>JBCEWE010000483.1:1547500-1735000 GCA_039877035.1 Silurus lanzhouensis
ATATAAACACTAATAAAGCGTTGGAAAGCATTAAAGTCGAAGACTGAAGCAGATGCAGAATGATGGGGTCTGCACAGCAGAGACTCGGCTGATAAAAGGATTAACCGCTTCAGAGCTCGCTTTGGGGAAAAGAAGATATTTCTTGCTGAAGGGCGGGGTGTGGGGTAGTACTCCTGTGCTTTTCCTTTCCCTTTTCCAAACTGATCTCCTCTCTTGCTTCCTGCGCCTTCGCTGTACTATCAGGCGCCCACGGGGTGAATTCCCCCTCGCGTAAAGACGAGTCCTTTCTAGAGGAATAATCAGAATCTCTTCGTCTCTCTCCTCGCCTAATGCACTAGTCATGCGCCCGGACTAACGTAAGGAGATTATCTTGGCAACAGCAAAGCTGTCGTCTAAACTCGTTAATTTAATCCCCTAATCCGCCCATAATTGGTGAGTTTGCAACTGACATTTCGCTGCACATTTGATATCAAGAAATATGAAAAAGACGGTGAATCCTTGAAGCCACACTAAAAGAGGCTTGAGCATTAGCGTTGGTTGCTAACAGCCGGGGCGCTTACCTGTGCTGTCTACAAGACCTTCTGCAGAATCTTCTCTGTCCAGGGGAACTTTTCTTTCTATTTTTTTATTTTTTTTTTTTTTTTTTTATTAGTTATTGACGTGGCCCAAGGGCATGGCTTTTCAAAGCTGACAATTAGCCATTTGATCTCGGTTCCTCCTGCGATGGGGCTTCACCAGTGTATTTGCAGACGAAGCCTGTGGGGCGAGGCTTTTCAAAGCGGCCTTTTCTTCTCGATAAGCTGAGCATATGATTTAAGAGAATCTCCACTTGTGCATTCATGTCGCTGATTTAAAACCAAGTTCCTTTACAGAGCAGCTAAACTGATTCAAATGAGAAGACTCTGAAGCAGAGAGGGTGGTGTGGGTGTGTGTGTGTGTGAGTGAGTGTGTGTGTGTGAATGAGTGACTGAGGCCACACTTAGAGATTTTTGAGAGTAAACAGCTGCTAGTTTTGAAGATGAGTAGGTTACTCAGTCAGGTTAGCATTTCCCAGACAAATTTCCAGAGCTATTATTCATACAAGCGGCTTTTCATCATGAATCCCGTGAGTAAGATATAATGGGACGACCATTATTATAATCATACACTGAAAACCAAGCTCACTTCCAGACACCAATTTCCTTAGCTTATACTATGACCATATGTTATACACTGTTTGAGGAATAAAAGCTCAAGTTTTATTCCTTGTATAACAATTTGGCAACATTATATTTATTAGAGAATGGGCATTTTCTTATCCATAAACATTCGCAAAACAAGTGTTCTAACTGACAATATAGCAGACAGTATAGCAACAGACTTTCCCCTCACCAGCCTTTCTTAAATCTCCTAAACACCTTGTAACCTTTTGTCCCTGTTGTGTTGTGGTAAACATTGTTCTCTAAAACCCTCAAACGAGTTTCACCAAATTTTAAGACGTTGAGGAACAATGAAGAAGAGATGTCAATCATCATTTCTTGCACTAAGTTAAAAGGCAACTATCACCATTTAAATCAGCACAACATGAGGATAAACAGCCATAAGTCTGCAGGACGGAAAACAAAATCCTCAAACAACCTTCTCTTTCCTCACAAGAACCCTGGCCATTTCTGACTCATCAGACTTTATTTGTGAGTGTGTATGTTCTAGAGCTTTTGCTGTAAATCACTATGGAAGGCCTTGGCGTGTTGCCACGTCTGGTCTGTGTCTCTGCAAGCCCCCAGCTTGCCAATAATTCTCCTCCTTTTCATGCTCTTTCACTCCCTTTCTTTTTTCCCTAAACAGCTAGTGTTTGTTCTTTCTTTCTTTCTCTCCCTCTCTCTCTTTTCCATCCCATCATTGCCAGGATTACAGTGGATGTTCCTTAAAAGAAACAAAGCCTTCTAGCCTTCGTCTCTCTTTTTTCTTTCTTTCTCGGCCCGACCACAGCCGCTGTTTTCTTTCTGAATGCGTGCGCCTGTTTTTACAGTTTTATTTGATGGGTTTCTTTCCTCAAAAAAATAAAATAAAATAAAATAAAAAGATCACAAGTCTTCCCCAGACCTCCTCTACGAGTCTCTATACGCATTTCTTACTTCTGGCATTCAGGCCTTTGTGTCCATGTATGAGAGTGAAGTTGTGTTTGCCCCGATGTATTCTGACAGTTTAATCATTCCTAACTCGCTAAAACAAAAGGCTTGGCGCAGGAACGCAGTCTTCTGTCTCGCTTGAACTCTGGTTCGAGTTTGCGTCTGCGTGTACGCATCATGATGATGCAATCTGTTGTCTTACAAATACACTTTGGCATGGAAACAACATGATTGCAGATATCCTAATGGAAGCAGCATTGCAGGAATTGCAACATAAGGTCTTTTTTTTTTTCCCAAGCTCATGTGTGTAAATGACCAGAATGTTTTACAGGTAAAATCCCAGGCCGGTTATTTTGCCCTTCCGGTTCACAGGAAACAGAAACCTTCTCCATAATCCTGCATGATGTTTTTGGGTACCAAGAGAACTGTGAATTTGGTTCCTCTGTTGCTCAGGTACCACATGAGTCAAAAGAGAGACATGTGGGTGAAGTCTGAAATAGTGACTGGTGAGTTGTTTCTACCACACAGCATGGTGCAGTGATCCCAATAAAGTTTTTTCCTCTGATATCGAGCCCATTTTTTATTCCTAACATGTAATTCAGGTAAAATTCATATTTTCCCACTTATATTCAATCCCATTTGGTACACCATATCAATGCTAGTCTCCAATTGTTTTCATGTTCATAAATTCCTATAATCTGACCTCGATTTACATCAACTGCCATGAGTCCATACTGCTTTCCATTTTGTACCTACTGTCGGTAAATTGCTAAACCAAGACCTTGGCACAACTGCACTGTATAGCTGCATTGCATTCTGGGTCTTTGACTCCAGTGTTTACCTCAAGACTTAGGGGAAACATTGTGCGTTTGCCTTCACACTGGATTTCTAAAAAATCTGGCATTGGAAGCCACTGAAAAACACAGTGAGATAAGTTTTGTTTACAGGAGATAACAGTGAAACCTCATTACATATGTTTGAGATCGTAACTGCGCATGCAACGTTTCAGTGTTACGCACGAGTTCGAGCTCCTCATGAGAAAAATGAAAATACATCAAGATTTTTGTCTCAACGTGACTATAGCGGTTGTCTGGAAATCGGGTTATGCTGCAACACAATTGTGTAAAAATGAGATCTTGATAACATGTTAGCCATAAACAATACAGTACCAGTTTAGTGTTTATTATAATATCTAAGAGGTTGAAGTTACACAGTACAAATACAGAGGTTCTGTGCTTGCACTCTTTGAAATGATAGAAAAGTAAAAGACTTAAAAAGGAACTAAAGGTGTGTAACAGCCATGTCACACACACACAGAGTTTAACACAAGCCTTTCCAGTGTTAACACAATGTTTTACAGTTTCCTCCTCAGCTTAGCACAGCACAGCTCTTTTTCCAGCTTGGTCTATAAATCAGCCAGTGATCTGAGACTCAGAGATGTTTTAACACATCCTGTATGGCTAAAATTACAGTGTGGGAGAACTCAGGCACTCAGACAGACAGACAGACAGACAGACAGAGAGAGAGAGAGAGAGAGAGAGAGAGAGAGAGAGAGAGAGAGAGAGAGAGAGGGGAGATTGGAAAAAGAAATTAATCTAAGATGAGAGGTGAGAATCTGCACAAAAATACTTGCGAGTCCTTCCCCAAATGTAGATTAGATAGAAATTCTTCAATATGACACAGTTTTTTGTTCTTCCCTTAAATGACATCTGTATTACCAAATTCAGGGAGAATATTTTGAAAAAGGTTTCGTAGCACTGGTATACTTTCTGCTCCAGAGTTAGTTGAGAAAAATGACTTAAGGCTTAATTGCCTGACTGAAGTCAAAAGCATGAAGTGAAATCTTTTGCTTCTTAAAATGGCCCCCCAAAAATGTAATATATAGAAAGAAAAACCCAGATACATCTTGTCAAAAGTGAAAACTCAAGTTAAACTTCAAGTTATAGCTTGAGCTGTGACTGTTAAAGTGTGCTGACACTGGAGACTCCTTCATTATACAAGCACTTTACTGTGGATGAGTAATTCGTCAGAGCATTTTGTGGCCTGAATTCAGCAGCGCTTTGGTGGATTTTCTTTTCCCATCAAAATCAAAATGTCATGCTGAATTGGATTAAATCTCTTATTTGACATTTTATTTTTCTGCATTAAACACATTTCGAAATTGGCAGAATGATAGCTGGGGTTGAAATATCTTTTTTTTTTTTATTTAAAAGAAGCAAAAAGCAAACTGTTGTGTAGGAGAAATGTGGTGTGAAAGGTTCTACCAGGCCTCTATGACTGATGACTGATAAGAAATGCGAACAAAAACGGAAAGCAAACACTCATACAGGTTCCGTCCTGCTCTCAGTGCTCTCAAGAGGCGCTCCTGAAGAAAAGTGGAGCCACCTTATAACAACAAAGTCCAGTGCTCCGAGACAAAGTTTCAAACAGCAGTTTAGGGATCAGAAGAGAGAGAGAGAGAGAGAGAGAGAGAGAGAGAGAGAGTTGACTCCTCGCTTTATACTGTAGCCTGAGTGAGGAACACAACGACGCAGATGAGGTCAAAGTTTTGGATTATTCTGTCTAGACGGCTTTTCATCTCACCGTGGAGGATTTAGTGTTCCTTCAGGCGAGGAGAAGTGCATAGGATGAAAGGACGGGGTTTTCCCCAAAGCTGGACTACAGACTAGCGCCTTGCAGGCTCCTCCTGGACCTCCTGCTCATCTGAAACATGGAGAACATCGCCAGAAGCACTGCACATCTCCTCAGAGTGCGTTCATGGCTTACAGCTCGCTGACTAACACGCTAGCTTTTGAATATGCAGGTTCACTCCAAGCCTGGAGGACGGCTGATCAACGAGTATTTATGGTTGGTTCAACTAAAGGTTGCGTTTGAAGATGTGCGTGTATGTGCAGTGGAGTTAAATGTGGCGAGTATGTTTCCAATAATTTTCCTGCTTAGCATCAACCTTTCCAAACCACACACTCTCTATTCACCATCTCGACCATCTCGAACACCATGATGTGGACGTGTCCCAGACCACACAAACACCATCATATGGCTGTTTCCCAGACCACACAAACACCATCATATGGCTGTTTTCCAGACCACACAAACACCATCATGTGGGCGTGTCCCAGACCACACAAACACCATCATGTGGGCGTGTCCCAAACCACACAAACACCATAAGGTGGGCGTGTCCCAAACCACACAAACACCATAAGGTGGGCGTTTCCCAGACCAGACAAACACCGTCATATAGGCGTTTCCCAGACCACACAAACACCATCGTGTGGGCGTTTCCCAGAACACACAAACACCATCATGTGGGCATGTCCCAGAACACACAAACACCATCATGTGGGTGTGTCCCAGACCACACAAACACCATCATGTGGGTGTGTCCCAGACCACACAAACACCATTAGGTATGCGTTTCCCAGACCAGACAAACACCGTCATATGGGCGTTTCCCAGACCACACAAAAACCATAAGGTGGGCGTTTCCCAGAACACACATACACCATAATGTGGGCATGTCTCAGACCACAAAAACACCATCATATGGTCGTTTCCCAGACCACACAAACACCATCAGGTGGGCGTTTCCCAGACCACACAAACAATATCATATGGGCGTTTCCCAGACCACACAAACAATATCATGTGGATGTGTCCTAAATTACACACTCTTTAGTCAATATAGAGACCACATAAACACCATCATGTGGACACGTCCTAAACTACACACTCTCTAGTCACTATATAGACCACATAAACACCATCATGTGGACACGTCCTAAACTACACACTCTCTAGTCACTATATAGACCACATAAACACCATCATGTGGACACGTCCTAAACTACACACTCTCTAGTCACTATATAGACCACATAAACACCATCATGTGGACACGTCCTAAACTACACACTCTCTAGTCACTATATAGACCACATAAACACCATCATGTGGACACGTCCTAAACTACACACTCTCTAGTCACTATATAGACCACATAAACACCATCATGTGGACACGTCCTAAACTACACACTCTCTAGTCACTATATAGACCACATAAACACCATCATGTGGACACGTCCTAAACTACACACTCTCTAGTCACTATATAGACCACATAATCACCATTATGTGGGACCAAACAAAACTCTCTAGCCACTATGCCACCATATTGGCCAAGTAAACACCATCATATGGGCATGCAGGCCACATTAACACTCATAATTCCACTGTGAGCATGTCCCAAACCACACCGTCTTCAGTCACTATATAAATCATAAACCCCATCTCTAGTCACCGGATCGGCCAAATAAACACCATCAGGTGGGCGTGTCCCAAACCTCATATTCTGATATCGGCAACATAAACCCCGTTATTGTGACATGTCCCAAACCGTGCACTCTCTAATCACTTTCTAGGCCACACAAACACCATTATTGTACCCTTTCAAGCAAGTGTGGTTAAAGAAATAAGCAATCAGTACATACAAATAAACACCATATACATAATAATACATCAAATCAAAATGCAAAAGTAGAATAAAATGGAAAATATAAGATGGAGAGAGTGGAGTGGTTCAGTTGGTTTTCAGGGTGCTGAAGGAATAAAATGTCTCTTATGAATAAGCTGATGAATATTTTAGCTTCTCTCAGCTCTGCTGATCTTAAATCCTAAAATACACACACAAAAAAAAAACAAATCTTACAAATATGCAAATGTGCCCCCCCCCCCTTTACATTTCATCCCCTGCTCCCTCTTCCTCTTTCTCCTTCTACAGCACAGCCCCCCCCCCACACACACACACATACACACACACACACCCCAGCTGAAGCCATTAGAGCACATTTCCATATAAATTGTTGCACTGCTGAACAAGCTTGTGTTATTGCAGTGTAAAGTTGATTCGGAGGCGCAGCTGGTTTCTTTGACTTGCTGTAATTACGTGTGTGTGTGTGTGCGCATTGTGCCTACTACAATCGTCTCGTTACTCACGCACATCAATTAGTGTCCCGTATACACACACACACACACACACACACACACACACACACACACACACACACACACAGGCATAATAGAGTGGATTACAGAGGCAACGGTGAACAGAAACCTTATTTCACACGTCACGCACGTAAATTAATGTTTCATAGTGTAAAAAAGTTTGTCGGGAATCGTCCGTTTAAGTTTCTACTCCACTTAATTACAGAACATCTTTGTTATTGCAGCTGTTACAGGAAGATTATTATTACAGTGAGCGGAACACAAACTGGAGGAAATTAACAAAACTATAGTGTACAAACAGCAGCAAGAACTGGAAAAGGGCAAATTACACAAACAAACAAACAAACAAACAAACAAACAAACAAACAAACAAACAAAATGAACTCCAGTAAAATTGAAATTAATAATCCGAACTAAACATATAAAAATATCAGTAGGAATTAAAAATGGATCATTAAACAAAACAAAATTATTTGACAGATTTACATTTTCATTGTAGTTAATACGGGTTAAAAACAAAACAAAAAACAAAAGCACAGTAGTTTTATTGCTATAAGTGTAGTATTTCACCACATTTAAAGATTTTTACACTTTGTAAGCTTTTACACTTACATTCTTATTTATTTCTATATATTTTTTTTTTATAAATATATAAAATACGCTAATAACTTTACAAACTGCACATTAACATGGGAAACTAATCTTGTACCATATACCCATTCTATTATTAGTGTTTTTAAATAGAATCTGGATTAATCTGTGACTAAATCAGTAAAATTCAGTATATTGTTGTGGTTGCCAGATTGTGCAGGTGTATTTTATATTATTTGGAGAGTGCAGAAATACTTTGACATTAATTGTTTAGTGTTTAAACATGGTTATAGTGTCAGATGCCAAATTGGATGAAGTTCAGACAACAAATCCAAAATTGCACATATATACATATTTTTTATACGGAAATACACAAATATTGGCAACGATGGCAACAGCCAGGGTTGCCAGATAAAAGCAGAGTGAGATGGAGTGAGATCAGTGTAAATGGTGCATGTCAAATACATAATCAGAGATATTCAATATATATTGTGAGTGTATATGTGTGTGTGTGTGTCAAATGTTCGGTAAAAGCTACCACTCACAAGCCAGACACTGCACAAAATACAGACACACACACATTTTAGCAGAGAGACAGAGATGATAGACATCTGACTCAAACACACAACAAGGCGTGTGAAGATAACATTGTGTCTGTGTGGTTTATAAAGAGAGTTAATTAACACACACACATTAAAACGCAGAGGATTGCCTTATACAATCATGAAAAGAAAACAAGAAGAACGACAGATTTAAATCAGCGTCATTAAACGTAATGCAAACGAATTGCGCTAATTAATCGCGTGTAATTAGACACAGCGTAAACTACAACATGACGTCGGAGCAGGAGCTAAACAACAAGCTTTGAACTGCAGAGTGAGCGATGTCACTCTGAGGTGCCAGATTAAGTCAACAAAAAACCATTCATGCTAAAGGGTGTATATATAAAACTCTTATTTTCAAATATATTTTATTTAACTTTTTTTGCTACTAGATTGTACAGTATGTCAGAAAATCCTTCCATAAATAATGTTTCTTATTAGTTTTAAAAGGTTATAAAACATGTTATAACTATGACATACATAGTGTGTAATGATCAGGGTTGCCAAATTGGATGACTTTAAATCAGCATTATAAAATTGGAAATTTTAATTTAAAAAAACTAGTTTTCTTCTTTAATGTCATGTGAATAAAACCCAAAGGTCTGGTGCTTTATTCCACTCTGGCAACCCAGAGGCCAATATGAATGCTGTAGATAAGTGCAGAAAGTAATAACATGTTAGCATGCTAAGTGATTGCTTGCTACACAGATAAATGTGATTAGCTCTCAGGACAATGCTCTGAGGTCTGTCCAGTTGCTTGAATAGGCCATGTTATCATTTCGTATGTTTTTATGTGTTCACCAAATCCAAAATAAATCGGATCTGCAGCTCCACAAATAATAATACAATAACAGCCTGAAATCTTCTACTAATCAGATGCCTTTATTCATGCCCAATGACAAAAAAACCCAAAACACAGAGTGAGGAGTCTAGGGCTTTGAATTACTGTTTTATTGTGTGAGCGCACGTGTGTGTGTAAGGACTGCTCAATAGTCTTTTCATTGTGATTGATGCCGCTTCTTCACCACCATCTGGCAACATAGAGATTACATTAATCACAGTCCGAAAGAGTGTGACTGGGAGCAGTGGCCTTCAGATATCGCTCTCTCTCTCTCACACATACACACATTCTGGTAAAACACAGTCTAAGTACTAGGAAACAATCAATAAGACTGACACACAGGCCACACCTCTTTCACCAAGCCAGGCCCACACTGGCCATACCTCTTTCCTCAAATCTTACTCACAGACCACGCTTTCTTAAAGGAGACTGACCCACACAGGCTACACCTCCTTCCTCAAGACTGACCCACACAGGCTACACCTCCCTACTCAAGACTGACCCACACAGGCCATGCCTTATTCCAAGACTGACCCACACAGGCCACGCCTTATCCCAAGACTGACACACACAGGCCACGCCTTATTCCAAGACTGACACAAACAGGCCACGCCTTATCCCAAGACTGACCCACACAGGCCACGCCTTATCCCAAGACTGACACACACAGGCCACGCCTTATTCCAAGACTGACACACACAGGCCACGCCTTATTCCAAGACTGACACAAACAGGCCACGCCTTATTCCAAGACTGACACACACAGGCCACGCCTTATTCCAAGACTGACACAAACAGGCCACGCCTTATCCCAAGACTGACACACACGCCTCCTTTACCAAGACTCTCACACAGGTCACACCTCCTTTACAAAGACCTTCACCAAGACCTACAGGCCACACACCCTTTACTAAGACCTACAGGCCACGCCTTCTTGACCAAAACTAATTTACACAGGCCATGCCTCCTTCACCAAGACCTACAGGCCAAGCCTCATTCACCAAGCCAGGCACACACACTGGCCACATCTTTTAAACTTATACTGACTCTTCTCTTCTGTCTATCTCTGTTTCTCTTTTCATAACTGTCATCTTTCCATCTGTCACTCACATGCTTTATCAGTCTGTCCAACTCTCTTTCTTGCTGTCTCTCTCTCTTATTTTCTGTCCAGCTATCTTTTCTATTGCCTGTCTCTCCCTGTTTCTGTCTGTCTGTCCTCTGTCCCAGCTTTCTACCTACCACTGTCGGTCTCTCCTCTTTCCTGTCTGTCTCTCTGGCTGCAGAAGGAGGATAATTACAGCTCTCTCAGTAAGCAGTAGCGTAATTACTGCATTCACAGAGCAGGATATTAGCATCTCTAAAAGAGCAATTTACTCGCCTCAGCCGCAGGTTATTGCAGAAACATGTTACACACACACACACACACACACACACACACACACACACACACACACACACACACACACACACACACACACACATCCCAATGCTTAGCAAATCAACTGAGATTCTATCAAAAGTCATGAACATTAGAAACAAATATGCCACTAAGTTGCTGCTACACTAATATAGCTATGTAGCATGACCACCAACTTCAAAGTACACAAATGTAGCGTCAACAACAAAGTAAATTAATTAATAAAGTCATTATATTTCTGACACCACAGCACTAGTCAATTCTGGATTTTAATCGGCCGTAAAAGCGGCCACTCATTTATATAAATTTATACGGATTATATGAAAATGCTCAATCTAATATTTTGCTGCTTCTCTAGTAACAGTGCAGAATAAATGTCATGATGAAGTTTCCTGTAGAGAGACGTTCATGTAACAGGGATGAAAGGATCCCCACTTTAGGTGAGAAAATTAACTCTGCTTCCATTCCACCGATTTAAATCATTGATCATTTTCTAATAACGGCACAACATGCAGTCAGTTATTACTTATAAAATACTCTGTACATCATTCTTTATGGTTCAAAGGTGGGAAAAATACATCCTGAGAATTTTTTGAGAACTTAGAACTAATCTAGAACCCAACCAGAACCAGTACTGGACAATGGATTATTTATTTACTGGATCGCACAGAGAAAAAAACTTTTTAACTTTTATTTTATTTTCATTTGATTGACTTTTTTATTGAAAAAAATTAGCACTTTCGCCTATGCTGAGATTTTCAGTTGTTTGATATATATATCATTATTATTATCATTATTAATAATTATATTCTATTCATTATTGCATGTGACTTAACCCCCACACCACCCCCCCAGGTCTGTGAAAAAATGGTCTTGTGTGAAAATGGTCTGAAATGTGAAAACGTTTTAGGACCGGCGGCTTTAGTGGCTACAAAATGGAAGCGAAGCCCTGAAAAGGTGTCTCAGAGCAGGCCATATAAAACAGAAGGAGCCGAGGCACAAGGATACACCGTCTCTGTCAGCACAGCGGCCTTAATGCCAACCGATCAGGATCTGCAGTGTGGAGGCTCACGCATCATTAGAACAGGATTAATGAACCAGAGCTTCATCGTTACTTGCTTGGGCCAGAGCCAAAATGGTGACCATCCTGTGCCTGGGCTTCATTTTGCACGGGAATCAGGCGTGTTAATTGTCTTATTGAAAATGACAGTTTTTTTTTGTTTTGTTAGATGTTAGATCTTTAAAAAAAATAATAAAATAAAAAAAAAATAATAATAATAATTCACCAAAGCAACATTATAACGTTCCTCATGATGCTAATGGTGCTATCACTGAGACTCCTC
Organism: Silurus lanzhouensis; assembly: GCA_039877035.1. NCBI lineage: Eukaryota > Metazoa > Chordata > Actinopteri > Siluriformes > Siluridae > Silurus > Silurus lanzhouensis. The sequence goes on from JBCEWE010000483.1 coordinate 1,559,409, forward strand.
ATGCAGCAGACCCCTCCAAGCCTGTGAAAATTATGCTAACATTTCTTATAAATAATGCAGAGCTTCTTCAGGGCTTGGTTAGCGTTCCTGACATGACACCATGCTAACCCCTCCCCGATTAGCTTTCATTGAGCTCTGCCTTTTTTAAAAACAGTGTGATGTTGAAGCATTAATCAATCTCGTCGTTGAGGAATAAATGGGGGGAGAGAGAGGAAATGGGCCCATTCTCGCTTTGCTGTGTTCTTTATTTATTTCTTTTTACTCAAAAGATTTTTTGCAGACTAATTAAAGAAAAAAAGGCTAAATAAATCCTCTTGCTCCTACTATTACTATACTGTGAATAAGAATGAAAAGTGTATGGCATGACATTTTTTTCAAGATGTTTTAGCATGTTGCAACTACGCTAGCATTTACTAGGAATGCTCTCATGCTATCTGTGGCCTAGTCACATCAAACAAAAAAAACCCCAGATCTCCATGTGATGAACTAATGTGTTCTATCCACGCTTACTGTTGCTATGCTTGTCATGAGTTCGGAAAATGTAGATATATAAATATATCTGTTGATTTTTTTGCAACAAACAAGTAAAAAGAATCTGACCCTGAACACTGCTGCTTTCACCTTCATTAGATAGCGTACTTTTGAAATTACACAAGAGTGTAGTTGTGCTAAAAGCAGCACAAACATCTTTATCAATAGTTTCCAGTTTGACACCTGGTTTCCTCAAACTAAGATTCTGATTGCTTTACATAGTCTAGCTTTTACTATGCTGATGAGCTTCAGATAAATTCGGGCTGCAACGCTGTCTACTAGTCATATCGCAAGATGGGTGTTAGAGGCGTTTATGCCGATTCCTGTCGACCCCTGGAACAATAAGAAATACAGCAAATAACATAATTCCCTTTGCAGCATGTACAAGTGTGTTTTCTGTACACTGCTGATCGCTATGTGTTGTGGATGTATCAGATGCATCACCACTCAGGTGTGGTGTACAAGAGGAAAACAGGACAGTGCTGTGGAAATAGTCAATTGCAGATATAGCAATCAAATCTGCTAAGCAGTTTCAGGAACAATCCCCGAGTCAAATCCTGAAACCTACGCAGAAGCATTATCATCGAAAATCAGTCTGGGTGTCGTGTGCATATTTAAGAGCCGTCTGATCTTTTATTTTAGACTATGAATATAAAAGTAGGCAAAATGCTGAAAAAGATTATCTTAGTTGGAGTCAACCCCCTCCCCCCCACCCCAAGCAGTACATTCCTCTCTCTCACTATTGCTTGAGCACTTTGTGTTCATTCTGAGGGTTATTCAATTTGGACTTGATTATGCCGTGCGGTAGTAATTAGTGCCCAAAAAAATCCCGAATAACAGGAGGACTCTGGCAGTGCTATCAGCAGAGATGATGGCTTTTTTTTTTTTTTTTTACGGGTGGGAGATTTAGAGAAGTGAAGGAGCTTGGCTCTGCTGAAATTTTAATGATGCCATTAAAAGACAAGAGCTACAGAGCTCACGCTGATTTCTGTCCAGATGCCCAAAGACTGTGACATTCTGCACTCTCTTTCTCGCTCTCCTTTTCGCCAAACCATGTTTAAAAGAGGCCTCTTTTTCTCTCTCTCTCTCTCTCTCTCTCTCTCTCGCTCTCTGGAGATTACGCTGACAAGACTGACAAGAAGAATGGCGGAAAAGCCATTATCCTTAACAGCAGAGAGGAGCTGTGGAAGTGCTGTGGTTGTTTGCTCGAGAAGAAGCTCAGATAAGAATCTAAGAGCAGAGAAATGCACTGCTACAGATGAACAGAAAGAAAAGGTCAGGTTTAATAAAGGGGTCTGCTAATGGCCTACATTAGCTCTTACCTTATGGTCATAAGGGTTATATGAGTGGAACAACGCAGACAACTCCTTGGTTCTTTGTTTTTTCTGTTAGGGGAGAGAGAGAGAGAGAGAGAGAGAGAGAGAGAGAGAGAGAGAGAGAGAAAAAAAGAAATGAAAAAGGATCATTACATGCGAGAATACAGAGAAACACATTATCTTTAGTTAAGACTGTACCGAAACCAGGCTGCAACGACAAAAGATAAAGCTATGAAAAGAAACACTTAAGGGGTTAGAAATGTGAATATTTGCCTGCTGAACTTCCTGCCTTTCTTTCCCTCAAATAGCGAAACGGCTCAAACGTCCTTAATTTGTAATGAAATGCAAGTGCAGGGGCTGGAGCTGATGTATGAAGGCACTTAATGTGATCACTTACAGCAAGCAGAGGATATTATAAGTTAGTCTAATTAGAACACTGACCGGGCAGCAGTTCAATCGCGGAAAGCTGTGCTTTTTTCTTTTTTAACAGCCAAGAAAAACTTCAGCATTGCAACACATGATGTCATGGAGGAAAGTCAGATCGAACAGAAACTTCTAAACAAACAATGATACACTTCAGAATCAATGACTCAGTTTTCTAAACTCCTATTAAATGATCAAAAATCTGTTCCTTTTTTTTTTTTAAGAAAATTCCCTGGAATACATTCTATCAATATTCTCTATTAACACCAACCAGGCTGCCAAACAGAGAGAATGGTTACTACCATCAGACAAATAAAGGAGGTAAGAAGGGACCTACCCGGCATGTAGGCAAGTAGGGTAACCAAACGAGCGATTTAGAGTAAAAACTAAAAGTTTATCGACACCTGGTCATAAGTAATGTATGTGTTCTTTGAGCATTGCATTCCACATGTAGTCTCAATTTGCTCTTAAAATTCCCTCCACACTTTCTGAGATGTTGTTCCACTAGATTTTGGAGTATGCATGTGGAGATGTGTGCCCATTCAAGCTGGAAAAGGTTTAGGCCTCATAGTTTAGGTGAAGAGAAAACCTCATGCTACTGCATCCAAAGACCATCGTGTGCTCCGACTTTTGCCATAACAGAACCCCATATGGATGAGAAAGTCAGGCGTCCCAATACTTTTTAGTGTATCGGAGAGGGTAACCGAATGGGTGAGAGAAGTCAAAATAAAAAGGGGGGTGATTACTGTAACTGCAGAGTTAAGGAAGTTACCCACTATTAGGGCAAGAACGAGGGACAAATCTGTAGGAAGGAGATCGTTAAAAGAGTTAGAAGGAGAGGTAATCAGAGCAAGAATGGCAACCAGGTAGACTTGAAGGTAAAATCTGGGCAAGAATGGTAACCACCTGACTGAGAAAGGTGACCAGCTGAGCAGAAGTGTAACCGCTGTATATAACACTATGAGGTTGCTTTTGAATTGTTCACTTTTAGTAACATTATCCATCTGTGGAACCAAAGAGGTGTTATTAATTTTACCGAAGTTGCTACTTTTATTATGAAAGAAATCTATATAAAAAAATAATAATAAAATTGCTCACTGGAATGCAACAGGGACCATTGATTCTTATTTCATAAAATCCTAACTAAAGGCCCACAAACAGATTCACATAAGGCACCAATTGTTCACATAAGACACCAAAATCCTGCTTGTAGCACCTCTGATTAGCTGGGAGATCTGATCGCCTGAAGGTGTGCGAATGGAATAGCTAGAGCAGGCTAATAATACGACTGACTTCTTACTGTCTTCTAAGCAGAACACCAGCTGGATGGGGGTCAGGCAGAACACGGCCTCAGGGTTTCCCTTCTTCAGCTTAGCCAATGAGCTCCCAGCAGAATTAGCTCGATGAGGCCAGGATAAGGAGGTGAGAAAGAGCAGGATGGAGGGGTGTGTGTCGGTGTGTGTGCGCAGCATCCCATATTCTAAAAGCAACCCCTATGGCCATTTGAGAGAAAACGAGAGAAAGACGAAGTTGGAGTAAGCTTCCAGATCTAAGGCAACCGAGAACAAGCCGGCGCGGCCTAAAGAGAATACGCTCCGTTCTCATCGCGTTGCATTTCTACACTCAGGAACTTCAACAAAAAAAAAAGAAAACGGTGAACCTTGTGACCTTGGGAAATTCAATACTTTCGAGTGTTGAAGCCAAGGCGAAAATCGCTCTACTTCTGAAGCAGCACATTAACTATGAAAAATCATCCCGATAATCCAAGGAACATTTTTTCCTTCAGTCGCAGCCGTCATTAGCGGTTTGAGCAAGAGTGCGCACAAGCACTGCAGCGGTGTAGCTCAGGACACATTAAGTCACAAAATGGCTCTAACTACCTGCGGGTAATAGCACACAGAACAGAAATGGACTAAGGAATATCAATTTTCATACTGAGGTAATGACATCTTCGCTCTTCATTCCTTACCGCTGAATGACTTGACCAATTTGGGTTCTTATTACAATCAAAGCATTATGTCTCTGCTAGCAGGTGAGAGGCGTTCAGGCTGGAAAAGACCTGTTCCAGTTTCCAGGGGCAATTTTCATTTCTGAGATACAAACTCGGTGTGTGTTCAGAAGCACATTCACAACTATTTAATAGTACTATTCGCAACCACGTGTATACTAATGATACTGCAGATCAAAATGGAGGAGACGGGTACTTAAGGAGGGCAATATCATGCCAGGTTGCCAGCTATATAGTAAACCATACATCTGCCACCTTGCTGCTGATGAGCGATGACACCTCCTATGATGACCATCTGCTCTTTCTCACCAATCCTCTGAAAGCAAACATGACAGTGGTGGTAACTAAAAGCAAAATCCCCCAGCCCCCCACCACCACCACCACCAATCCCCCGAAAATTGCATCAGCATAATAAAAGAATTAACTATTAAACTGACAGCCTTGACAACGGCACACAGCAGAGAATAGGCTCTACTAATCACCGTCAGGGTCACGTGATCCCACCATGTTTTTTCTCTAGGCTTCTTGTGTATCATTAGCTTCTCTATAAGGATGCAAATGATGTTGTTTCACGATGCCCTCCCCCATATCCCTCCATCAGTCACATACATGAGTACAACATGAAAAGTGGTGTAACAATGCTCTTGACTCAGACACATGCCCATGTGAGTGGCGGATGTTGAGCTGGGCAGCTGGGCGCTTCGCAGAAGTGGCACATCAGTCTGATGTTAGGACGCCACCGTGCAGGGTGAATGAAAGGTCAAAACTAATGTGAGCCTGAGAGTGGTGCCAAGGTAAGAACAGGATTGGTGCGTATGTGATTACTGAACAGAGACATTTCCAATTTATTTATATATATATATATATATATATATATATATATATATATATATATATATATACACACACACACACACACACAGGCCACTTTATTAGGTACACCTTACACGTACTGGGTTGGACCCCCTTTTGCCTTCAGAACTGCCTTAATCCTTCGTGGCATAGATTCAACAAGGTACTGGAAAAATTCCTCAGAGATTTTGGTCCATATTCACATTATAGCATTACGCAGTTGCTGCAGATTTGTCGGCTGCAGATCCATGATGCGAATCTCCCCTTCCACCACATCCCAAAGGTGTTTTATTGGATTGAGATCTGGTGACTGGGGAGGCCATTTGAGTACAGTGAACTCATTGTCATGTTCAAGAAACCAGTCCGAGATGATTCGCGCTTTATGACATGGCGCGTTATCCTGCTGGAAGTAGCCATCAGAAGATGGGTACAATGTGGTCATAAAGGGATGGACATGGTCAGCAACAATACTCAACAGTAGGCTGTGGCATTGACACGATGCTCAATTGGTACTAATGGGCCCAAAGTGTGCCAAGAAATTATCCCCCACACCATTACACCACCACCACCAGCCTGAACCGTTGATACAAGGCAGGATGGATCCATGCTTCCATGTTGTTGACGCCAAATTCTGACCCTACCACCTGGAACTCGCAGCAGAAATCGAGACTCATCAGACCAGGCAACGTTTTTCCAATCTTCTATTGTCCAATTTTGGTGAGCCTGTGCAAATTGTAGCCTCAGTTTCCTGTTCTTAGCTGTCAGGAGTGGCACCCGGTGTGGTCTTCTGCTGCTGTAGCCCATCCGCCTCAGGGTTCGACGTGTTGTGCGTTCAGAGATGCTCTTCTGCATACCTCGGTTGTAACGAGTGGTTATTTGAGTTACTGTTGCCTTTCTATCAGCTCGAACCAGTCTGGCCATTCTCCTCTGACCTCTGGCATCAACAAGGCATTTGCGCCCACAGAACTGCCACTCACTGGATATTTTCTCTTTTTCGGACCATTCTCTGTAAACCCTAGAGATGGTTGTGCGTGAAAATCCCAGTAGATCAGCAGTTTCTGAAATACTCAGACCAGCCCGTCTGGCACCAACAACCATGCCACGTTAAAAGTCACTCAAATCACCTTTCTTCCCCATTCTGCAGCAGATCATCTTGACCATGTCTACATGCCTAAATGCATTGAGTTGCTGCCATGTGATTGGCTGATTAGAAATTTGCGTTAACGAGCTGTTGGAAGGTGGCCGGTAAATGTATATACACACACAATATATACATAATATAATATAGGGTGTATAATTAATATATGGTTTTTGCATGTACATGATAGTCATTTTGTTAAGAGTCTGGGTTACTGATAGGATGGTCGGGTGTTTAGGCCACAGTATCGCCAAGATGCCACTCTTGGGCTCTTGAACAAGGCCCTAAACCCACTGTGCTCGAGGGGGGCTGAATCATGGCTGACCCTGCACTCTGTCCCTAACATCGGATATGCGATGGGATATGCAAAGAAAGAATTTCAGGGTGCTGTAACGATATCTTTCTTCTCATCTTTCTTTCTTCAGGGTTTCTTCAGTGTTTTAAGACTTTTTAAGACCATTAGGATTTAAATTTTACACCTATAAATCACACACAAATACATTGTAAGCAACTGGCCTATCCAAGCCCTAAATTAAAATGTTTATTTTTAAGCCAAGTATCGCCAAACTTGCACTTCCCCGTAGCTGAAAAATAAAGTCTGCGGTACAACCCGAGAGAGATTTCGCACCACCAACAGAAAGCTGATTGGCTGTTGCATTGTATGTCACATTTGTTGTTGTTATACAGCAAATTATATTTGGACTAGTAAAAGAAGGTTTTCCATGGTGTTGGTGTTCTAACAACAAAAAATTTTCTAAAGTGCTGCGGAAAAGCATTTCAATGAGCATTAGAGGTAGCGTTACATAAACAGCGGAAAATGAAGACCTGTTAAAAATTATTTAGGACCTAGAAAAGAGAATGGAAGACTTTTAAGGCCTAAAATATTGTTTTTTTTTTGTACTTTAGCAGAAACCCAGTTCTTTCTTTCTTTCTTTCTTTCTTTCTTTCTTTCTTTCTTTCTTTCTTTCTTTCTTTCTTTCTTTCTACAAAACTCTGTAAACACCAGAGCCTTTTTCACACACTCAAGTTACCCAAGTGTTGTGCAGAGTTAATGCTAAAAGTCTACCCTAATGCTATCAGTACCTTTAGAGTGAATACATATAATCCATTAAATAATAAATACAGAAGTTACAAGAGAGTTATATAGAGTACAAGGGAAAGTGTTTCTAAAACAGAGGCGTGTCTTAGTTACACTTGATTACGAGCTCAAATTTATGTGTCGTTTACCGAGCTGTTTTTGTTCCATATTTTCCTGGGTTTAGATCTTTATTTATTTATTTTTCCTCACTCTCATTTTGCAGACATATTATTGTTTGCCTGTTCTGTGTTTTCAAGTTTGGCTATTAATTGAATAGAACATTTTCACCCAACACTTGAATCCGCTTCTGTTATCATGCATGCGTGTTACATGACAAATAAAGAAATACATTTAAATAAGAAAATTGAGATAAAAATGAACGTTCATTAACCGAAAGGACAACAAAGTACCAAAACCATTTAAAACTCTACATTCTGTGCACAAATGAGAATTTTATGGCCTTGATTTACTACGCCGCTGTCACACTGTCAAAGCACAATTAAAAAAATAAAATCGCAAATACAAACTAACAGAACGTGCGTTATTGTACGAATGCATTTAACTTGGAGCGACTATTAGGAAAGACCAGAGCAAGGTCAATTAGAAGACACTTCATGTTTCGTGTTCTATTGAAGCACCGAGAACAGATTTAATAATGTGCTACAGAAGCATCGCGGCTGGAGGATTTAATCAGAAGATAATGGCGAGGACATGTAAATGGTAACATGAAAGAAATGTAATTTACTTAAACAAACGGTGGCTTAGTAGAACAACAGCGAGAGACGTCTGCATTCATTTGAAGGATGAAATTGAGCACGAGAAGCTTGCACATAAACTTATCATTTGATTCTCCCTTTACTTCTGAAAGTTAATTATAATAATAATAATACGGCTTCTAAATGAGTTGGAACGCGAGAACTGTTTCACCCTGGACGTGTTTAGTAGCACAAAGTGTGGGCCAGGGACAAATGCAGAGCCTGGGGTGTCTCTACGCAAAAGATAAACCTCTGGACAAAGAGGACCAAGCTAAGAACCTAATCCACAAACAAATGATTAGCCAGCGTGGTGCAGAGATAATAAAATACCTTATATCCATTGAGGACTTGTATTGTTACGAAAAAACGAGCGACTGAAAGCAATTAATTATGAAGAACGATGGTTTGCCGTGTGAAGAAAAAAAGGGTACGTTAATGGCAAAAATAAATAGTCTTCAACATGTTTTGAATGAATACAAACCAGAACAGGTGGACTCTTATCTCTGGATACGCTCTGGACACAGCGGTTTGAGTGTTTAAAACAAAAAAGGCTCACATCGTGGTGAACAAAGAGGCGTCTGAAAAGAACCACAGTGGGTAAATAAGTAAATATATTGAGGGAAAATAAAAACCTCGCTGAGATGTGATGGGTAGAGATGTGGTTCTTCTTTACACTTGACCTCATCTCAGACTGGTGTGCTTGCAGAAGAACTTGCCCATCTGTCTGGCGTTTAGATCATTTCGTTTCCACATGTTAAGTATCCCTTACTGACCTACTCCACCGATGCTTTCTGCAAAGCAGTGCACCACAGAGTACTGGCTCCAGTCTTACTCCGTGCCGCCTGTTTAATTTCCCCTGGCTGGAAAAAGCAAGGATGAAGGCGACAGGCTGTCAGGGTAAACACCTGTCTGCCTGGTAACTCCAACATTTCAGGGTATCATCCCAATTTATCTCCGCTAACCCTTTTGCGGCACGTGGGACTAATTATGCCTGCACTTGATTTTTTTATTGTCCTGGGGGGGTGTGTGTGTGGGGGTGCTGGGGAATCTCCATCTGCATCCCAGAACTTATTCAGAGCATTCGTCCAATGATAATGAGATGCGGCAATTGGTTACGAGAGTCGAGCCATTTATCATCAGGAAGTGGACGGGTCCTGTAGATAAGATGGCCTAAACGTGCTGAGTGCCAGAACGGGCCAGTCTGTGTGTCTGGCTGTCGCTTCCCCCCAGCCCCCATGTGGTCTCCTGAGTGCGCCAGGCAGCCATTAACATTTGGAGGAGTTATTAATGCGACACACTCACAGTACCCGTCCCCACCCGTCCCTACGTAGCGTAGCCATCATTAACAGGATGAGTAGAGAGACCAGCAAACTCCTTTCTCTAAACTCCCTAAACACTTTCATAACTAGCATAGCGTAAAGTTAATGATCGGACCCGTATCAACGATGACATCACTACTTTCCTTTCGGGAGAAGTGGCGCAGTGAGGAGACCGAGCATTCGTTTACACGATGCTTAAAATCAGTGCGGATATCAGACGAGGAAACATGATCAGACCAGCAGTGTGACACACGTTTTACACCTTGTCATGCCTATGAATTATCCCACGCAAGAAAACCCTGGCAACCCTGGCTATTGAACTGTAATGAGGGTAATTATACTGACCCGGTGTAAAGGATCCATTTACTACCCTCGTTACTGGGAGTACTCATTATAGCATAAAATACCTGAATTCTTCACTTAGAGAAAAATCTCAAATTTCACTAAAGAGGAAGGGCTATTACACCTAAAGCGATTTTTTTGGGGGGGGGACGCTGAAACTCTTAAAGGTGAATGAACTTTGAAGAGGGAAAAAGGGTGAAAATGTTGAAAGAATATTCATGAGCACTAAAAAGTAATAAAAAAAGAGAAAGGTCCTTCATGACTGATCCACTTTTGCAGATAGAAAAAAAAAAACAGACTACAGACGTGAATTAGATTCAAACTAAAAAGCATGCTGAACAGCAGGTATAACGGTAAAGAGATTGGACTGCACAATGTACGTTCTGTCTCTGTGATTTGCAAATCAGTGATGAGAAACCCCCCAATGTTGAGCAAATGTTTAAAGAGACCACACTATAGCATTATTGGTACTGCCAATGTCATTTCTCCAGATCTAAATGCTACATAGCGCTGACACTAAAGACTTGTTCAAGAAATGTTAAATAAACATCTTACAGCATAGAGAACGTTTCTGGCTAATCAGAATGTAAGTATTTAAGGGTTCCCCTACTATTAACAGGGGCTGTGGATTCTCTGAGACTTTATCTAAACATTCTACAATTTGATGAGGATCCCTGAAGCAAAGAAAAGAGAATCTGATACGGCACAGTCCATTCAAACCACATAGATCCTTTGATGATGGATGGTTTCAGAGGGTAAGAGAAAGGAAGACACGGGCCGAGATAAAGATCCACTGCTAAAGAAAAGAGAATGAATGGCAGAGATAGAGCTCCAGAGGCTGACGAGTATTTAAGGAGAAAAACAGTCAATCTGGATACAGTTTCTCAAATCAATGACGGAGACAAACCCTAAACTGGAAACGTGAACAAGCTTTCTATCGATTTAAACATTGCTATTAAATATTGATTTCCTATATTAATGAATACATTTAAATCATTCGTTAATTTGCTACAACTAAACGCCTTTTATTTTACTATCCATCACGGCTGCTTATTTTCAGTTTCCGTTTTGTTTCCCTTAATAGTTCATTTATTCGATTTGTCATGGTTATTCTTTCTGTTTAAGATGTGTAAGTTATGATGGAGAAGAAAGAAAGATCAGTAAAAAGAAGAATTAATCATTTTTGAACTCAACAACACTCCAACACATGATCTTTCTTGAAGCTACTAAACCCTGGGTAAAAAAAGACCACTTAACAGTGCAAGATCGCTCACATCATGGTTTTGACAGAATTGGAGCAGGTTCCATGACTTTGATGACTCAGCCTCAGTTCTTGGTTGTTGAAGAAAAAAAAAACCCGTCATTAGGCTTAGTGAGGTTATAACACACTCGAAGGGGTTTCCAGAATAAACGTGTGTTCCTGTACGAGTTCGGGCATGTTGGTGGATAGACGTCGGCCCATGTGCCTTCTCATGTTCTGAACATGTCCTTAAGATTGAGAAAGGGACCAGGACTTATAGCTGATTTAAGCATTTAGTAAATAACAGATATAATTTGTTCTAAAACTAAAGAAACAATAGCACATCATCAGGGATGAGAAAGTAGAAGGGGCTATATATAAAATCCTTATAATGTAGTCTTACATTAGAACTACCAAATTTGATATAATAATTTATTTGAACAAAACCTTTTCCCCCCAAATGTAACTATTTTTTGCTCCTCACTCAGCATTCACAGGAATAAGCAGTTTGACACGACAAAAAAACAACCAAGTTTAATCCGTATAATGAGCTTAATCAAATCATTTGCAGACCATCTAATAAAAAAATGACATTAAAGGGATCAGATGTATACGGAAAAAAGTTCACTGTGTAAACACTAAGAAAGTAAAACACACAGTGAAGTTGATTATTTATTAATAAAAGAATAACATGGTCATACTGTTGGTCTTCATGTTTATAATTACACTTTGTGTGGTCTCAGTTCTGCTTCCAATTACTCAAAAGCAATTCGGCTGTAAATCAAAAAACCCAACAACAGAAAACGGTATATGTTGCACAGATGGAAATATGAAGAGTCAATCACATTATGTAAACCATGAATGCGGGAAAAAGTTGTGGGCGGAGTCTCTGAGGCTAAAACTGGAAGGTTTGTCCATCACCACTGATACTCTCTGTTTGGATATGTAAGTGTGCCACTTGGCTGGTTGCTAAATCTTGAGAAAACAAAACCCCAAAGTGATGAGTGGGGCCTGTCATGCAGCTCCATGTTTGAGCCTATACCTGGGTGTCTGCCAGGGGTAAAGCCAAGACGAGGAAAATTTTTCATCCCAAAGAGGTACGTCTCCGTTATGGGCTAGTGTTTAAATTTACCTCGCCGATGCCAAGAGAAACAGACAGTCGAAGAAACTTAAATCTGTTTAAAACACATCCGTTTACACAGTGCTTTGTTGCGGTTGTACAGTAATGGGGATGGGGGGAGTTCAAATCTAAGTTGCAAAATCATCACTGAATCAATTAAATATCGAGAAAATCAAAGTATAGTACAAACAGTTCAGCAGGGAAAATGATTTTCTTGTGCTACACCAAACCCTGAACATGGTGAGCATTTCCAGATTTAAAACAACAAAGCCAGAAAAGAGAAAACACACTTTAGAACCCACACACAAACACTCACCACATGAGCCGGGACCTGCTCCATCTTGGCTGCGGGAGTTCCGGGTCGTGGGTAGAACTGGTTGATGAAAAGGCTTGGGAAGCGGTACTTTCTCACCAGTTCCATCGTCAGCTGGAAGTCGTCGTCCGTCTCTCCCGGAAAGCCACAAATGATGTCAGTGGCGATGGTAATGCCTGGAACCCTGTGAGAAACGGAACCAAAAACTGTTACAAAAATAACAACTCCAGGAGGGATACAGTAGGAAACAAGATCTGGATAAAATAATAAAAAATAAAAAAAATCATACGGTGTGAATTGTAGTTCTGCGGTATGAGAGGAATAAAACACTACGAAAATAATCTGATTACTCGATAATCAGTATTTAAACAAAAATTCAATCCTGCAACTTAAATAAAAGGAAACATCCACGATTAGATGAGGTTTTCTCTCATTCTTTATTTTACTAGAATCTGTTCTAGGCAAACTCTACGACATTTCCTCCATCAAAAAAATTACCCGGAGGCTCGTATAACCTCGGGTCATCGGCGTAGCACAAATTGAACATATAAAACTGTATGAAAGAAGGAGCAGAGGATATATTCCACCCCTGCAAGCAGGGTCTCAGTGGGACCGTTCTCCACTCTAGAACCTTATTACAGCCTTGACACCCATCGACTGGCTGCATACACACACGCTGATTAAATTAGGCTTTCTGCTGAGGAATCGGTTCATCGATTTCCTTTCGCATGTATCCTATTATTATCGATCATCGACCTACGGGAAAGAAAAACAACTCGGAGGCTCGCTCAGAGAGGTCTGATCAACAGAGACCAAGAGTAATTTATGCTACGGGAGAAAAGTCAGCCAGCAGTCAATGCGTCTGCGCCCTTTAAGCATTTATTAGCTCATCGACAGCGCTCGGTGTCTCCGCGAGAGAGAAATGTCGTGGCCTTGTGAGCTACATTTACATTTTATGCAAGCATGCCTGTAGAACTGGGAAAAACACTGGAACTGTTTAACATCAGACTTCCTGATTTGTTGTTAATCAACAAAAAAAACAACCACATCTCTAACCCCAAGCTCTAAGTTTGGCAAGCAATCTTTCGTTTTCTTTGCAAGTATGAGACAAGGAGCCCTCGATTTCAGCAATATCAGAAAAAAGACTTTCTTGATTCTATGCAAATGGAAAAAATTTTAAAATCCAGTGGATTGTTTAGGGTAATTCCCCAAACACTTTTTAAGAAAATCTTACGACCACAGATTCAACATGTTCTGTTCTATATAAAATCTAAATAAATGTGTATAAAAATGTTAAAAGCTAAATAAATAACTATAGATAGATGCTAATCTAATTTGACAACGAAGCTAGTAGAAAGCCGTTTTAATTATAACTAGCTGGATGATCTCCTACTGTTTCAAGATGGAAATAATAAGAATGTTGGACAGACTGCACCCTGTTACAATAGTATCCAGTTATCTAGTAGTCTCAGCCATTCAAAAAAAACCCTGGTGAAACCCTTTCCTGAGAATGTTGTAATAACTCTATTTGTAATAATTTAAGTGTAGTTACATATATTAGGATGCTTAAGAAATGAAATCATCCAAAGAACCAGGCATTTCCGGTCTGCATGTATGCTTGGATACATTCCTATCGATGGCACAGTCGTACGCTCATTCATAATCATGTTAGTCTTATCTGCATGTTTCACCGTAGATAACCTTTGACCTATTGATAAATCCGCCTTTTTTCAGGCATCATTCATATTCGAGAGTGTCTTCGGGCAGTCAGGAATCCTTGACCTCTTTAATCTGGGAGGGGTTTGTTTTCAATTGGTCGAGAAAAAAAAAAAAAAAAAAAGTCCTGACGGTAACTGGAGAGACTGGTCTACTGTTCTAATGTTCAAACACTCAGATCTCCACTGCGTATGTTCATTGCAGCCACTATTAAAGTATAAAAGATTATTAAATAAAAAAGGTGCAATGGAATGCTGACTGAGCTTGAAAATGGAATTGGACATCTCTTGAGAAGTTTGTTAAAAAACATGGAAAATCAAGGCTTAGTTTCCTTTTTTCCTCCGTTTCTACAAAGATTCCTCCAGATTAATACACGCACACACAATCTGAGCTGTGTTTTTAAATCGCAAAAATTCTTTTAAACGTGCTCCGAATAGAGGAGGAAAGGGGCGAAAGGGGTTTTGGCACAAACTAATGCACATGCCACTAGTGATCGCCGTTTGACTAAGTGTGGCCAGCGCCACTCGGCAAACACTTCTTAAAGGTTGTGCTATTTCGAAACACAATGAGGCATGTGGCAATGTCCTGAGACCAATTAGTGTGGCAAGCTGTCCACAGAGACTCAGTGCTGGATGGATAATATTCACTGTGCCTCGTTAGATTGAGTTCTAAGACTAAGACGGGCTATGCTAGGACGTTAGCCTCTGGTGATAATGGGAATACACCGGATAATGGAGCAGAATATCCAATACCAGTTTTCATATTAGTGTAGAACAAGTCATGAGGGTGTGGAGTGACAAGGCTGGCGTGAAAAGCAGTAGTCAACTGGAGTGAAATGGACTTCGCACCTTATGTTGTGTGTAAAAATTGGTGATAGTTCGAATTTTATTTTTATTTAAGGAATCTGAGGAACTCAGCTAGCAAATGAGCTCAGAAAAAAAAAAAAAAACTCCAAACATAGAAAGTCCCAGAATGATGACCGGATAAATCAGTGCATCAGAGAACACAAGGTGCATCCGTGTTCTGCGTCTCACTCTCTCTCAAGAGGGAAGGAATCTATAACTCATCATGGAGCAGTGCAAAAAAAAAAAAAAAAAAAAAAAAAAAAAAAAAAAAAAGAGAATGCGACAGAGAATGAAGGCAAGCCAAGCTCTCTCGCTCAAATCCATTACCTCCTCTCCACCTCTTAAGGCCCCTTGTGAAGAAAGGATTGAAGAAAAGGTGGGAGAAAAAAGTGCTAATCAAAAATGATAGACCTGGCAGCTCATCTCCTCCGGTCTGGCAGATGGAAGACTCTTTAATGCACCGCTGGCTTGTCAGCCGTGATTGCATGGCTCTTGGATGCACCATAATACTGCTAGTTTAAATGTTATTATGAAGCATCTCTTTTCTCCTGCCTTCCTCTCACTCTGTCCATGCTTACTTATAACTACAACGCAAACCTTCCAAGTGCATGTGGTGTCTGATAAAACCTTTCCTTAAGATATCTACAAACCCTAACAGCAGCTTGCACACTACATTACCACGTAATGTATATTGTTAATGACGCGCCACACAAACAGAATAAAATAAATACATATATCTTTGGTATAGTGAAAATCACTGAGGGGATTTTTGTTTAACATGCATGAAAGGAGTCTCCAGAGTCAGTCTTGGTAAAACTGTAACTGCTTTAGCTTCTATAGAGTAAATGAGAAGAACCTACCAGATAATAACAAATTAATTTGCATACTTGAATTTGTGAAAAGCACCTAAAATAAAATCTTATTGTTAAAATAAAACATGTACGGAAAAACATTCAGCTTCAAGGTCTTAGTCACAAGCTACCATGTTAATCATTTAGCATATGCAATTTGTGATGTGTGCTGAGAATTCTCAAGGCTGATCTAGATATGTTTGTGGTTCACGTTTATCCAAAAGTCTGCTGCAGTGAATGACAGTCTTGACAGTCTTCTCTTTTTGTGTGTGACCAGAAACTCTGCTTAGTCGCCAAGTAAAAAGCGAAGGATCCTCAAAGATTCGTTTCTAGTGGAGAGGTAATGTTCAAGCTGCCATGGGTGTGGCACGGAGTGCATCCCAGGTATACCAGTCAGTTCCTGCTCCATCTGTCAACAACGCTGTATACACTGCTTGGCTTTTGTTGACGCTAGCGGATCCAGTTACACCTTAGCAAACCTGAGACGTTGAATGGTCTGGAATATACAGGCCACTCAGTCCCCTGGGCCTCTGGAACATGTGATGTCCAGCCACAGAATCCACCAGGACACCTTCCTCATTCCAAGAAGTCATCTTCCTTTTCGTGCACCAAAGTTGTAAAAAAACACCATGCTGTCCTCTCACAGTGTTATTGATAGTGCTCCAGAGGAGAAAAAGAGCACGAAAGAACACATATTACCAGAAAGATGGGTGAGCGGCTCTATTTCACCTGCTAATGAACTCCAGCTGGGGCATCCCTGGTGGGAAGCCGACTCAAACTCTCTACCATGTTCTCTGGAATGAGGCTTGATGGAAAGTGGTGACTTGCCTGAAAGCATCATGCATTGAACGGTTTTGCATGGGATCAATCTTGCTCACCAGGAACACAATGCAAGACTGAGGAATGGAGTGAATAATTCAAGTGGGCTCGGGGCTCACAGATGAGAAGCAGCTCGCTGCAACCAATCAATGGTCCGGAGATGAGTTTCAGCAGCTTTCACGCTCCTCTTGATCATTTAAGCTTGTTTGCTCCTTCAGCATTTGGCCTTGACAACCTTGCGAAAACGTGTGGTCCAGGGAAAAAAAGCAGAGTGGGTCACAGGTATATTTCAACAGAGGATTTTGCTCCTGTCCAAATTGGTCGTGTCAGTAATTTTAGAGTTTAGAAAGATTACGCTGTATTGTCTCTTTTACAGAATAAGCATTCCCTAATTCCAGCTAATAAAAACTGCTAAGTTTGAAAACTCCCAAGCAAGTGATCCTTCTTTTCCGTCATCTTCCATCAAAATCAGAATGTGCAAGTTTAAAATATATTTAAAAGGACGTGAAAGAGAAACGGAGCCTCCAGGACCAGGGATACAGCCATAAGGCGCGTTAAAAGTAAATAGTTATAGTTTGGAGGCACCTCCTGCGAGTCCTTTTATAGGCCAGTGTAGATCCTGAGCGCAGAGCTTTATGAATACGCATGGGAATCCTTTAAATGTGAAACCCCACCAAATGCACCAGACGTGAACTTAAAACATTCTCCATTCACTTCAAGCTGAAAAATGTCAACACATGAGTACCAGCCCAAACTTCACTACTAATGTAAGGTGAGTAGAGGGTGGAGCTTCAAGATTAATTTGTCAATTGGTTCACCTGCGGGGGGGGATTACAGCAAAATATGCAAAATGTGTGAAGGTCAGGGGATATACAAAGAGGGTCACAACCCTCTGCGCAAAAAAACCAACAAAAAAACAACAAAAATTTCCTTTTAATCATGAGCTGTGACAAAACAGGATTTATAAGCTATTGCATTTGCAAGTGAACCCAAATCTCTCATTCCCATTTACACTTTATACCTACCTGCACCTAAATTTGCTCGAGACGGATTCCCAGCTGAGCCTAAATCCTTTTAATTAAAACCTAATAGAACTAGGCAAGCTGAGAATTACATTCACGAGTGTAGGTTAGGAAAAAAAAAAGCTTAGGAGAAAAACATCTTTGCCTGAATCAAATTATTTGAAAGGATCTGTGAGCAATGAAGGCAGGGTGTGAGTCACAGGAGGTGAGCGTCAACGTGACAGATGCGCATAAGCTGAGGGTGGAGACAGGTAGAGAAACGAGAGTTTGGAGATGGCAGGAGTCAAGGCAATGGTTGGTGAACATTTGAAGCTCTGAACAGAAAGGTATTTGTGGATGGAGACCTATAAGAATGATATGGTAGCTAGCTAGAAGACAAACTTCTGTAGCAATAGAATCCAATACTGACTCTGATATTTAAAATTAGTCCTGTTCAGGCCGATCTGTTCCTATATATAAATAAGAAGCTCAGTGGTTAAAACTCTGGGTTGCAGATCGGCTGGTCGGGGGTTCAAGCCCCAGTATCACCAAGCTCCCACTCTTAGGCCCTTGAGCAAGCCCCTTAACCCTCTGTGCTCTGGGGTGCTCTATTCTGGCTGACCCTGCACTCCGTCCCCAGCTTCCTAACATACTGGGATATGTAGAGAAATAATTTCCTTGTGCTGTAATATATATGTGACAAAATAACCTTCATATATAAAGTCATTTTGATGGACTTAACATTTAGATCCTTCAGGAACAAGCTATAATTGAGCATGGGTGAGAAACAGTACAGAACAAAATCCTGTACATGAGCTATACTGGCTAAGATATCAGTTATAGTTCCCACTAAAGCATCTGTTTCACTTTGATTTCCACCAACTTCCTCTTTTACGAACACTGAAATAACCCCGGCCCCATTCTCTGATTTCACTGGTTCCCCAGTTTCAGGTCAGTTTTTTTTGGGATGGAGACAATGGCACTAATAAAACATAATGATGTAAAGGGTTAGTATCTTTTTACAGACAATGATGTGCCCTGGTGCCAACGAGAGGTTCGTTCTTATCTCAGAGGACATAATTACTGGCCTTGATGGTATTTTCTATCAGACAGAAGTCTCTCGTGTGGAGGGCCGCACTCCCTGAGATGCACCGCTTCACTTTGAGGAGCGTTGACACCTTATTACCTTCCAAGAGTATCTGTTACTCCAGAGTCTCTCTCTTTCTCTCAACAGCTTTTTTTCTGAGTGCGAGGTGTTTTTTTTTTTTTTTTTTTTGTCTTTTTTCCATTTTGAAAGTCGGTAATGAATTCGCTCAAGGCTCGTTTCAGGCGTCGCAAAAACAGGGTGACAAGTGGCATGCCACGATGACTTGTGGTGAAGGAGGCAATTAACACGCTCGAGCCAACTGTGAAGCCTTTTTCTCTTGTGCCCAAGTGGTGGTAACTTGTAGAACATGCTAAAACTTGCACTAAATTTGTGTGCTTCTGTCAGTTCAGACTCGTTAAGTATGCACAGCAATTAAAACAAAACTCGGAGCCATCGAACATCCTGTGACAGTTGTCCTGTGACAACCGCTACAGGGTTTTCACCAGAATCTCTTCCTGACTTTCCAGAGGCAGGGTTTGAACATTCCTCAAAGTAAACTACTACTAGTTGAAAGGATTGATAATCCATCAACTATGCAAGAACAGCCAAGCTCGTAACAGGATTTGCATAAAGGTGTTGAAGAGAAAGACGAATATTAGGTTTAAAAAAAAAAGAAAAACAAGCAAGAAAGTGGGGTAAGGAGTTCTTTCCTATAACAACATGTTTTATTCCTGTTCTATCAAATTAATTCCTGTTCTTACTTGCATTATAGCAGCTACAAACGCTCGTTCCTTTAAAAGCCTCTCGTTATTCCCGCTCAAATCAATTTTAGTTTTAGATAAATTGCATGCAAGTATTTTACAAATCAATAGCGATGTGGATTTGAATAGTTTGGCGACATTGAAAACAAACCCTTGAGCACAAACCGTGGCCTGAAAAGTTCACCTTTACCTTTCCAAAAACAAATATTCAGCGTGTAACATTCCACCCACGCTCTACTCAATATGGCGGTTAGTGTGCGTCACTCCCGCTGTTCTACCCCGAGCATTAATGAGGTATCAAATGCCATGAAGAGATTAACTCCAGGTCTTTCGAGGATGGGAGGAACAGGGAGATCCTATGATATGGATATTTATTGACCTCGAACTGGCAGTGAATTGATCCGATGCCTGGTTAAGTACACCTATCACATCCGACACAGCAAACAGGGATGATGAGGGACGTTAATATAACACCCAGGGGTGGTTTTGAGGGCACTGATAATGTAATGATTTTTTTTAAACAACGTCTGTTGTATTAACGTACCTTTATTATTGGACATTTATTAAAATTAGGCCAGGCCTCAGTCATTCTGTCTATAGTAACTTTAGACATCAGACATGAGGAGCAAACCAGGTGAAAAGCTCTGATTCTCAGCACATCTTCAGGTTTTTTTTTTATTTATTTTTTTATGTTAAAATCCCATCAACCATGGAAAAGGAACCAACCAAATATTTAAATGTACGCAGTGTGTCAAATAAACAGGTCTAAAAAATATATATAATTTTACAACCACTGCGGAAATGGTACACAAAACATGTCTTCGGAAAGAATTTTAGGCAACAGGCAAGTTATTTGGCTGGGGGTGGTTGTTTATTTCAGCACCGTTTAAAAGAATGCGTCATGTCAGCAAAAGACACCAGACAGAGAGGGAGAGAGAGTGAGAGAGATGGGAGAAGAAAAACAGAATGTCATATCTGTAGGCACAGGATATTAATCGGATGCTTACACGTTTCCACTGGTGACTCACAGACACTTCAGCCTGAGCTTTTTGAGTGCTAAGAACACTGGGCTACAGTTTACTGACAAATGACAATGAGGAATAATGACCACATTTATAAGACAGACAGATAATCCACTATATGGTTAAAAGTACTAGGATTTTCAGCCATGTGTAGTTCCCAAACTGTTAGCACAAAATTGGGGGCACACAATTGCATATGATGTCTTTAAATGCAGTAGAATTCAATTTTCCCTTCACTTGAACTAGAAGACCCAAACCTGTTCCAGCAGGACAATGCCCCTGTTATGCTTTGTTGGAGTGCAAGATCTTGCTGCTACAGAGCTCTGATCTAAACCCTATTGAACTCTAAATCTAGTGGAATATTGTACCAGAAGAGTGAAGGTTTTTATAGCAGATAGATAGATAGATAGATAGATAGATAGATAGATAGATAGATAGATAGATAGATAGATAGATAGATAGATAGATAGATAGATAGATAGATAGATAGATAGATAGATAATTTTTAGGGTGAATTCTCCACACACTTTTGTCCTTATAGTGTATGTATACAGATATATAGATAGCTGATAGAGAATGAGCCATACAGAATGACTGACACACAGACAGATTTAAACACCCATTATACAGACCAAAACACAGCCAGACAGAGATAAAGGCAGACAAATAGATTGACAGATCAATAGACGTCTAGAGATATAGGCAGAGGGACAAATCGACAAATATAGAGAAACAGTCAGACTTGAAGACGCATGCAGAAACACAAAAGCACGGATATGAGCAGCCAGAAAGATAAAGACATGGATAAAGACAGACTGTCACAGACAGGAAGACAAGAGATATATGGACAGGCAGACAGGTATATTGAACACAGACAAGTAGACAGATAGAAAATAGACAATCATAAAAATACAGACAGACAAATACATATAATCATTACATCAGAATATACTGCCAAAAAAAAAAAAAAAAAGAGATCGAGTAATTATGCCTATGCCTGTGCCTGCGCGCACACACGCACACACACACACACACACACACACACACACACACACACACACACACACACACACACACACACACACACACACACCCCCACCCACTCACAAAACACATCTGCTGTGGACTTTATGGATCAAATTGCTGTCATGGAGTCAGACACATATTTGAGCAGATGTCTTTAAATTACATCTCTCTTCCTATACATTTGTGTGGTTTTGTGTGTGTGTGTGTGTGTATAAGAGGGAACTATGGAAATGTTTGGACTATCTGGAATCTAAGGACGAGTGAGAAAGAAAGCAAAAGATAATGCACCCAGTGACCCCTCAAAAACACTGCAATTTGGTGTGGAGGCTCAATTTGTGTAAACATGTTTCTTTCCTTCCTCCAATGCAGGACACTCACTGCTAATTAAAGCAGCATGTTGAGCTGTAGAGACACATTACCTGCCTCACACAATGGAAGAGTGTGCGTGTGTTTGTCTGGTGAGCGTCCTGCTGAGCCTGACCACTCTGATGTCACACAATCAGCTGTGTCTGTTCTATGTGGTTATCGGGTCCATGCCAGTACAGACAGCCCGTGTTCCAGCTCTGTGTCGGTTCTGTCCGGCCTGTTCCAGCTGTGTGTCAGAGACCATCTCCCTGAACCCATCACAGACGCCCCGTAATCACTAAAGCTGACAGCCTTATAAAAAGCTATGAAGCTTTGCTTTCATTCTCTCAGCACACGCTCCATTAGTCTCAGCCCTGACACAATTACAGTCTCAGAATGGTACGACCTGGCTGGATCGTTCCATTAGCTTTCAATTAGCTGAGCTGCTGACCATCAGGCCTCCATCGTGGAGCCCTACGAGCAGCTAAATTGAAAAATCAGGAGTCCTCTGGGCTTCGTTTTAATTTTATAAAACCCACAACGATGTAATGACTTGCATGAGTGGAATCTTTCATTGCATGACCCGGGTTCGCAAAAGTCCAGAGCCACGTTTAAACAAGAAGCTCATTAAACTGAAACATTCATATATCTTCAGTTAGACAACATCTAGCGAGTTAATAAGAAAGTCAAACTAATTTGTTTAACATTAAAAAAGTGTGCGTGTATCTGTGTGTGTGTGTGTTTTGCTGGAATTTTATTCCTCTTATGCCAAAGCCTGAAACATTTTTGTTGTAAATATCACAAAAGTGTTACAGCATTCAATTTAGTTAATAAAAAAAAAAAGAATTAAATAGATAATAATAAAATTCTAGCTCTTAGAATAACATGCTTATTTTCCCAAGATAAAAGGAGTAAATCTTAAGAAAAAAAACAACATAAAAAAATAAAGTACATTTGTATACGTTTGGCTTTTAGAGTGTGAAGAGGAAGTTAAAATGGTGATGGACGGTGGGATGTTTATTTTTTTCCCACCGGTCACAGCTCTTTGCCGCCAGATCGACTTCAAAGTGGAAAGTCACATGCTGTACGAGTGATCCAAATGTCTCCCATTACTGTATATTTCTTTTCGAATTCCTCACACAGCTCAGGGGAGAAAACCTGCAGCTTTTTCCTGACATGACGGCAAAAATAAAAAAAATAAAAATAAAAAAATCGAGGGCAAGAATTTCATCAAAGTAATGAAGGAAAGATCAAATATTTTTTTTATTTAAATTTCCCTCAGTTTAATAAGGGGGAAAAAACCCCTGCATGAATTCATCTTCTGTACATCGAGTCGAACACTTCCAGCGCTTTGATTGAGTCTTAAATATGTAGACGACATGCTTCCTCTGAGATGTAGGGCTTCAGAAAGAAAATCTACATCCTCGATTAGAGCTGCACGCAATGAATCTCTTTACTCTCACTTCATCTTAGCATCTCTCTCTCTCTTTCTCTCTCTCGCCGTCAAACTGACTTAAAAAGTCATAAGCAGAGCGTTTCGCAGATTAAACTGAATGATTTATTTCTCATTACGGCCAACAAAAGCTACCCGCTTGCATGCCCTGCGTGATCACAGGCCGAGGGAGCTCGCTGCTCTGATTAGAAAACCTGATTACCAGGCGAACCCGTGGGGCCTTATGTGGCGCCATAGGAATCCAGCAAGTGTTCGCTTTCACCACTCAACCGGGTGAAGAGAAATAAACTCGGAGCTTCGGAATTCCAACCGGAATTGTAATGCATCATACTTCAATAACTTGTTTTTTTTATTTATTTATTATTTCTACTTCTTTTCTACATTTACCAGTTGGTGCTTCTTATGTGATCAGTGAGCCACTGTATAAAATCTAGCAGACGACTGAACTCGATATGAGTTGGAGTAATTGTGATGCAGTTCAGTTTTCGGAAAACAAGCTTTTAGCTTTGACAATTGGAAGGCCACACCTTTCAGGACTCGCATACAAAAAGATCCCGTTTCCTAAAGCCTTCCTTCTTTTTAGTGAAGGAGCAGAAACAGTGCAATGTTTTCTTTAGGAGAACTGCAAGGTAAAGAGGCCACATCTCCTTTACTGAGAGTAAAGCACAAAAAACACACCTACTTCCCTGAAAACCAAAGAACAGAAGACATAAATCCTTTATTGTACTGTACATGACGTTACTGAAGCCACACCTCTTTCATTTGCACTATTAGATACTATAAAACTTTTTTTTTAATTATGGAAATTAGAATCATGAACGCCAAATAAAGAATTTGACAAAATGTGTGTGTGAAAACGAGCAATAGAGTGTGTGTGTATGTTTGTGTGTGTGCATGCTCTAAAGTGAACGTGTCTCTGGGAGGTGTTGTGTAACAGTGTGGCGTCTCATCTTTCCCGCCCTCTTTCCCTCCAAGTACTCGGTTTCCCGCGCACAAGTTGTCCTGCTTAGACACCCTTCATTAGTGCATGCAAAAAAACTCAAAACAAAACATGAGCCGCTGGCGAGTGTAAAACAGGACTTTGATCCACACACACACGCGCACACACACACACGCGCACACACACACACACACACACACACACACACACACACCACACACACACACACACACACACACACACAGTAAGCGCTTATCCATTGGGTCTTTAAAAAGTCAATGTATAACCACTATAATCAAATATTGTACCGCACTGTTCAGGTATTAACACACATCCAAAATAACGCACCATCATTAACGTTAAACTCAGACACAAAACAGTTGGAAATGAACTGACATTTACCAATTTTTGGTAAATAATATTTGGCAAATTATATATATATATATATATATATATATATATATATATATATATATATATATATATATATATATATATATATATTTTACATTCACACACACATACACACATTCACACACAGTTTATATATGCCCCCACTGTTACTGCAGATAGGTGATGTAGGTGATGCTTCTGAAAATAAAGTACATGTGGTGGAGTTTTGGGAATCTGCAAGAGGAAAAGCTTCAGGTTAGGAAAGCTGATTTATCAATCTAAACATTTTAGAACACTATGGTCTTCAGAAAACTTTTGAGAGGAATGTTTTACTCTAAAGAGTGTTTTTGTTTCCTAAATGCCAGAGATGGACTAGCTAGATACGCTTGTTCTTATTTCAAACTTACCATGAGCTGTACACCTTTTGTTTATTTTAATAACTAACGGATGTGATTCTGATCTGCTTGCTCATGAGCGTCTCCCTGAAACACACACAAACACGGCGCTAACACCTCACCTTCACAGATAAGCAGATTAGTATTAGCGTTGGTTATCAGGGCTAAAAGAGGCTTTTTGGAGAGACTTCAAGCAGGCCATTAACAGACAGCCTCACTCACGTTAACCTCAAAATCACACGCTTACATCAAAGTATCCGGGCAGGAAGTGCACCTTTTTCCCTTTTCGGTTTCTTACTGTTACCTGGGCTGCACAATGATATGAGAGGTCAAAACACAGATATGGAATAGAGACATGCTAAGGTCACTAACTAGACAGGAAGTTCTTACATCATTTGGGACAGAGCTGTAAAATCCAGAGATGTTTTAGTAGGATCTGTGACAAGTCACGTGTATCTGGGATGCAGATTATACAGAAATGGTCACATTAATTAGCCTTTGGAACAGTTTCCTGAAACGTCCAGCATTCCGATTAAGAAAGTAAACAGTTGTAGAGAAATTCCATCATTTGGGATACAGCTGTATATTTCCTGACATCCAACGAAGTCCCAGTAAGACCACTAGACAGGAATTCTTTTTTGTATCTAGAACAGATTCAAATATCCAATATCTTAATAAACAGACAACAAGAATCCACATTTAGGTCAAAGCCTTAAAATGTCCAGGGATCGCTGTGGTATGAAATGTTTGAGCATTATTTAGAATAAAAATTGTATCTTTTTTTTTTTTTTTTTTTTTTTTTTTTTAGATTTTAAGACAGAGCCCTGAAATTCCAGAGTGGAGTAAGAATACTAACTGGTGATAAATTCCTATGTTTGTGAAAGCAAAAAAAAAAAAAAAAATCTAATTTTAATTAGGAGAAATCGGAGACATTTCATTCCCAGTAAGAACACTGGTGTCTGAGTTCCAGAGTCTGGGACAGAGCTTAAAATATCCTACAATTTAGTACACAGAAATGGAGAAACCACATTAATTCCGACAGAGTTGGGAAATTCCAGATTCCATTTCATGAAATAATGACTGATTGTTAGGCTATGGAATGCTGCTATGCTAAACATTGTGTTTGTGAAGAAACTTGATCCACCCAAAGATCTAGTAAAACATACTACACAGATAGGGAGAGATTCCAATTAGGGCAAAGCCTTGAAATTCCATACTCCAGTTGCAAAATCTTGAACCAAATCTCTCCGATTCTTTTAATTCTCTACATTTATTTGGGACATAACTATATACTGACTAACACTTTATTAAGTACAATTACTGATTCCAAATTTGGGACAGAGCCCTGAAATTCCCGACTAGATTACGAATACAAGTGTTGAATAGCAGTATTGGAACTGGAGCTTTGAAATAGCCAAAACAAAGAAAAAAAAAAGTCAAATTTCACAAATCTGAAAGAATCCAGTCCCAATAAAAACACTAACTAGTACTGAAATGCATCATTTGGGATAGAGCCAGACATGATCTGAAAGCCTGGTCAATGATCTTATGCTGTTTTTGATCTAAGAACTTGTAGGTACGGATGTTCTCCATAAATCTTTTGTGTTCCGTCAGCTCTACAAGCAGCAGTGTGTCTTTGTCGTCTAGACGAAACTGGAGCAGAATATCTACTGTAAAAAGCATCCTGTACCTCACAAATTACAATAGGCTGATGAACGCTCAGAAAGGCGAGAGGTTTTAATTCAAAAGGGAGTGAGGCACTGGCACACTGAGAGTAGCTGTTAATGCATACACACACAGAGACACTGTGTGTGAGCATAAGTGTGTGTAAGATTGTGTGTGTGTGTCGCTTAGCGGCGGCCCAGAGATTAATGAGCTCTTATTAAAAAGGGAATATGTGTGAGTGAGTGAGAGAGAGAGAGAGAGAGAGAAAGAGAGAGAGAGAGAGAGAGTGGAGGACGCGTGTGGAATACAGCAGCAATTAATGAGGTGGAGAGAATGCACAAGAGCTTCAGGAATATTCAGAAAGGAACGAATGTGTGCCAGTGTATGTTCTTCCTCCGGCGCAGAAAGTGTTTTGTCTAGAAACTGTGATGTCAAGAGGAGAATGTTGTGTCTCGGCGCAGCTGTGAACTCAAAACGTTTGGCCCTGACTCAGCATTTCTGTGCTTTGTGTCTTCTCGAAAGAATTTATTCAGGTATGCAAATTAATACGCATCGAAACCATTTCGATCATAATACAGACATTTAAAGGCCAAGGTTGTGGCTCACGTGTGAACGCTTCCTCCAGTCGACTTTTCCGCAGCGTTAGTCCGGAACATTCTATTCATTCCTTTAAATGTATTTGATGGACAGATTCAGATCTGAGTCCGCGCCTCGCATGTCGTATATGACTCCTCTCTGATCCGCCCCGATCGATAAAAAGAGCAGTTAATTCCTAGAGCGCAGGGCGGAAGGCACATTTTACACGTCGATAAAGAGCGTTAAAGAAGAACGTATCCCTTCACTCCTACTGAAACGCCTGCTGGAGCGCTGCGGTCCGAAGTGCTCGGAGTGAATCGGAGAGAGGAACTACAAGGTCGCATCCTTAATCAACATGCAAAAGTGAAAAAGTGCTTCGACCTGCAGGAGGAGATTTACAGAAGATGTACAAGGTTTTGAACACAAAGTGCTTTATTGATTAGGCTTTGATCTAACAATCTTGTAACAAACATCGAGTGATTTATCCAGAGACTAAAAGACAAAGTTCTGTGGCAATGTTTACATGCAACATAATTATCCTTTACCAATCGGTCCACGGGTTCTGTCTGAATAAATGTTTATTTGTGATGTATATAAAAAAAAAAGCATGGCCCTTAATTATTTAAACAACCACAGATCAAAGCCCACCATCCTGCCTACTATTGGAGTCTCACAGGTCAAAGTTTACAAGGCCAAATTCCCGAGAGTA
The DNA here is from genome assembly GCA_039877035.1 of Silurus lanzhouensis. Lineage (NCBI taxonomy): Eukaryota > Metazoa > Chordata > Actinopteri > Siluriformes > Siluridae > Silurus > Silurus lanzhouensis. Next base: position 1,587,448 of record JBCEWE010000483.1, read on the forward strand.
TCATATGGGGATCGCTTGTTCGAGCGATCGATTCCAAAGATGTTGTACAACAACCATCCATGGTCCAAGGCAGCTAAACTGCCAGTGCTCTCTGGGTGGGAGACGAATTATTTTTCCCGTCATCACGGCAACACTAGCCAGTTCAAGGCAGGCTATGCTTTTTCAAATGGAGTTCATGCCATTTACAGGAAACGTTCCGTGTTGGTAGCGGCGAATGACGTGGCATGGAAAAACACGTCCCTCATCATTTCCCTTTTTTGTGACCCGGCTCAATTATCACTCATGGGACTGGTACTGAGTGCTGTTTTATCCTTATCTAAACATTCCTCAAGAGATTTTTTTTGTTTTTTTTTATTCCCCAAAAAATACTCAACTCTTTCAAACAAACACCAAAGATAATACACATTTAGGTGAGATTTTGACATGCTTTTACACCTCACGTGGTGCAAAACTGCAGAAACACTAACATAGGAGTTGAAGTAGCGATGGAAACTGAAGCGGTAAGGTTACAGGGAGATCTGTTGACCTTCCTCAGGCAAATGAGAGCAATGAGTAAAAGCGGGAGTGAACATTCTGAGGCAGAAGACCTGACGGATAGGTTGCCACACTAGCGTGCTATGTTTTACACGCGCGCTCTCAAACACACCACCCATAGCCCAAGGCCTCCTTGACTCACTTGACACCTGTAGGAGAAATATAACCCTCCCATGTGTCACAAGTTAGCTCATGGTTAGTGCATGAAATAAATCATCTGTGCACCTGAACACACACAAGCACAGGTAAATGACGCACATGACAAGACACTGTGTTCAAGATTGGCCCAAACCCCTTCCACAGAAGTGTTACTTTGCACTTTACACATGACGTTCTTCATCTTTTAGATTCTTCACACTCATTTCCCAGATGAGCTAGCACCGAACTGAAAGCTGTGAATGAGAAATTCTCTCTCTCCCTCCTGTTACTACAATGTCAGCATTTGTCGCACACAGACTTTTAGGGTTATAAAATCTTCCTGTGCTTTTTTTGTTAAACAAAAACCCTAAACATTAATACGTGTTAATAAATGTGTTGCAGCGCCTCCATAGTTGCTTGCTTTCCTGTCTTTGAATGGTTGGTACGTTTGAAGGAGGTGATATTCTCATGGGTCACATCACCGCTGAGCCAGATACACATCCTAGTTACTCATTCTGGCTAGTTACGCTGTGCAATAATGACCACAGAAGGCAGACGATAGATGATCGTGGTGCAGGCGTCTCCAGGGCCCAGTACAGCAGTTGGCTTAGCAGATGGCCTGTCAAAGCAGCACAGGAAGGCCCTCGACAGTAGAGAAACAAGCAGGAAAGACAGGAATCGTATGAGTGGCTCAGGTGGTCATGGGGGGTGGGAGACCAGAGTCTGCCAAGAAGTGCTTATTTGTGCAGATCTAGAACCAGCTTAGGATCCCAAAGTCCTCATTTAGTGTGAAAAAGCAGGAGTTTCCCTCTGAATTGGAATCTTGGCAACTCTCAAACTCCATTTGGTGGAGAGCTACAGTGAGTCTGAGACAACTGGCACTGGCATCGGCAACCACACCACCTTCAAATCTGGCCAAGTTACCAGGACCAACACGGACATTGCATGAGAAAAGCCTTGAGTGTTTCCAGCAAGAAGGCTAAAATGACTTCATGGCTGAAAAACAAAACAGGTCACCGGAGTCGATAAAAAAAAGTGTCGTGTTTACAAAGAGGACTCTGGACGGAAGTGGCGAGTGAGCATCAGGCTACACAAACAGTGAGGCCTGCAGGAGATCATCCTGGTTCTGATTTCAAACAACGAGTGATGGGGAGGATCTGGGGGAACTCAGCAAAACAAACATGGGCAGGATTACAGCGTTCAGATCATCACAGGAAGCTGAGGGAGGAATAGTGTTGCTCGACTGGCTCTCCGGGTCAATGTGCCACACTCCTCACCCGGACTACACTCCCTTCAGGAAATGAGGTCTGAAAGCTAAAAAAGTTCCAGCCCATAATAAACCCGTAATAAAAACACAACGCAGACCACTTTTCCAGAGGTTTCCTTGATGAGAAAGTTCTCGCTGGACTAAAGAGCAGCGGCGCGCTTGTTTTCACATCGGCAGAAACCCGCAGGGAAAATATCAACAGAATTTGTTCAGCGCAAGACAATATTTACAAGACTTCTCATTCCCGCTGAACCAACAGAAGACTTGGCCCAGGTCAATTAAGCAGGCAACGAAAGAAAATATACTGTAGAAGACTTAATGACAAAGAAAAGAACACCAAGACATAAGGGAACGCAATGGTTCATAATTAAATCAATAACTATAATCGACAGATCTCTCCCACGACATTTCCTGTACTGATTTCTGCACCACCCATTCCCCCCAAATGTATGCTTCTTCCTGGACTGTTGGACTCATCCCAAAATTAAAACATGGAGACTTCCTGAAAGGGTGGTAAGGGTGGAGTTACAGCTTTTAGAAATGCAAGGATATGATGTACCTGCCTGTCAAAAAAAAAAATTATCTCACAGGACATTATTAGTCCTTCCAGAGTTCTCTGTATGCAAGAAAGCATGACATCATATAAAGCAACCAAGAGTTTGGATTTGAAGGATGAGGGAGCAGAGACGTCTAAATCACCAAAGTGTATCGTAAAAGAAAAAACATTTCGATGCCAGTTTGTGGAAACCTTTAAGGACAAATTGTCAGGTTGGTTTCTGCGCTACGTAAGCACCAGTAAAGTGGAGGAGAGAGAAGACGTTCGTGTGACTTCGCTGTTGAAGTTTCAATCTGACTGGTCAGAAGGTGTTAGCTGATAATCACAGGTATATATTAAGGCATTAGTTACGTCATTGTTGCTATTGTAATGTTTTTTTCACAGGGATGAACAAGCGAATAACATAATTGTTCATTATTTTGACACATTATTATTGAGGAAGTCTCCAGTGTCAGTGCTACAGTTTCTTGGTTACAGTGGTAATAACCGTTTACACCTACTGTAACATACGTAAGAACATTAACAAATGTGTTCCAGCAACATTAATAGTAACTAGAAATGGAGATAAAATGTCATGTTTTATCAATTAAATTGCAGTACAGTTTCATCTTAGTAAGTTGTACATGAGCTATAATTAAATGTGAAAAAAACGGCACAGATCATTAGTCCCCCTAATGCATATCTACCTAAAGTTAGTATAAAGCTGAGCTTTGATAAGCGTGTTTCTTCAGTTGTGTTTAAATAGCTGTATAGTTTTACAAGCTATATTTTGCAACTACATTTTAGCACATGCCCACTCGAAGCAAACAATGTGACATCTGATGTGAACGTAAGGTTTGGCTGATTGTAGCCACAATAACATTTTGAAGAAACATTTCCTGGGAAACCCAATGAAAGAAGTTACAGAAACTCTAACAGTAGAGCAGCTGTGTTTGATCTCCCACCTGACTAAAACACAACGCTCTGTCCGTTATTTCATTGTTTACAAAATTTTGCTGTATGTAACGTGCCACACACACACACACACACACCTCTTTCCAATTTCCATTTGGAAAATGACGCCTACATCCACCCTGAGAGACTTTAGAGACATGCTGAGATCAGTACTGTGGACTGTTGTCACTGCTGTAACACCCTGAGAGCAGGGCAGCACTCAGGAAAAGGTGTCTCTTTCCTCTCAGAAATGTTCCCAGTCCCTGTGTCAGGTTTATCTCTGACTAAACCTACGCTCTCGTATTTACCCACCTGCGCTGACTGTGCATGTGTGACTCAACACCATGGGAGCAAGTGTTTTTACTGCCCTCTCTCTTACCGCTTGATTATACTCTGAGAAGCTCAGGTGACAAGGTCGCCTGGGAATACCTTAGAGTTGAGTCGAGTCAGCTCCACATAGCTTCCAGAGGATTACAAACGTTCAGTTATAGACAGAAGCTTTGATATTTAGGTATATAATAGGTTTGAATAAGCACCATGGAAATTAAAAGAACGCATCAAGACCCAAAACAAAACCCAAAAATAATATTAGTGTTGTTAGGGATGAAATCCGATACGAATACATTATTCGTTAATGTTTTCACCCAGAGAAAACACACACACAGACAGAAACAAGACTTATTTTGTTTACAGTAGCACTTAAACTCTTTAACTCTTTAGTCTTACTCCAGCCATAATACAGCATTTCTATCACACTTGCCTAAAACAGACATGCTTATGGTTGCAAAAATTCTCAAATTAATTCATTCAACCCTTTCAGCTCTAAACTATTTACAGAATTTTTCCAGAATTATTTTTGACTGTTTAAAAAAACAAAACATAAAAAACCTGCTGAAAAATAGCTGTGTATATTTATTAATATGTAAGTTTTATGCATTTTTAACAAAATAAATAAAAAAATTAAAAAAAACTAATGCAGTGCAAATTTGAATTTGTATCTAACTTACTATATTATTCAATGCGATTTAATATAAAATACAATTACTTTTTTTTCTATTATTTCAAGCCTGTAAGAAATTCACCATCAGTCATGTAGGAATGGAATAACTTATCACAGGACAGGCATAACAACATTTTAGTTCAAATAAAATATCAGGACATAATACATTGTCATAAAACTTAACACCGCCATCGTTAGTGTTGTCATGAGCTGTATCTCAAATTCAAAAACTATGACCTTAAAAAAAAAAGTTCTTGATATGCAGAAATCTGACTTCGGAATGTGATTTGCTTAATACACACGTATGTGATTTGCAACACAAGGTGGTATTGCGGCATGCGGATTTAAAGAAGCTCAACGACGATCCTGCAGACACGTATGCATAGTTAAAAGCAAGAATCATCCAGGCTTTAAGCTGCATCACATTTTAAGCACCTGGCACTTTCATGTACATTTACAGTGACTGCAGTAATGACACCACTGGTGCATAGCCTTTTAGCTTTGAACCAGTCATTTAGCCTCTGAATTATTTAGCGGCGTGAGAACGCTGTAATGTAAAACCAAACCTCGTAACGCTCTTAAAACGAGGCTCTTATAGGGCTGTAAATCGATATGGACGCACACGTGAACTCGTTGGCCTTGCAGGCTTTTAAACAGCAAAGGTGTAGAAGATGGATCGGAATGACTCAAGCCATCGTTTGGAACATTTTCCTCTTCACACTGTACATGAAGACCGCAAACAAATCTGAATTCTTGAAAATGCTGCTTGATGAGGGAAGTGGTAACTCAGCGGTTAAGCCAATGGACTGCTGATCAGAAAAGTGAGTTCAAATCACAGGACCACCATTGCTCTCAATCCCCGCTCCCTGAGCAAGGGCATTGTTAAAATCAATGGAAGATCAATTGTAAGTGTCCCAAATGCTCTAAAGAGCAAAATGTAAATAATGAAGGTGTAATTTATACATCAGTCAGAAAACCATAAACACAAAGTGGGCTTCGGAAAACCCAAGAGATATTTTCGGCGCATTTCTGTGATTTATTGAAATTTTCAGCCATCCAGGTTACCATATCTAAAATTTCCCATGATCCTATTGGTGAGTTTCAGATGAGCCACGTAGCAGCTTTCACACTGTTTCGCGAAGTGGTGGAATATTTTGTAAACCATCAATGGCACGAAATCAGGTGCTGATAAAGAGAAAACGTGAGATTATGCGCTCTGACAAAAGGAATTGTTTTACAGTGCTCATTTTGTTGTCTGGTAAAGTATAGCCAAGTTGTACCAGTAGTTTGTTTCATCCATCCTCAGATAAAATTAATGCAAACCCGAAAAGGTTAGTAGGGCCAAGACGATCAGCAGAGCTCAACCTCGACTGTCATAAGTCACCCAAAGCAAAACATCACCTCTGTAACTCGAGTCTCTGTACAGAGCGGAGTGGCCCGAGCCATGCGACAGCGATGACCTTTCAGACTGTGCTTAAGATTTATTCCTGGCCCTGCAGTGCCATTTTCAACATAGCTCAAGACTGTAATTATGACAAGTGGCCTGCTGGTAACGTCCCAAAAATGTAGATATCAATTACATAAAGCATATGAAATTACACACACACATGTACACACACTCCTTGAGGGGGGGAATAAAGTATCCCAAGAACACCTCTGGATCGTGTCCAGAGTCAATGAATGATTCTTCTGTTCACTGAGATCAATTACCACGCTGAGCAACTGCAAATTTAAAACACTAAAGGATTCCACTCGCAGCAGCTCACATCAATCCTAGCCATGGAATCCAGCCCCAAACAAAACCCGGCCTGCCACGCGTTGCTCCGTTTCACCTTTCCACCAGTCGCCATTCTATAGACCCTTGGACCCCTGGCGTGAAACTCGGCACCGCGGAGGTCAGTACGCCCAGGAATGCGTGACGCTGTTTGTGGAGCCGGACCGCTGCTTTTCTTTCCACCGAACCCAATGAAAACATTAGCAAACCTTCTAATCATAGCCTTAGCCGGGGAGAATGCTGGGGAAGACAAGCAAGTGGTGACCTCTGACACCTCGTAATAAAATTAACGAGAGGGGCTTAATGAGATTAACTGGCTCTAATTAAGGTGGAGCCTGACGGAGCAGGGATCACAAATCCAGACAGAGTGTTGCATTCAAGCGTGAAAGGCAGACATGCTGAAGAAGCAGTCAAGTAAAAAGACATGAAGGCCTGAGTGATACTAATGACTAGAGAAGGATGACGTCTCAGGAGATGGATGTGAATGTTTACTCGATGCTCGGAAAACCCACACAAATAAAGCGTTTTTCTGGTATCAATTTGTCAGTGTGTGTGTGTGTATATATATTTATATATACATAAGTTGCTATGTTTAAATATAGCACACTTTCCGTTGATGTGACGCATGGTGCAGTTCAGGTTTAACGATTAAGACTTTGGGTTACTGATCGGTAGGATGGGAGTTCAGATCACAGTAATGTTAAGTTGCCACTGTTGGGCCCTTGAGCATGGCCCTTAACTCTTTCTGCTTCAGGGGCACTGTATCTGTATCTTTCGGCTAAAACCTTTGTGGTACTTTATCCAATGCCCAACACATACTACAATGATCAGGTAATAATAGCGTAACATATAAACCAATGGCTTTTTTTTGTTATCGCAAAAACTGCAGAAACTCAGCCACATGGCATCTAGATTTACTACACGCGAGTCAAAAACAGTGTGTGAATAATGATATTTTGATGTCAAATTTGTGTTAATGTCTGTTTTACTTCTTGTTAATGATGCAAGCATGATGTGATTTCTTAGAAAATGATGGTGGCAGCAGGGCTATGGTCAAACATCAGGAGCGGGCGGAGAGAGGGCGGATAGAGGGCGGGCGAATCGGCAGGTAATTTGTAACGAGTCTCATCTATGGCGTGTTACAGCCAGTCTGAAATATAAAATAATCCTTAAAGTCTTTCGCTCTCTTCCACAAAACCCAAGCCATAGGTGAGATTGGCTGCTGGTTTATCTGCCTTCTCTCCACCCACAGATGATGCATGACCACGCACCTGCTGCCACAATGACAATGTAAAATATATCCTTAGGTCTTTATTAATTCATGATGGTTACCTTTTTTTAGCTACCTTCTGGATTAAAACTGAGGCAGAGGCCTGGAGTTTCACAGAATCAATGGCTAGAGAATGAATTATTGGGTAGCCCAATCCGTATTCATTTTTTCCCTATGAATTTTTGTGTTAATGATTATACCATGACTAAAAACGCATAAACATCCTGTTTGTCAGGGTAACCATAAATTATGTCATCAAACACTTCCTGTTTCATTACTCATTCATAACAAATTCATTTAAGGTCAGGGAAAAAATAAAAAGTTCAAGCAAAGTTCAGCATGTGTAATCATTACTACTACTTATTATAGATGTTCATTAAAAAACAACAACAAAAAAACAAAACAACAATGGATGATAAATGATAATCTGACATGTGTGGTCTATTCACACCTTTCAGATGAACCAGGGGCACATATACAAACGCTTCATCACATAATAAATGTAATACCAAGGTGACATGGTGTAACATTTCAAGATAAAAGTGTATTAAACTATAATTAGCCAATTAGCAGTAACCCGCGGGCCATCCGTCGCTCTGCAAATATACAAAAATAATTTATCTCGTACAACAGCAAGAACCGAGAAAGATTACAGTACAATAAAAACCTAAACCAAACCGGGACCACAAAACACAACACCTGAGCTTCAGCAGCTCTCTCTAGCAACATGTCATGTGATGACCTGAAATGACATTCTGAATTCTGATTGGTCGGAAAGTGTGGTTCATTTTGTGACAGGAGTGCAGCTGTAAGAAGAAGAAATCTTTAACAGGGAAAAAAAGCAACTAAAACTAAGAAAAACAAATGCAAAGAAAAGAAATAAAAAAGATAAAGAAAAATTAAAAAAAATTGTTAAAAGATAATTCGTTTATTAGATTCATTATATAATGAATATACACCCGGTCTCTTGCACTGACAGTCTGAGACCTTGAAATTCTCCTTCTCCTGATATTTTATCTCTCTTTTTAACTTACTCACTCACTCACTTACTCACTCTCATACACACACACACAGAGGTGCAGTTAGGGTTGATCAGTTGTACACTGTATAGTGAGCAGATGGAGTGAATGAGCAGTAATTCGGAACATGAGCTGGATGTGAGCTCTGCAACGTTACAATGCTCCTATAATATTAAACTTATTAATCAGGAAAATCTGTTCTGCATACGTGCCCCAGAATCTTCTCTTGATACTCTGCAACTATGAAAACAAATACAGTGCAGGTTTTGTGTGTGTGTGTGTGTGTGTGAGAACAAGTTAACGTATGACTCACAGTGTGTGTGCACAACAAACATGTGATTATGTTAAAATGCCTAACAGCAAACAAGTACTGATTGAATGACAAGAGCAAAACACACACACACACACACACACACACCACACACACACACACACACACACACACACACACACACAACAGGCAGCACTGAGACGCCATGGGCAGGCAGATGTGTGAGGAGTGACAGAGTGGCAGGTCGAGCAAACAGCAGCATGACTCAGTGTGCATCTCAGGTGTGTGTGTGTGTGTGTGTGTGTGTGTGTGTGTGTGTGTGTGTGTGTGTGTGTGTTTAAGATAACACACACAGTCGGGAAATCCCGCCAACTCGACAGGTGAGCATGCCAAACCTGAGCCTTCTCCACCCTGAGGGGCCTCCATCTCTCCTGTGTGTGTGAAACATTAACCTTGCCTGGGGCTAGGCTCTCTCTCTCTCTCTCTCTCTCTCTCTCTCTATTTCTCTCTCTCAACAAGGGACAAAAGAATCAATGAAAAAGAGCTGAAAAAAAGAGACAATAAAATAGTAAATAAAAATATTAAATTTTTGAAAAAAAAATGAAAATGACAAAGAAGGAAAATAAAACAAAAAAGGAAAAAAAATTAACAAAATAAACAAAAAAAAACTCCTAGAAAAAGAAATTAGGCATGTGATACAGTGAGTGAGTGAGTGAGTGAGTGAGTGCGTGCAACTGATTGTGTACAGGAAATTGCAAATTGTGTGTGTGTGTGTGTGTGTGTGTGTGTGTGTGTGTGTGTGTGTGTGTGGTGTTTATCAGACTAGTTAGTGGATGATTAATGGTGAGTGAGAGAAAAATTGACCTCACAAAGTCACACACAGAGTAAAACCTTGACGAACCAATAATAATCTTATCACTCTTTCTTCCTTACTCAGTAACAAACAACAGAACAGAATGAGAGAGAGAGAGAGAGAGAGAGAGAGGGAGAGAGAGAGAGAGAGAGAGAGAGAGAGGGCTCATGGTGTGTTAGATGTTAGAATAACGAATAATAAATAAATATATATAAAAAAATAAATAAATACAATTTTAAAAGACAGAAAGGCAATATTAAAAAGCCAGAAAGAAAAAAAAAATTGAGGTTAAACAAGGTGGTTAAAGAGGAAAAGAAAGAATGTCAGACAGAAAACTCACATGTCTGATGGATTAGGAAGATCCTACATATTGAATTGAAGGTTTCCATGGGAGACAGACAGGTGGAGTACAAACCAAACCAAAATAATACATGTTCAATAGTATTGACACCAAAATGTTCATCATTTAGATACAAAGTTTAATGAAGACAGTTTAATAGTTATATAATAGAGTTTTTTCATTTCATCACAAGTTTCCAAACTTTAAACAGCATGTGCACTGAGAGCTGGAGACGCAGATTACAGTCAATTTGGAGCTTATAAGACTTTGTTTATTTAATTAGTACATTTTTAAATAGAAGTTGCATGGAACCTGGTCATAATGGCTCACCATGACCTTGTGAAGAAATGTAAAAGTAAAGACAATGAGAGGTAGAGATGTGGAGATGTATAGATTAGGGAGGTAGAGAGGTGAAGAGGTAAAGAGTTAGAGATGTAGTATAGTGAAAAGGTAAAGAAATGGAGAGGTGGAACTGTGGAGAGTGGAGATGAATCAGTCAAAATGTGAAGAACTAAAAAAAATGGGAAGGCCAAGAGGTGACAGAGAGAGAGAGAGAGAGAGAGAGAGAGAGAGAGAGAGAGCAGTAAAGAAGTCAAGTAGGGTTTATTGTCATTTCAACCATATACAGTGCAGTACACAGTGAAACAAAATGTAAAGAGATGGAGAGGTAGATATGTGGAGAGATGGAGAGGTAAAACCAAAGAGGCAGAGGAGTAAACAGATGGAAAGGTCTGGATGTGGAGAAGTGAAGAGATCAAGCAAAGAGGTGCAGAGGTGAAGAATAGAAAGATAGAGATGTAAAGAGATAGAGAAGTAGACAGATATAGAGAGGTAAATATGTGGACAGGTTGAGAAGTAGACAGATGGAAAGGTAAAGAGGTGGAAAGGTGTAGAAGTAGACAGATGAACAGGTAAAGAGATGAAGAAAGAGACAGATGGAGAGGTAAAGAGGTGGTGAAGTAGACAGATGGGGAGGTAAAGAGGTGGTGAAGTAGACAGATGGAGAGGTAAAGAGGTGGAGAAGTAGACAGATGGAGAGGTAAAGAGGTGGAGAAGTAGACAGATGGAGAGGTGAAGAGGAGAAGTAGACAGATGGAGAGGTAAAGAGGTGGAAATGTGTAGAAGTAGACAGATGGGGAGGTAAAGAGGTGGTGAAGTAGACAGATGGGGAGGTAAAGAGGTGGTGAAGTAGACAGATGGAGAGGTGAAGAGGTGAAGTAGACAGATGGAGAGGTAAAGAGGTGGAAATGTGTAGAAGTAGACAGATGGGGAGGTAAAGAGGTGGTGAAGTAGACAGATGGGGAGGTAAAGAGGTGGTGAAGTAGACAGATGGAGAGGTAAAGAGGTGGAGAAGTAGACAGATGGAGAGGTGAAGAGGTGAAGTAGACAGATGGAGAGGTAAAAAGGTGGTGAAGTAGACAGATGGAGAGGTAAAGAGGTGGAGAAGTAGACAGATGGAGAGGTGAAGAGGTGAAGTAGACAGATGGAGAGGTAAAGAGGTGGAGAAGTAGACAGATGGAGAGGTAAAGAGGTGGCGAAGTAGACAGATGGGGAGGTAAAGAGGTGGAGAAGTAGACAGATGGAGAGGTAAAGAGGTGGAGAAGTAGACAGATGGAGAGGTGGAAAGGCGAAGTAGACAGATGGGGAGGTAAAGAGGTGGAGAAGTAGACAGATGGAGAGGTAAAGAGGTGGAGAAGTAGACAGATGGAGAGGTGGAAAGGTGAAGTAGACAGATGGAGAGGTAAAGAGGTGGAGAAGTAGACTGATGGAGAGGTAAAGAGGTGGAGAAGTAGACAGATGGAGAGGTAAAGAGGTGGAGAAGTAGACAGATGGAGAGGTAAAGAGGTGGAGAAGTAGACAGATGGAGAGGTAAAGAGGTGGTGAAGTAGACAGATGGAGAGGTAAAGAGGTGGAGAAGTAGACAGATGGAGAGGTAAAGAGGTGGAGAAGTAGACAGATGGGGAGGTAAAGAGGTGGAGAAGTAGACAGATGGAGAGGTAAAGAGGTGGAGAAGTAAACAGATGGAGAGGTGGAGAGGTGAAGTAGACAGATGGAGAGGTGGAAAGGTGAAGTAGACAGATGGAGAGGTAAAGAGGTGGAGAAGTAGACTGATGGAGAGGTAAAGAGGTGGAGAAGTAGACAGATGGAGAGGTAAAGAGGTGGAGAAGTAGACAGATGGAGAGGTAAAGAGGTGGAGAAGTAGACAGATGGAGAGGTAAAGAGGTGGTGAAGTAGACAGATGGAGAGGTAAAGAGGTGGAGAAGTAGACAGATGGAGAGGTAAAGAGGTGGAGAAGTAGACAGATGGGGAGGTAAAGAGGTGGAGAAGTAGACAGATGGGGAGGTAAAGAGGTGGAGAAGTAGACAGATGGAAAGGTAAAGAGGTGTAGAAGCTGACAGATGGAGAGGTGGAGAGGTGAAGTAGACAGATGGAGAGGTAAAGAGGTGGAGAAGTAGACAGATGGAGAGGTAAAGAGGTGGAGAAGTAGACAGATGGAGAGGTAAAGAGGTGGAGAAGTAAACAGATGGAGAGGTGGAGAGGTGAAGTAGACAGATGGAGAGGTAAAGAGGTGGAGAAGTAAACAGATGGAGAGGTGGAGAAGTAAACAGATGGAGAGGTGGAGAGGTGGAGAAGTAGACAGATGGAGAGGTGGAGATGTGGAGAAGTAGACAGATGGAGAGGTAAAGAGGTGGAGAAGTAGACAGATGGAGAGGTGGAGAGGTGAAGTAGACAGATGGAGAGGTAAAGAGGTGGAGAAGTAGACAGATGGAGAGGTGGAGAGGTGAAGTAGACAGATGGAGAGGTAAAGAGTTGTGGAAATAGACAGATGGAGAGGTAAATATATGGAGAGGTGGAGAAGTAAAGGCATGGCGATGTAAAGAGGATGATGATGTAATAGTGAAGGTGTATGTAATCACACACAGCAGTTCTGATCTTCAGCAGAGTCTTTAAAAACCTCTGAGTGACTGTGTGTGATGGCGGGATGAAAGCAAGGAGGAAAGTGACTGATGAATGAAAACAATCTAAAAAAAAACCCAAACAAAAACCAAAAGTGAACAAAAAAAGAACAGAAACCAGAAGTAAGAAAAAGGAAAAGTGGAAAAGAAAAGGAACAAAAAAAAAAGGCAAAAAAATAACAAATTTCAATGAAAAGATAAAATATAATACAAATATAAGCAAGAAAGGCAAGACAAAGGAAAAAAAAAAATTTGAAAAAGAAAAGGAAAAGAAAGCCACCGAAACAGAACGAGAATTGAGGGGAAAAAATAAGAAAATTGGCACATAAAAAGGCAGCCTAAACAAAGGTGAAAAAACAGGAAAAGGAACTAGAAAGGCTGCTAAATTTGATGAGAAGGTGTCCACTCAGAACATGGGGTGTGAACTACAGAACTAACCCCGGGTGCTGAAACTGCCCTGAGTCACCTGATCAGGAGAGAGCAGGAGCTTCACAGAGCTGCTGGTTCTGCTGGTGATGGAAGAAGTTAGGGACCTGAAACCAGCCTGAAGGAGAGAGAACCAAACAAAAGAAGGAGAAAGATCTCATCTGCGACCCACCCATGGAGACCCCTCAGGCTCCACCCACATGTCCATACAGATACTATTCTCCACGTGATGCTTCTTTTACATAGAAAGTATCCATAGGGTGGTGATTGGTTGGGGCCTGTTGTGTGTCTCCAACATTGTGCAGTTTGGGGAAGAATCACATCAGGCTTGGAATCTCTGCCTAGTGGACCTTTTCTAATGGTCAAAATATATATTTTTTTCCACAGAAACACGCTGTTTGCTGTGCAAATGTGATTCTATACTTTTATGGAAGTGGATTACTTTTGAAAAGTTCAACTGTACTGTTCCATCACATGTAAGATAGCAGCAGGAGGCCTTTCACTCAGATGTTCCGACTGAAACTGGTTACCTGTTTCAATACAGCTGCATGTTGAGGGGAGCCTGAGCCGCTCCTTGCTTTGTTCCTCGGGCGAATGTCATCAACCCTCACTTTCAAAGTCCCGATGGGAACAAAGAGCGCGGTCCCGTTCGTGCAACCCACAAAAGAAAAACACAGCTGGCCGATGAATGTCTGTGGTGAATGAGAGCGACTGTGTAAAGTGCGCTACACGGGCGATCCTGCGAATATGCAAATCCCCAAGGCAGGTGGGCAAAGTCACCTGGGGTGGTACCCGAGTTAGATCAGTCAACATCGCTTGCATACACACACGTGCGCGCATGCACGACAGAATAAACATCGTGCGTTTAAAAGAGTTCAGACATACTCGGTCCAACAAAAACACATTTGCTCTCTGTGTCAGTAGCGAGCGATCGCAGTGCCCTGGTTTTCTCCCCACCCCATCCCTCCCTCCCTCTCTCCTTTTCTTTATTGCTCTCCTGTAAGAGCCTTGGCGCCTGTTAGGATGAGCGCATCGGAGCTCATAAAAAAAAAAAAAAAAACCTGACAAGAATCCAAGATGGTCAAGGTTCTCCAAAAGGTCTTGGCCCAGATTTGAGGGCACGTTCACTCAGCCAGCTTTTGAATTCCTGCCCCGGGACAGAGGAAAGATCAGCGAAGCTCCTGCCAGGAGGAGAGTGGAGTCGAGTCGAGTAAGGGAAAGCGGGTCAGGGCCACTGGTTTACGTAAGGTGCCGTTTGGAAAGAACATTGCTGCTTACCTCGAGTGACTTGAGGCTCGAGTGATGGAATGAGGAGAGGGGGGTTGTTAAGATTCCTGGCAGCTGCTCCAGTGCAGAATGATGAGTGAGACTCCAGAGGCCACAGAGGGACGTGTAGAGATGGTCTACATGTGTGGCGCGTACGATAAGCAAATCTAAAAGACGTGTAAACCGTGACCAGAGAGACTGGCGACGGTGGTCAGGCCGCGTTTATCCCTATCCGTGCACACGTCAAATAAACAAGCATCCCCTCATTCTTTCTACACCGCAACCACTCGACAAAGAATTCTTTTAATTAGTGAAAAAAAGAAATATCCGTTTTTTCTTTTCTTAACTCAAATTCAACCTCAAAGCTAAAAAACTGTTAGAAGCACTGACACTGGAGACTTATTCCATCATCGAAACTTTACGTTTTTTTGACTGCTACAGACGAGCTGATTCCTAGCTCGAACGTATTAGAAGACTTTCTGACCAATCAGAAACGAGAATTCATCAAGGCTGTATTATTAATAAAGGAACAAAATTTTTTAGAAATATTATCACTTTTAAAAACGGTGTGTGTGTGTGTGTGTGAGAGAGAGAAAGAGAGAGAGAGAACAAAAGAAAGAAAGAAATGTATGTTTAAAAAAATTAAACAAATGTTTGTCAAAAGGTCCTCGTTTGAAGCATTTTCTGAATAGAAAATGTTAAATTTTTTAATTTAGATTTTCACCTTATTATAAATAAATAGAGCATTTTCGAGTTATGCAAGAACTAAATGCGGAGGATGGAGTGCCTAGGCAGAGGTCAGCAACAGAGCGAAAAGAAAAAATAACAAAACAAAAAAAAATACAGAGCCCCCGGAGGCTGTGTTCTAATCACACGACAGTAATAACAGTAACAGAAAAAAACATGTTTTTCATGACCAGACAGACTAATCCCTCCACCCCTCCCTCCCTCTCTCCCTCTCTCTCTCTCTCCCTTCCTCTCTCTCCCTCGCTCGCTCGGATTACAGGCCGAGTTATTTTCAGCACAGTTCCACGCCGAACTCCTGATCGTGCTCATCACGCTGAACGAGCCTTAAATAAATATTTTCTAATAAGGTTTTTTATCACAATAGATGAAAGATGACAGGACACATCCCACGTTCTGTTTTCATTCTCAAAGTTTCATCCTCAGAGCATGTTTAAACATCTGACGCATCAATCATTAAGATTTAGGATGCAGAAAAGTTTTGCAGTAATTGGCAAAAGTAGATGAGCGTGAAATGATGGCGAGGTCTCTCTCTCTCTCTCTCTCTCGTGTAAATCTCCTTAATCCAAACCTTGTGCTAACAGGAGAAATTGGAGAAAGAAGACCATCGATTGGGAAAATATTTGCTCAGGGATTTAGTGGACACTCATGCAGGAGACAGGAGCCACCTGTAATTAAGAGAAAGAGGGAAAAAGGGAAAGACAAGCAGCAGTCGTGCTGGTGATTATACCCCACTCGGGGTGTTTGCGTTCGGAAACATGCCTTAGCTGTTACACATGCATACGCGATAATTATAATGCTAATTAAATGCAAAATAGCTGAAAACGTAGCGCAATGACTCAACTAAGATACAAAAACAAATAAATAAATAAATATAAAAGTGTAATCATATACCAGGCCGCTGTGTTTCTGTAGTTTTGTGTGTATAGGAATGATCATGTATTTTTTCAGTTTCATAAAAAAAATAAATACAGAGAAATCATTCACAAGTATTGTTTGTGGTTATTAGTCTAACAGTGTGCATGCAATAAAATTGATAAATAGGATTAATTGGAGTCCCCTGGTGGTCTAGTGGTTAAGATGCAGCGCTCTCACTGCTGCGACCCGGGTTCGATCCCCGGTCAGGGAACCATCCCCAGCCACTCTCAGTGCCGGTCCCAAGCCCGGATAAATTGGGGAGGGTTGCGTTAGGAAGGGCATCCAGCGTAAAAACATGTGCCAAATCAAAACGTGCGGAGGATCCGCTGTGGCGACCCCTAACGGGAGAAGCCGAAAGAAAGTTAATAGGGTTAATTGGAACAGGTGTGTGTGTGTGCACGGATGTTAAAGGAAAATATTTCCAAGCAAGTGTTAGCCTTCAGTCATCACTCGAAGTTGAGTCAGGACATTTCTAAACACACCTGAAACCTCATGGGACAACCCGTCACGGACACACTCACTATCAGGAAATATATCAAAACAAATACAACCATACAAAGGTATCAAATACACACGCTTAACTCATCAGCATCTGATTACACCTCCTGAATGGAAGCATTAATTAACTGCTTCTATTTAATTACTCTGAGGGTCTGATCTGAGAACAGGAGAAAGTGATTGTTTTGATTGAACATGAGTATAATGGCTCAATGTGATTGGACAAAATGAGTATAATGGTTTGATGTGATTGGACACAATGAGTATAATGGCTCGATGTAATTGGACACAATGAGTATAATGGCTCGATGTAATTGGACACAATGAGTATAATGGCTCGATGTGATTGGACACAATGAGTATAATGGCTCGATGTGATTGGACAAAATAAGTATAATGGTTTGATGTGATTGGACACAATTAGTATAATGACTCGATGTGATTGGACACTAAGGGTTATGGCTCGATGTGATTGGACACTAAGGGTAATGGGTAAAAGTGATTGGACACGCTAAAAGTAGATAAGAGAGTGGAATAAAATGTTGCATGAGTGTTTTACCTTTACAGAAGAAAATAAAAAGGATGTAAACAAAACAGAGGCGTCAATTTCCACATTCTTTGCAAAACTCGCTCACGGGAAAAAGACTAGGAATACATAAACACACACTAAAACAACCTACACTCACTCACTCACTCACTCACTCCCACATACACACACCCACACACATTCACTCACTCTCTCTCTCACACACACACACATTCCCACACTCACTCCATCACAAATTCACTCCCCCACTCACACTCATACTCACTCACTCATTTACTCACTCACACACTCAAACTCACACACACTCATTCTCACTCACACACACACACTCACTCACTCACGTCACACATTCAGTCACTCACACACACACATTTACTCACACTCATACACACGCACATTCACTCACTCTCACTCACACATTCACTCACTCTCACTCACACACACACACACACACACACACACACACACACACACACACACACACACACACACACACTGGCCTGAGGGAGAAAAACTCAATGTTCCTCTAGTTCCTCTGTGTCTAATAGCAAGGCCATTTGCTGTTTGTGTTTGTGCTGATCATAATAGGAAACACACTTACACAAACACACACAATGCAAAAGAAGCACACAAGGATACTAATTACAGTCTTTTACAAATGTTGGTATGTGTGTTTCTGCTTTTCTCCTTCACATTAGTCTCAAATATTGCCTATTGTTTCTATCACAAATACAACAACAAACTACTAATTATGTACTTTTTAAACTAATTAATTAGAAATTTTTACATATATTTACCATTTTGGATTTTGAACAAGAATAATAAAATAAGAATAATAAAAAGGATTCTATTTAAAGTTCATTACTTTAAAACAGGATCACTTATTCATATATAATACATAAATGAACAATAAGGAATTTTACAAGGAATTCGATTAACATGGCAGCCGACGAATCGTAGTTTACTCACGCCCACACCTATAATATCGTTTAAGTCGTGTGTTGTGAGCAGAAGTGTGGACATGAACACTGAGACGCATAATTAGTATGGGGTGTACTTACTTCTGCACAACACTGCGAGATCCTTCCTTAAACAGAAGCAGCAGCGATGCTCATAAAGCTCTAAGTCCTCATTATTACACTTCTCTGAGCTGGCATTTACAAAATGTCAACATTTTATCCTGCACCTCACATTTCCTCTTGTCCAAGAAGAGGAAAAAAAATCTATACTGGGCGTCATTAAAATAAACGTGTTCACGTACAAATCCTTATCACACACACACTCAGCCATGGGAGAGAGAGAGAGAGAGAGAGAGAGAGAGAGGGAGAGAGAAGCACCCAGAAAGAAAGTGATAGAAACAAAAGAGTAAGAAAAAAGGAAAAAAAATTGACACAGAAATAAAATAAATAATGAACAAATCTTGGATCATGTGATCCAGACTAAAGCCAGACTAACTCTAACACAGCGCTCACTCACGCACCTCTCCTTCAGAAAGTCGATGACGTGTGTGAAGTCATCACAGCAGTACTCTCTCTTCATGTCCATCAACACACTGTCAGACGCTGACTGGACTGGGACGTGCAGGAAGGCGTACACTCGCGGGTGACTCAGGATCTTTGCCATTTCCTGTTAAGAGGGAAGTATGGAGGGAGAGAAGACAAAGAAGGGAAGAAAGAGAGGAAGAAACTTTAAAGGCCTTTACAAACTAAAGTTTATATACAGGACCTAAACGACACCTGCTCAACTTTACTATCACTCCTTCGAACACTTTCATACACGCACAGTCCAGGAGAGACAGATGTTTTAGTGGGCACAGACTCAGTCTGACGAATTCCTCTCTACAACTCGAAGGGAAGGGTAGAGAGGGACAGACAGTGTGAGAAGGACAGAGAGAGAAGGGTAGAGGGTAGAGGGACAGAGAGTGTGAAGGACAGAGAGAGAAGGGCAGAAAGGGGATCGGCAGAGAGGGACAGGTAGAGGGACAGAGAGGGAAGGACTGAGAGGTAAGGACAGACAGAGAGGGACAGAGCGAAAGATGGACAAAGAAGGACAGAGTGAGAGATAGAGAGGAAAGGACAGAGGGATGAAAGTAAGAGAAGAAAGAAAGGACAAAGAAAGGAGGACAGAAAGGGAAGGACAGAGATGGAAAAAGAGAGAGAGAAGGGCAGAGAGAGAAAGACGGAGGCATAGACAGCAAGGGAAAGACAGATAGGGAAAGATGGAGAGGAAAAACAGACAGACAGATGTGGTGCTTCTTTCCACTCAGGTCCATAATCACACATACTCATCCTCTCAGTGAGAAGACGACACACACACACACAGAACCAGCCGTTGTGTTTTCATGCTTGGTTTTTTCTAGAGGAATCTGCGATGGTGTTCCGTCTCCACCATCACGGCCCATTGTGAGTGTCTCGGCCCAGCCGCAGCGGGATGCCACAATTTTAAGGGATTAATTAGTGTGAAGAATGGTGTCTGATTGGCAGTGCAGATAAATCAGACCTGTGCAAGGAAGCGGTGGTGGCACGTAGCAGAGGATTATCGGAGATCAGGACTCGCACTGCATGGTAATGGAGCGAGGTGAAAGACAGAGAATGCGTGGGGGTTGACCAAGACACCTCCTGATAGATTAAACCACCGAGGAAAGGGGACGGAGACAAAGAACCCGAACCAGTAAACAAAACCAGAAATTTTCTGTCTCTCTCTCTCTCTCTCTCTCTCTCTCTCTCTCTCTCTCAGACTCAGACACACCTACATGTAAAGCAGGCCCAGCTGTGGGAGCGGAAAGCTGCACTGGAATCGTCAGACGCTCACCTGTCCCAGGTTAATTCCCAGGTGAAATCTAACACTCCCACCACTTCAGCTCCATGTGTTTGCCTAGGCCCAGCACACCTAGAACCCGCCCCGCCAAGATATCGTTCTCTCAGGCGCCGGGGAACCATGGACCCTGGATACAGAAGCAGTGAAAGACGCGAGCTAAGCCCCGGTCGAGAACGTCTCCCCTCCACCACCACCGGCATTCGAGATCTCGACCCTCTCCGCGAGACGGAATGTGATACAGTGTTACTTGAAGACTCCATCATCTGCCATGTTCGTGCTACTACAGCCAAAGGTAAGGTACACACACGCTGTTTTCCTGCTGCTCGTGCTCTAGATGTCGCAGCGCAGGTACCTGCGATCCTAAACGAGAGCTGTTGTCAACATAGATACTATTCTCACTAAACATTAGACACCGTTGCCCCCATCCGATTAAGAAAGGTAAGAGAAAAAAGAACCACACCATGGTATAATAGTCATACTCATGCCCTCAAGAGAGCAGCCCATAAGAAAAACAAAATTAGAGGTTTATACAGACAGGCGCTACAGACAGGTGCTAAGCAATGCTAGAGCTGAGCACCTGAGCAAACTCAAAAAAAAAACCCAAAACAATCCCAGGTCTCTTTTAAGTACAGTGGATAAATGTACAACAAATCGATATCTGAAGAGAGTATTCCATCACCGTTTAGTCATGAGTACTTTATAAATTTCTTCACTGTAAAAATTAAAAGTAAACACAATTGTGGAGGTTCAACCTCTGACAGCATCTCATTAACCAATCTCACCTGAAACTCCACAATTACAATTACAATGCATTGCAAGTATAGGACAGGGAGAGCTGTATGATCTTTTCACCGAAGCCAAATCAACAACATGTCTGTTAGATAACTGGTGAGCCTCTTCTGAATATTATTAACTCCTCACTATCTTTAGGTCACGTCCCTAAACCCCTCAAGTTGGCAGTTATTAAGCCCCTCATTAAGAAAATTTATTTGGACCCAAATAAACAATAAAATTACAGACCCATTTCAAATCTTCCATTTATGTCTAAGTTTCTGGACAAGATTGTCTCTGCCCAGTTATATTTTTTCTTACAAGAAAAAAATATCTTTGAAGAGTTTTAGTCAGGTTTGAGGCCCCATCATAGCACAGAAACTGCTCTAGTTAAAATCACTAATGACCTGTTAATTTTACTAGATCTTAGTGCTTCATTCGACACTATAGATCATGACTTTCTCCTGGATCGCTTACAGAATTACATCAGCATTCAGGGACAGGCATTAAGCTGGTTTAAATCCTACCTGTCTGATCGCTACCATCTTGTAAATTTAAATGGAGAACTATCCAGGTTAATGCAAGTAAATTATGGGGTGCCACAAGGTTCAGTTCTAGGACCCCTGCTTTTCACAATATAAATGCTTCCCTTGGAAATATTATTAGAAAGCATGGGATTAGCTTCCACTGCTATGCTGATGATACCATCTATATATCTCATCCAACCAGATGATACATCTAAAATGGTTTGGTTAACTGCGTGTGTTAAAAAATAAACAAATTAGATGACGCATAACTTTCTATTATTAAATTCTGATAAGACAGATTTTGTTCATCGGCCCAAAACCCAATACACAGAAGCTCTGACAATTCTACTTGCAATTTTGAAGGATGTACTGAAACTACTAGTTCAACAGTAAAAGACCTGGGAGTTATTTTAGACAGCAACTTGTATTTAAAAAATCATATCACCCTTAATACAAAAACAGCCTCATGAAGATTATAGACCTTTAAAGAAGTAGATTCCGACCCTACAAACATCCCAAATCATCTAGGGATGTACCAGTGCCATTTGAATCCTACTTCATGTAGAGTTTGACATTGGACCTCTTTAAATGTTTAAAGGATTTGGCATTGAGAAGTTGGTGTGGGATCTATGATGATCTCAAAAGAGTTATTTTATGAGTTGCTCAGTAGCTCCTGGTTCTATAGCATCAACTGACTGTATAAGACTGCAGAAAGGACATTACTCAATCACACATTCCACTACTCATGGTAGTTCTTACTTTCAGGTGTTTTGTATTGTTTTGATACCACCTAAATGAGGATGGGTTCCCCGTTTTAGTCTGGTTCACCTCAAGGTTTCTTCCTCATAACATCTAAGGAAGTTTTTCCCTGCCACAGTCACCCCTGGATTAGTCATCAGGGAATAAATGCACATAATTCACTTTAATTCTTCAGTTCTGTAAAGCTGCTTTAAGACAATGTTCATTGTAAAAAAGCACTATAGAAATAAACTTGAACACACACACACACACCACACCTCTGCTACAAGTGGAACCAGGTTGTAGTATATTAAGTAGCTATGATAAAAACAGAGTAAGAAAACAGAGACATGAAGAAAGAAACATACGTTCTCCTGAAAAATCATGTTCCAGCAAAACTGCTCAATATCTCTAAACGCTGTTTCATTTCCGCTCGTTAATCATTTCATAACATCCGATTTGATGTCTGTGCAATGACGGGTGACAACACTAACCTGCTCATTAACAAAAGAAGTAATTACACTACTTCTTTTTATCTGATCTCTGTCTTGTATTTAGGCCTAATAATCATATCTTGATCACTGCCGCTAAACAAATATACTAGGCTGAAACAGTGCAACAGCTTGTTTACCTCAGCTTGAATAAGTTGGTGAGGGGAAAGTAATGAGGTTTTCATTCTCTAATGAATGTAGCCTATCATCCTAACAGCTAGTAAGGAGATGAGATGCCGAGGTGAAGGTGAGCAGATGAGGAGACGAGATAACAAGGTGAAGATATATTGAGGTAGCTAAGTGGAAAGATCATGAGACAGCAAGGTAAACCAGTTGCAAAGCTGAGAGGTACTGGTGGAGGTGGAGATGTAATAGTGTAGTACTAAGGTAGAAGGGTAATGGGGTAGTGAGGTGGAAAGGTAACGAGGTAGCGAGGAGGAGAGGTACTGGGGTAGTGAGATTGAGAGGTAGAGAGATAATAGGTAGTGAGGTGGAGAGCTACTGGGCTAGAGAGTTGAAGAGGTAATGGTGTAGTGAGGTGAAGAGGTAATGGTGTAGTGAGGTGGAGAGGCATTGGGGTAGTGAGGTGGAGAGGTAATGGGGTAGCAAGGTGGGGAAATATGGGGTAGTTAGGTGTAGAGCTAATGGGGCAGTGAGGTGGAAAACTAATGGGTAGTA
The DNA here is from genome assembly GCA_039877035.1 of Silurus lanzhouensis. Taxonomy (NCBI): domain Eukaryota; kingdom Metazoa; phylum Chordata; class Actinopteri; order Siluriformes; family Siluridae; genus Silurus; species Silurus lanzhouensis. Next base: position 1,610,781 of record JBCEWE010000483.1, read on the forward strand.
AGGTGAAAGGTAATGTGTTGAGGTGGAAAGGAAATGAAAGGGTGAAGTGGAAAGTTAATGAGGTAGAGCAGAAAAGATGTAGAGAGGTAATAGGGTATTAAGGTAGAGAGGTAATGATGTGAGGCGAAGAGGTCATGAGGTACAGAGTTAATGAAGCAGATAAGTAATCTGGCAGTGAGGTGGGGAGATAATGATGTTAGCTGGAGAGGTAATGAGCCAGAGAAGTAATGGGGTAGAGAGGTAATGGGGTAGAGAGGTGGATGGGGTAAAGGGGTAAAGAGGTATTGGGGTAGAGAGGTAGAGGGGTAGACAGATAGAGCGGTAGACAGATAGAGCGGTAATGGGGTAGAGAGATAGAGGGGTAATGGGGTAGACAGATAGAGCAGTAATGGGGTAGAGAGGTAGAGGTGTAATGGGGTAGAGAGGTAATGGGGTAAAAGGGTAGAGGGGTAAGGCGGTAGACAGGTAGAGAGGTAATGGGGTAGAGAGGTAGATGGGGTAAAGGGGTAGAGAGGTAGAGGGGTAAAGGGGTAGACAGATAGAGGGGTAATGGGGTAGACAGGTAATGGGGTAAAGAGGTAATGGGGTAGAGAGGACATTTTAGGTAATTGATAGCACAGCTATAAGAGTTAGCTGTAAGTTTATTTGATCTGTTCTTGGATGTGAACTTTGACAATTAATGATGTATGTGAATGTTTCTATGATTTTGTAAGTAAATGCCCTATTTCTCATTGAACACACTTCATTTACAGACAGATCAGACGTAAGCATAGACAGCATGTCCCCGGAGAGACGTTAAAATGGAAATGGCCCGAGATCGGGATGAGTTCCAAATTGCGGCGGCAGCGTTGGCATCCCCTGGGCTAACAGCGCTAATCGAGTGAACCATAAAAAGGCCTCTGAATAAAACTGTCCACGGACAAGAGACAGCAGATCAGACGGTCAAACACTAATTAGGACAAATGTTCTGTTTCAGACCCGTCCTTGTGGAGACGGAAACTAAACCGACTGCAAGGAGAAAAAAATTAATAGAATAAAATAAAATGAACAGTGAAACCGTGGAACTAGAACACGCAACAGTTCTTATTTCACGTCTTTAATGAACGTGACCGAAAGAAGTCAAATAAATCTGCTCTGGCTGGTTATCATGTGACTTCATTCATCATCATATTATTACTGTTCTTTCTAGCCGTGCTCACATAGGTTTCATATCGTCTTCAGTCACATATGCAACGATGAAGATGTTTATGACCCATACACTGGCCCAAACTGTATCAGTAATCAGTGCCTGACTCTCAGTTTGACTGAGACACCAAAACCTGACATGCAGTTTGACTCAGTTTATGACTCACAACTGGACACCGACTTTGACTCGCAACTTGACTTAAAAGACTCGCATCAGCCATTAACACCTCTTAGTGCATGTCATACGTTTGAAAACGCTTAGTCTCATAAGAGTTTTGAGAGACCTGCATGTTTCCTTTTGTTTACATTCAACAGACTATGCAATTTAACGCTATTCCTTTCATCAAACTCTCACCTCAGGCAATAACAGTCGGTTTTGGTTGAAATACATGGAGCAAGGTCACGTTCCACTTTACAAGTTTCCGTTTATACTTGGAGAACATGCTAATTCATGCTATAAATGTAGGTTAAATGGTAATCTCTATTAAACTGGTCTGGGACGAACTGAATCGCAATTCAGAAAGAAACACTTAACTAGTAAAGAACACCTTTAAGAGGCATAGCAAAGTGTTTTGGCTAAAGGTTTGGAGAAATGAATTGTCTGGACGCCAAGAGTGTTTGAAACTGTTATTCATGCTAAGGGAGGATTTTCAATGAAAATAAAGTTTGCACATATATTTGTTTGGCCAAAGTGAATCTCCATAGCAATGAATTACAGCGTGTGTTGCATATATACACAAAAGGAAATTTTGTGGAAGTTTTGACTCGATCTCCAAGATGTATGACTTATTACATGCATGAAGATTCAAGAGTTTGAGAGTCTGACAGCGACTTTAAAATTTTACTTGCAACATATCAAATTCAACTCACAATTTGACTCAATTTCAGGTTTATTTCGAGACTGACTTTCTGAGATTATTGCTTTTATGATTTTGTTCCTGACATCAGAAATGTATGACTCATAACTCGACTAGGGTTATAACTCTTATTTTAAACTATGACTTAAGATTTGTCTCAGAAAAAGAAATATATTAATGACTCACAACTTTTAAATTTATGGTATGAACTTGACATGCATCTGCATTCCAAAATCACATGCATCTCGAATTTGAATTTAAAACGTGATTACATTGGTTGCACCTTGCACTGACTTCAAAGTTATATTTTTGAATGTGTTCATATTTTTTTTTTCTTTGTCCCTGACTCGTAAATAGCCTGACTCAAAAGCATGATGTAGTCAGATATGTACTAAATACTTATATTTACTGTATGATTTACTATGTGAATTACCGTAATTCCGGAGTATTAAGCGCACCCAAATATAAGCAGCACACACTGAATTTTACAAAGATTTTTATTTTGAACATAAATAAGCCGCAGTCTACACTGAAACTAATGAACTTTACACAGGCTTTAATGCAGGGGTGGCCAACCCGCGGCTCGCGAGCCGCATGCGGCTCTTTGGCTGGTTTCATGCGGCTCTTACGTTCAAATCGATTTTTGTGTTTGATTTTTAATGTGCGTGTTGCTTTGCTTAAGTTTAACACGGTATTTTTAAGACTTAAATTAGCTTTCCCCTACTGGGAAACTTTGCGGTATATCAGACCTTGACATGAGGCCAATCATAAATTACAGGGATGCATCGAGAATTTTCGGAAATACCTCAATCACCGAAACAACATGGCAGAAACACGATTGTAATGACGCAATAAAAAAGCGCAGCAGCACACGGTTATCTGGATAAGAGCAACATGTCTGCGGTGTGCGGAGAGCGATTTGCAAAACATGCAATGCTGAAATTTCAAGAGGGGGTGTATCTGCAAAGAGTTTCTCCAAGTCGGGTTTAATTTATCACCTGAAATCCAAACATCCCGATTGCCATTCTAAATATGAGAAGAACGCGGAGCAGAAAAGTAGTTAATCCGAGCATGCGCACTCCGTCTGTAACGGACGTTTTTGAAAAGGCAGGAAAGTTTTCCAGTGATGGTGCCAAGGCAAAAGGCATAACACAAAAAAATATGGATTTCATTGCCATTTGAATTGAATTTTCAATTCGGTGCATCCCTGAAATATTATCGTTGGTGTGGCCCTCTGATACAATTCAGGTTTCTCATGTGGCCCCTTGTAAAAATTAATTGCCCACCCCTGCGGTATATTTATCTCACGCACATGCGCATTTGATGAAAATACCGTATTGAACTCAAGCGAAGTGAACACGCACATAAAAAAAACACCAAGTCCTTGTTTTCTACCCTGAAACACGTGAAATCAAAGCATTGATCTGTTCTGACTGACACACGTGAAAGAATTGCTTCGAGTGGCAACAACGGAATACGAGGCAGATTTGAAGGGGATTGTTTAAGGCAAAGAATGCCAAAAGTCCCACTAAGTAACATGCATAGTAAAAGAAAAACGCTATTGTAAATTATTATATTTTTGTTTGTGGACTTGGTTAAACAGAGTGTGTGTGTGTGTGTGTGTGTGTGTGTGAGACAGTGCACACAATGTTAATTGTTGAAAATGACTGTCCTGTGGTCTTAGAACTGTAGGAGTTAATTTCTGTCATTATGTTGGTGTGTGACATTTACAATAAATCTGGCTGAGCAGAGGTGTGTGTGTGTGTGTGTGTGTAAGAGGAAGGGATGGGTGATGTTCATGTGTGCCCATGTGTATGATGTGGCTTTTTGCGGTAACACAGTCAAAAATGTGGCTCTCGGTCTCTGACTGGTTAGCCACCCCTGCTTTAATGAAAGACAGTGTCTGTTACACGGCTTGTATCTAAACAGTAGCCTACCAAGAAAGTCATTGTTCACTGTCAGTTTTTCTTTCGTCATCGTCGTGCTTTTAAAAATCACCATCGGTGGAAGCTTTTCTCCCGATGCCGTGCAGCTCAGAACACAGATGAAGTGCGTTTTTTCATGCCCGGTTGTTTTCAGCGTGACGAATGATTTGCCTTTCCTGTTGACAGTCCGAGTGAGCGGCAGGTCAAACGTCAGAGGAACCTCATCCATATTTATGATGTGGTGCGACCCGATTCAGTGGGAGCGCATCTGATTGAATATAAAGAATTTCATTGGTTCACCTGAACCCGTTTGGCAATTTCATTGGTCTAATGTTATGGGGTTCAGTTTTTTGGCTTAAAGTTTGTGAAACCGGGAAAAACCCAGGAAAAATCCATAAATTAGCCGCTTCATTGTTTAAGCCACGGGTTTCAAAGCGTGGGAATAAAGTAGCGGCTTATAGTCCGGAAAATACGGTACTATAAAAAGCTGTCAATCGATTAAAATATTCAATTGCGAATAATCGCACGATTACCGCCAGTTAACTCTTGATTAATCGCAACAAAATCGCACATTTTTATATTTTCTAAATGTACATTAAATGAATACTTTTAGTTAATACTCTAATCAACATGGCCATGGACAAATATGGATGCCTGTGCAAATGTATGTTTATAATTAGTGACACCATACTCAACATGGAGCATTAAGACAAAATATTGTTTTAATCTTTTAAAGTAATGATGGTGTTAAATTACATAAATCATCAGGACATGAACGGTTTTAATTGCCGTTTGTGTGTCCTGGCGGATTTTGGTGCACGATTTGAGACTGGGCGAATCAGTAAAACAAATGTTTTTGGTGGAGTTAATTTTTTTTATTTCTGAGTAAAGACGTTGTGAATAAATGGGTTGCGTTGCAGGTTTCAATTTCGCCTCTTTTAGATTTACTGATATTTTTTAATAATTGCCATTAGTGCCGTTAAAATTAATTATCGTTAGTGTGCTATTAACTTACATTTTGACAGCATATATATATATATATATATATATATATATATATATATATATATATATATATATATATATATATATATATAAAATCATCTCTGAACAGTAAATATTTACAAATATTCAAATGTGTCCATGTTAATTATGTATCACTCATTATTAACCCCACCTATTGTAATTAGAATTATTATAAATTATTCACCACAGCATGTGGTATAGCTTCAAATAATAAACCAAGTTAAAGAATAAGGTTCTCATTCTAGAGCCCAACAGTGACTCATTGGTTGTCCTGGGATTTGAACTCACAGCCTTACAGTCACTAGTGCAGAACCTTCACCTCTGATCTAACACCTATTTACCTGTGCCTCATGAATAAAAGCAGCTTCGGTCAGAGAGAGAAGGAGAAAAAACTGCCGGTGAGGCCTCGGTTTTCTGCTTCTCGTCTCCTCGGTTCTTCTCCAGTGGCATCGAGTCTCTTTAGAGAACGTGAAGAGAGACTTAATGAGCGAAATCGTGAGCTGTCTGTACCCACCCAGTGGAACGTTTCATTAACCCTGACCTGTGTTTCCGTCCCATTCAGCCTGCCTCTGACTTCACTGAAGTTCTCTTCACCCAAAAAGACTACTAGATACAGGAGTTCAGGTAATTACTGCTCACGAGACACCAAGTTCACACTAATATGCACAAGAACGCCAAAGGAATAAGTAATACCACAACAACTAAAGAGCCTTGGAGGTTCTACGTAGACCCTACAACCGATGGCTTCCATTAACACAAGGCACTATGATGATGAAAAAACTGTGGAAACCTCAGAAACCACTTGATGAGCACTGTCACGTGCAGGGTTTCTTTTTAATCTTTAATCACAGCCTGTAAATATTTTCAAGAACCTGCTGCTACAGAACCCAAAATGTATACTATTCCTTTAAAGGGAGTACAAATATTGTAAATAAAAAAATTGTGTTCTCTTTCATTTAGGGTTCCATGTAGACAATTTTGAACAACATATGAGGAACCATTTCTTTTTCTATGTGGTTCCTCACACATTACATAAAATACCAAATAAAATGTTTACCTCTTAAAGAGTTCCTTGGTTGTCCTGCTGGAGAACCCTTTCTATAAGGGTTTCTCAATCATAAGTTCCATAAGAAATTCCTGGCATCTTCTAGTTATTAAAAAAAAAATACACTTTTTCCCTGTGGTGCTTTATTGGTTCTTCTAAAAAAAAAAAAAAAAATTCAACCTAAAACCCTTTCTGAAGCCAAACCAATTCCCCGAAGGACTCGACAGACAACCTTTAAAGGTTCGCTCCACAGGGAAATCCACTCCCTCAGAGAACATCCCGGATATCAGACGTTCATCATTTTCCTCCTCTCAAAGTGGCAAACGTTTTACGTAATACCGTTCTGACTGCTGCTGCGATCTTCCACTTGGCTGATAATGAATGGATAGAACCGGCTCCAGAACGCTCCAAAACATTAATAAAGCAGGAAAGCATTAAAGTGGAACTGCTGAGCACATCAAAACAGCAAACTCGAGTGGAACGCTAAATTAGCGCCGGCGCACCAACAATCCCGGTTCTAATTAACATTTAATTGTTCATTCCCATCATTCAAGGAAAGAAGAAAGTCACGTTTTTATCGCTTTTTAATTCAGATGTAACCATGCAGAACTAGACTGCGCATGAGCAGGGTCTAAATTATAACCTCAATTAACCTCTGCAAATGAATCGTTCCTACTCTGAAATCTGAAGAAAACAGAGAAATAAAAATCTATTTACTTGTAACTGTGTTTTAATGGAGAACCCTAAAGAAGAGGGTTCACCTCTTAGAAAGATAGGACTGTTAACCAAATCCAGAACCATCGAGGAACCTTTATGAGTCACTACAAACGCAAACGGAATAAGAAAGTTATGGGTACCATGGGTAGCAATGTAGTACAAAAGAAATCATGCTGGGTCTGCAAGACCTTTGTAGAAGCTCAGACTCACCTCCAGGTGCTCAAGGATGTAGGGTGGGTTGGTCATGCCCAGGCGGAGCATGCAGCCCTCAGGGATCTCCTTCACCAGCTCCCATAGCAGTGTTGGGAGATCCGTACCGATGTCCCTCCCGTAAGCCCCAGTGTCCTCGCTCGTCAGCCAGATTTCACACACTCCCTCTAAAACCCAGAATAACACACACATGATGAGCAAAATTCCACCGGTTGTGGTTAGAAAAAAGTTCTCAAGAATGTCCCAATTTGGCTCTACTTTGAAAATTCAAACACTTGCTTTAGGAATTTTTACAGACCCCTTAAGGCAACCCTTCACACCCCCACCTCAAACTACAAAGGCCTAAGTTCAAGAACACCTTTGAGTTTTAGAAGAAACCAAGGACACAAAGGTTCACTTGGGAACCGGAACAAAAGGTTTTCACTGATCCCTTATTGTTGGACATGAGGGAAAGAATTAACCATTATTCTAAAAAAAAGAAAAAAAGAAAGAGAATTTAAATTTCCTCTTGCATATAAAAGATGACAATAAAGTGTGTTCCCCAGTCAATGTGTTTCAAGTAGAAGGTAAAGAATTATTAAGAAACATTCTAGAAAATGTAGAACACAAATGGTTTTCAGTTGTTTCTCTAATAGGACCCATTAAAGGTTCGATGTAGAACCATTTAACATAATCATCATAAGTTACCACAAAAGTACAGCACTATCAGGATGTCCAGAACCATTAATTCTCTATGTCTATTCAGAGGTTTAGAAATTGGATAAACACTTTAGAACACAATTTCCAAACACAACCACTTTAGAATACTGAGAACAATTAATTACCTACTAAAGCCTTGAGGAATGCTTGAAGAAATCAAGTACAACTTGAAGAACTATTATTTATATACTGAAACTCCTGACAGGTTCTACATTTTAGGAAAGAATTGTACTTGGGATCCATTCAGTTGTATAGAAGATTACAGGCTCTAAATTACGTTTAGGAAATACCTAACAAGAGAAAATCCTTATTTCTGGATTTTGTGCTTCCTAAAGAGGTCCCATGTTTAATGTGAAAAAACACAAGAAAGCACTTGTAGGGTCCTACAGAGAACCTTTAAGGTGCATGTACATGCTGCTAGACAACACAGCAGAGCACTACACTGATATAACGTTAAAGTCCAGGCTTTGAGGGTCGAACGCAACCAGATCATTACGGAACATTTCACACTTTCATTTAAAGCACCTTGAGAACCGAGCGGCTTTGATGAGAACATTAACGACTCGGTGCAAGACGAATCGGCCGCACTTTTGTACGCCGGAGCAAGAACTCCATAATGACGGAAACTCGCATCGGACATTAGCGTTCACCCGGAAAACGGTCACGTCATTTTTCCGGCTGGCTTAATGGACGGAGGATCATTAGACACATGCAAAAGAGTGTGTGTGTGTGTGTGTGTGTGTGTGTGTGTGTGTGTGTGTGTGTGGGTCATGCAGGCGAGAACAGAGTTCTACTCAGATCGGGTCCATTAGCAGAACATGAGGCTTTGTGTGTGCATTATTAATGTATAGTGATCGTATGGATCGTATACTTAATCTGGCATTCTGAGAAAACACGTCCAGCAGACAGGACACTCCTCGTCCTGATTCAGTTCTAGAACAGTACTAAAGAGCAGGTTCCATATGCAGAGCAGCTTCCTGCATAACAAAACATTTCTTTAGTTTTTGTTTACTAGTGCATTTCTAATTAATGGTCAGGAGATGTTTCTTGTAAAATAATTTTTATTTAAATGCAATAAAAACAAACAAACAAACAAAAAAAAAAATCGAACTCTAAAGTAAATAAATAAATACATAATCGGCAAATATTACAGTTTTAAAAAAATAAGAAATGTTACATATTAACAAGAGCAGCAGAAAAAACCCAGTGCTGCTGTTTAACGTCCGGTACAATGTGTACAATTCACCTGTATATGACTTCGCTGCTTATCTCAAACATCTTATAGGAACATACATTTCAAATGATTAAATAGCGCACACACACACACACACACACGAACAGTAAATACTGTGTAAAACAAGTGCTCACGCAGGTACCAACATGGTGTATGTTTCCATTAAAGGTAAAATAATCAGTGTTATCCTACCCCATACTTCTCACACACACACACACACACACACACACACACACACACACACACACACACACACACACACACACACACACACACACACACACTATGGGTGGATGTGAATTTTTCCACATAGAGAGAAAAAGAAATGGGAATTATGTGGAAACGCAGTGTGTGCTTGCGTAGGAAACAGCTGCTTCTGCTCCAACACATACACACGTTTATAGGTACAACCCAAAAACACTCTGAGGGTCACGTTAACTTCATAAACGTACACACAGGGTCACCACCACTACAACAGTTCACACACTTCCTGTTCAGAGAGAGAGACAAGGGAACAGGTGTACGTGTGGGCAGGTGTTTATAGGATGACATGATGGTCTTTTACGTCACAATCACAAAAAAAAATCTGTACACAAACACACACACACAGTGTGTCTAATAAATCTACACCCACATGCACTAAATATGGATCTACAGTATAGTGATATCTGGGGTGTGTATATATGTAAGTATATGATTGTTAAATGTATGTTTTTAAGTTTTCAACTATTTTTCTTTTGCTGTGGTACAATTCAGATCTTCGATTCCTGCTGAAGTTACTCGCTCGTCGCAGTCGCTCCGTGTTTATGCTAATCACGGCATTTCAGGTCCAGTTCTGTCTCGGAGATCAGGGATAAGACAGATTTGAGAGATAATGTCCTGTAATCCTCTCTCTCCCGGCGTGAAATCCTCTCCGCAGATAAAAGATGACACGTGCGGTGACGCGAGCCGCTTGTTCACAGATAGAGCGATGTTGTGATGTTCCTCCGACTCTCTCGCAATAAGCCTTCCGCACCATCACCAAACAGAGCGTCTCCTCAGCTCTTTAGAGACAACAGAACTCATCAAGGTGCACTCCAAAAACCGAAGGCACTCACAACCCACCAAAAAAAAAAAAAAAACCTGAACAGAGTACAAAAAGGAAATCTCACTTTTTTGGCGCTTTCAGAGGCACGCTTTCTCACTTGTAGTATCTACAGGATACACCTTTGTATCACCAGCCTGGCATTACCTTTTCAATCCTCACAATCTTCACACATTTTTATTTATATTTATACCATATTTACGTTCAAACACACACACAAAGCTCAAACTAGCGATGCAAAAAACTAAAATAGAATTAAAAAAAAATTATAAATAAAAATTAATAATATCTGTAATGAACAATGACGGTTCTGTAGACACTTTTCTTCCTTTGTGAAAAATTCCTCAGCATCTAGCGGCCGTTACACGGGAGGAAACTGGAGTCACAGTTCCAACAAGGTGGCTCCAGGAGCCTGTGGAAGGGACTAAGAACAATAACGGACTATAAAACACCATCTTCCAGAATGGTAAATGCGGACGCTTCTCTGGCAGACGAGCTAAACACCTTTTACGCTCGTTTCGAGGCTGCAGCTAACCACGCTAGCGGCGCTAGCGGCACAACCAGCATGCACGCTGAGAGAGCCGGAGAGGTAAACACATTCACCATCTCGGAGCATGACGTGAGGGGGGCATTCAAGAGAGTGAATACCAGGAAGGCAGCAGGACCAGATGGCATCTCAGGTCGGGTTCTGAAAGCCTGCGCTGACCAGCTAGCACCGGTGTTCACTGAGATATTCAACCTCTCTCTGGAACAGTCTGTTGTCCCCTCATGCTTCAAACAGTCCACCATTGTTCCTGTCCCGAGGAAACCCCAGCCCGTCTGCCTCAATGACTATCGCCCTGTAGCTCTGACCTCAGTAGTGATGAAGTGCTTTGAGAGACTGGTCAGAGACTTCATCACTGCCTCACTACCGGACACACTGGACCCACTACAGTTTGCGTACCGTCAGAACCGTTCGACTGAGGACGCAATTGCACATCTTCTCCACACTACAATCAGCCACCTGGACCAAAGAAATGGGAATTACACAAAGATGCTGTTTGTTGACTACAGTTCATCATTTAACACCATAATTCCCTCCACACTCACCTCTAAGTTGAAGGTCCTGGGACTCAGCCTGCCGCTGTGTCAATGGATCTCAAACTTCCTGACGGACAGACCACAAGCTGTACGGGTGGGAAAACACACCTCATCCACCCTCACCCTCAGCACTGGAGCTCCCCAGGGTTGTGTTCTGAGCCCCCTGCTGTACTCACTGTACACGTATGACTGTGTGGCCACTTCCAACTCCACCACCATCATCAAGTTTGCTGACGACACCGTTGTGGTGGGCCGGATCTCCAACAACGACGAGACGGCCTACCTACAGGAGGTTAAAAACCTGGAGAGATGGTGCCAGGAGAACAACCTTCTCCTGAACGTCAGCAAGACTAAGGAGTTGATCGTGGACTTCAGCACAAAGCGGGAGCGGTCATACCAACCGCTAAACATCTGCGGGACTCCAGTGGAAAGAGTGGACAGTTTCCGGTACTTGGGTGTTCACATCACACAGGACCTGTCTTGGTCCTGTCACATCAACACCCTGGTGAAGAAGGCCCGGCAGCGTCTGTACCATCTGAGACGCTTAAGGGACTTTAAACTACCCTCTGCTTAAGACTTTTTACACCTGCACCATTGAGAGCGTTCTGTCGGGTAGCATCACTTCCTGGTTTGGGAACAGCACCATGCAGGACAGACGAGCCCTCCAGAGGGTGGTGCGGTCAGCTGAACGTACCATCCACACCGAGCTCCCTGACCTGCAGGACATCTACAGCACGCGGTGCAGGACCAGAGCCAGGAAGATTGTGAAGGACCTCAGCCATCCCAACGCAGGCTATTCGGAGTTTAAACCAGGAAACACCCAGGATCTAAAAACTGGCCCACTCTCTCCATCATCACCCTTTTTCCCCTGCACAAATCACATTTTTCGTGCTACGGCACATTATACACTGGACTTGCACAGCACAGTGCACTTTACATTTCATATTTTTTTCATATTTATTTCACATTTTTATATTCTTATTTCTATACCACACCATTCCGCACAAGGACACTTTACACCACACCTGACTGCACACGGACAGTCGGACACTTTACACCACACCAGACCGCACACTGAACAATATGGACAATCAAAAACCATGCCTAACTTGTTTACTGTTTAACTGCACACTGCATTAAGCATTTTTTTGTGTGTATATATATATATATATATATATATATATATATATATATATATATATATATATATATATCTTTATCTATATCCTTATTTATCTGCCTTCTTTTCTTGTTATTATATTTTTCTTTTTAAATTTTTTTAAATTGTTATTATTTTTATAATTTTTATTCTCCTTTTTACCCCATTTTATTCCCTCATGCCGGACCGTCGTTAAAAGCATTTCACTGCATGCCGTACCCTGTATGTATGTGTATGTGACAAATAAAATTTGATTTGATTTGATTTTTTATACTATATTTTTAATAACGTGCTTGCAAATGAAAATGGCTTTTGTCTAAACAAGTTTTAAATCAGAGGATCTTTTGAGGTTGTGCAAGTAAATAGCAATGCAAACAGACTAATGAATGAACAGGGTGGTTAAATACCCAAAGTTTTTACATAAAAAAAGTTCTTACAATCTGAAGCAAAGTTCACATCTTAACGCTCAATAGGCACTCGGACGCGTCAATGTTCACCTTTTCTTTTTTTTTTGCTGTAAATAATAGAGTATGTCGGCTACAGAAGCTTACAGGCATTTTCTGCAATCGACTAGTTAAAGTGGATTCGGATTTGAAAAAAAATGACCTTTACCAAATGGAGCTTAATGCTGCTGAAATCCGCACTGAGTCGGCGCTCAAATCCCAACGATGCCATTACGGCCATCTACCTGCTCCGGGAGAAGTCAGCGAGTTGCTGTGCGAGACGCTGCAAAATGCACTCCGCGTGTGACTTTTCACATTTACGACTGGGAAAGTGGTGAAAAGACAAAACACCAGTCTTTGAGATTTAATATCATGAATTAAGACGAATACACAGGGGTGCCAAGGCTATTGAACACAAATGAGGAACGTAAAAAAAAAAAAGAAAAAAAAAAATACAATGCAGGTGGCTTGTGTAGTGGATTTGGAGTGTGTATGAAAACTGAACTAACACAAGACAAATATATATATATATATATATATATATATATATATATATATATATATATATATATATATATATATATAAAAAAAAAAAAAAAAAAAAAAAAGGAGTGTGTGTTTTGTCTCTGTTCGTCCAATTGCCACGACCAATCAGGAAGTTTTGCACTTCTAAACAGAGAAATCACTAATTAGAGGAGCCAAACACAGACTGATTTGTTGCATACATTATATATTATATAAACCAATGGAACGTAAGAGGTAAAGACAAACACGAACGGCACATGTGGGGAAACTAATATGTGCAGCCGCAGTCATTAAATACACCTACACATGTTAATCATTCCAGCTTCACATGCTGACAAGATATCGCAGTATTCTTGAGTATTCTATTCAGGGTGTAAAGGTTGCCAGGTCAGAGAATATAAAATAATGTGACCGGAGTCAGCGGATACCACGACGGTGTGGAGACGATTAAATATTTCCACACACACACAGGTCTTGAACTTCAGCACTTTCTCCGACCTCTCTGTGTTGGATTTAAATAAGTGATATGAGATGAGGAGGATTGCGCGTATCTTGATCACACACGCTTCCGTATCCTCTGTTTTCTTTCTCTTATTCTTCTCTCTTCATAAAGAACTTCCGAGGAGAATCGGAACAGAATACAAGAGCTTCGAGGAAGCATGTTGAGTCCGGTGTCTCCTTCTCTCGTCCCATTCGCTGCCACAAAAGGCCTCGTTTCTGATTCTGTTCATCAGCAGAGGTGAGAAGTGAAAGTCCTGATGGGATTCTGTGCCTTTTCAGAGCCACAGACGAAGATAATTGTCTGAAGACGCCGTAGTGAAGTGGAATTTATTCTTTTATTTATTCATCTTTAAAAAAAAAAATGTAATTAGCTGTACCTCTCTCTCTCTTCTCTATACCTACATTGTCCAAGAGGTAAGCAGAAAAAAAAACTGCTGCCATGTGCTAATCTGGACAATAGTCTATTAGCAAAGTTTCTTTTTTTTTTTATTGAAGACCCGTTCATTCACTCAAGTGGATTTAAAGGGACTAAAATGGGATGAATCCGATTCGGGATATCGAGACTGGATCTAAAGCAATACTGAAGACTGAACTGCTAGCATAGAAAAGTTTCATCAGAGGGATTTGTTGAGGAGGAATGCAGTTGGAATGAGCATGCCGGCGTAACGAGCTAGCTTTCCAGTGTAACATTAGTCCACATGGTGCAGCAGATGTCAATAATCCCACAGCCTTCATTAAAACTGCGTCCGATCCCTGGCCTCTCGTCCCTCGGCACCCTGATCATTACATCTGCCCCTTTTCACATTCCTACTAATGAATATCTAATAGCCTCAAACAAATGACTTCAGCTTTTCCAGGGACTACTCTAAACGAATTTTTTAACACCTTGTGCTCCAAACAGATGTGGGGAGGGAAAAAAAACACAAAAAGTGTAATTGATTTTTAATTGAGTCTTCTGGAGATGGAACAATAGCATAAAATACAGCTTTCAGTGAATTTCATTCATTTTACGGTCATTGTCCAAAATCATTCTACGATTTCAAAGCAAACACCAGATCACTGGGGCATAATTCAATTCATTCTGATTTGTATAGCGCTTTCAACAGTGGACATGGTCTCAACACGGCTTTACACAGGTAAAGAGGTGATAAAGAATGTATACGCTTGTTCCTTATAAGTGTAAATTGGTCTCTAATGAGTGAGCTGGTGGCGAAATCGGCAAGAAAAAACTCCTAGAGACGGCATGGGGAAGAAACCTTGAGAAAAACCAGACTCAAGAAAGAACCCGTCCTCGTTTGGATTCATTACAGTTCATCGTTGTTGAGCGCAGCAACTCGTGGTCCTGAGCCGCTGCTGACATTAAGTACGGTCCAAATTCATTCTCGACGCTACAGCGTTACTCCATAATTTCATGGATCCCCAAATCCTATATAACACATTTGTGAAATGTAAAGAACCGTGGACACCTGTCTCATACCTGAAAGAAACCGAGAAAAACATGTCCCAATAGTCTTAATCATAATCGTATGAAAAACTTATGCATCATTGCACAAGACTGGATTGAGAGTTAAAGCCTTGAAGTAACGGAATCTTCCAAAGTAGGGGAAAAAAAGCAGTGGGATCCGGTCTGGGATTCACTTTGCTGTGTCTATAAGCTGGAAAGTTAATATCCTCGTCTGAGTTCACGAATTCTTAACTGTCCTCAGTAATCCTGTGGCAGACATTGCGTCGGCCTCGGAGTGAATTCCTGACATTGTTAATGTGACTCGGGCTTTAAAACACTCGTTGGTATAAAATATTCTGGAAGGATGGCCATCGGTTCTCCTTTGTTTTGAGGAGGACCATGTACACTGGCTCGGGGAAGTACTTAAACACCGTCTTGGTAATAATGAAGCTCAGCAATAATTACACGGGGATTTCCGATGGGTTTCCTCAGCCGCAGCCTTTATGTGAGCAGTCAAGAGGAATTTGTTTCACTAAGTGTAAGGTTGCGTTCAAAACGTGTACAGTCAAAAATATTATTCTTTCATATTTCTTTCTTTCTCCGTCTCTTTTTTTTATGTAACTCCTGTACTGTTATATATGTTAGGCCTATGTATACAATATTTGAACTTAATTTTAGTTATTTTTTTCCCTGTAATATCTGAAAATTTCCACAGGGTATTTATTAACCTCACGGCTCAGATATGACACACAGGAGAGCGTTTATAAATCAATATGGAAGTCTCTCTCCCTCTCTCTCTGATGTGATGTGTCGGCTCAGATCGCTTCCACAAGTGCGTTAAAAGGCTTTAGGAAGTGAATAGTGTTGTTAGTCTGAACTCCGTGTCCCTGATGGAAAGTGCACCTTGACGCTAATTAGTCTCGAAATGGTGAGATTTTAATTGCCGCCACACTCGACTGCACACACTGATAAAAAAAAAAAATTTTTTTACTTCACGCTTCGCATATTATTCAACAAGTTACATCACTCAACTCACATTTCTGTATTTGATGTGTATATTATGATCAAATGCACAGGGAGCAAATTATCATCAAGATTTCTTTCTTTCGTTGTTTGGCAGAGGGTTATGTTTAGGTTGTTATGTGCAGGTTATGAAGAGATTTCTGCGCTTGGTTTGCTACATTCAGGGTGTTACGCTCAGTTTACTAGGTTCTGCTTCTTAGCCACAGGGTTGTTATGCATGTTCGGTTACGCTCAGCGTGCTGCGCAGTGATTACACTCAGATTGATGCTCTGCTGGTGGTACAATCAGGGGGTGAGCTACGGGTGTGATCAAAGTGTTATGCTCAGCTAGCAATGTTTGGGGTGTTATGCTGAGGTTGCTACAGTACTTTCTGGGGGTTATGATTGAGGTGTTATGCTGAGGTAGCTACTCTAATGGTGTTAAGCTCAGGTAGCTACAACAGGGTTGTTACGATTAAAGTGTTACATTTAGGCAGCTATGATCAGACTCTGCTTGTGTTATGATCAGGGTGTAACACAGGGTTGGTACTCTGCTGGTGTAATTATCAGGGTGTAACACAGGGTTGTTACTCTGCTGGTGTAATTATCAGGGTGTAACACAGGGTTGTTACTCTGCTGGTGTAATTATCAGGGTGTAACACAGGGTTGTTACTCTGCTGGTGTTATGATCAGGGTGTAACACAGGGTTGTTACTCTGCAGGTGTTATAAACAGGGTGTAACACGGTTGTTACTCTGCTGGTGTTATGATCAGGGTGTAACACAGGGTTGTTACTCTGCTGGTGTTATGATCAGGGTGTAACACAGGGTTGTTACTCTGCTGGTGTAATTATCACGGTGTAACACAGGGTTGCTACTCTGCTGGTGTTATGATCAGGGTGTAACACAGGGTTGTTACTCTGCTGGTGTAATAATCACGGTGTAACACAGGGTTGCTACTCTGCTGGTGTTATGATCAGGGTGTAACACAGGGTTGTTACTCTGCTGGTGTAATAATCACGGTGTAACACAGGGTTGCTACTCTGCTGGTGTTATGATCAGGGTGTAACACAGGGTTGCTACTCTGCTGGTGTTGTGATCATGGTGTAACGCTCTGGTCGCAACAGGTGTAAGGATCAAGGCATAGCTACGTTTAGGTAGCTACGATTGGTGTGTTACACTAAGGTGTTACATGCCTTTTATTCTCCTCCTTTTCTCCCACCATTTACCTTTAAAAAATACCCTACGGTTTAGTCAGAAAGAGAAGTAAAACACGTGAGTGCTTAGGAGCTTATAGATAAATGAATTAATGAATGATAAAATTTCATTGTATCTGTACTGTAACTGAACGAAGAACAAAGTTCAGCACTGTCTGAGACTATTTGTAGTTTGTGTAAGTCGGATGTGAGATGGAGATCAGCCTGGAGACAGCTGCAGGTTCCTGTCAGGCCGTAATCCTCTGAGGTTTTACCCTTGCTGTGGGAGAAATAGGCTGCTCTGCTACGTTATCGATCGCCCACTAGAAGCGTCGTCACTCTTTCTTGCCTGCAAGCTTCGAATATAAAGTGATGGAGTGGAAGAAATCAAGTTGCTGTTCCAGGACCTCCGGCGGCCTCGGTGGGCACCTACAGTAGCTCTTTCTCCACTTCTCAGACTCCCTGAAAGCTCAGGGAACACGGCGTGGTGGGAAGGTGATGTTTAAACATGACGGATCGCTGCTGATATTAAAGTTGGCAAATGGACTAAAAGCTGGAAGGACGACTCCTGTAGTGCTAAGCGCTAAGCTAATGCCTGGAGTAAAACCAAAAAAAGCACAAACACAGCTCATGCTGCTTATTTCCACTGGACCCCGACAGCATGACATTTTTATTCCGTTTACACTACACTAATAATTTCAGTAATAATAATTTAGAATGCAGAAAAGTGTTGATTGAATTAAAAAAAAAAGATTTCTGAAGGGGAAAAAAAAAATCACTTTAATCTGAATATCCATCTTTTATTAGACATTTAACCAAAATATTATTTTTTGAAAGGATAAACATTGATAAATAATAAAAAATGTGTTTTTTCTCTTTTTTCTCTCTTTTTTTTACTCTGAATTTTTCACTTTCCACTATGACTCTTTTTTTCTGTATGGTTCTGTATTGGAGATTTTAACATTTAAATATAAAACAGGATGTAGATTAGGATGAAGGCGGAGTTTGGTAAAGGCAGGGCTTGTTTTTAATCTCGCAGCTCTAATAATAATCTTCTGACAAATAACAAGTAATTAATTACTTTCATGCTCCTCCTTTATCTCTCTCCATCTCTTCCCACCTCACACCCCCTCTTTATCTCTCTCTCCATCTCACTTCTCCTTTTTATCTCTCTCCATCTCTCCCCATCTCACTCCTTCTCTTTATCGCTCTCTCTCCATCTCTCCCCATCTCACTCCTCCTCTTTATCGCTCTCTCTCCATCTCTCCCCACCTCATTGCTCCTCTTTTCTCTCTCTCTATCTCTCCCCATCTCCCTCCTTCTCTTTACATCTCTCTCCATCTCACCCCCCCTCTTTATCTCTCTCTCTCCATCTCTCTCCATCTCACCCCCCCTCTTTATCTCTCTCTCCATCTCACTCCTCCTCTTTATCTCTCTCTCTTAATCTCTCCCCACCTCACTCCCCCTCTTTATCTCTCTCCATCTCACTTCTCCTTTTTATCTCTCTCTCTCCATCTCTCACCATCTCACTCCTCCACTTTATCGCTCTCTCTCCATCTCTCCCCACCTCATTCCTCTTTATCTCTCTCCATCTCACTCCCCCTCTTCATCTCTCTCCATCTCACTCCTCCTCTTTATCTCTCTCTCCATCTCACTCCTCCTCTCTCTCTCTCTCTCTCCCCACCTCACTTCTCTTTATCTCTCTCGCCATCTCTCCCCACCTCACTCCTCCTCTTTATCTCTCTCTCCATCTCACTTCTCCTCTTTATTTCTCTCCCCATCTCACACCTCCTCTTTATCTCTCCCCATCTCTCACTCCTCCCCCATCTCTCACTCCTCCTCTTCATTTCTCTCATCTCTAACTCCTCCTTTTCATCTGTCAGTCTTTCTTCCTCTGCATCTCTCTCCCCAGCTCACTCCTCCTCTCCACCTCTCTCCTCCTCTCCACCTCTCTCCTTCTCTTCATCTCTCACTCCTCCACTTAATCTCTGTCAATCTTTCTTTCTCTTTATCTCTCCCCATCTCTATCTCGTGTTTGTCTTCATCTCCTCTTGTGTCCTCTCCATCTCTCTCTTTTTAGCTCACTTTTCTCCTCATCTCTTTACCCTCTTCTGCGTCTCTCTTTTTATCTCTTTATCCCTTTACATCTCTATTTTTCAATCATCTCTGTATTTTCTTCTACATTTCTATCCCTCACTCTCTCAACCTTTTCCCCCCTCTTTCTCCTCTTTTTTTGCTCTCCATCTTTCTATTCATCCCCATTTCTATTCCACAGATGTAATTTTACACCTCTCAGTTTTTAAGTTTCCTCTAGTTTTCTTAAGACCACAAAAGAAAAACTTCCCATTTCAATGTGTGTGCATATCTGTTTGAGTGTGTGTGTGTGTGTGTGTGACAGAGAGAGTGTGTCTCACAGAAAAGTGGGCATGTCAGCTAGAGTCGCCGCCTTGTCAACACCTTGTTACCTGTGGATCTTATTAGTATGTGAACACACATGAAACACATACACTTTTTCTCTCTCTCTTTCACACACTTACACAGAACTCTCACTTCACTGTCTACCACCATCACGCCTGTACATGTCTATCCACCCCCCTTACTCCCTCGTTCATCCCCCTCTCTGTTCTAACAGGAGGAATTGAAAATGAAGAGAAAGATTAAAACACAGTGGGTGGAGGAGTGGAAACAGCATGCTCCCCCTCTCACTTCATTAACGAAGGAGCTTTCGAACCAGAAAAAAGGTTCTTCTCTAATATGTGTATGGTGTAGGAAGTGGGGTATAGGGTGTGGTGTGTAAGATGTAGGGAGTAAGGTATAGGGTGTGGGGTGTAAGGTGTAGGGAGTGGGGTAATTGGGTGTGGTGTGTAAGGTGTAGGGAGTCGGGTATAGGGTGTGGCACGTAGGGTGTGGTGTGTTAGGTGTAGTGAGTGGGGTATAGGGTGTGGTGTGTAAGTTGTAGGAAATGGATATAGGGTGTGGTGTGTGGTGTGGGAGGTGGGGTATAGGGTGTGGTATATAAGGTGTAGGGTGTGGTGTGTATGGCGTAGAGAGTGGGGTATAAGGTGTGGTGTGTATGGTGTAGGGAGTGGGGTATAGGGTGTGGTGTGTAAGGTATAGGGAGTGGGGTACAGGGTGTGGTATATAAGGTGTAGGGTGTGGTGTGTATGGAGTAGAGAGTGGGATATAGGGTGTGGTGTGTATGGTGTAGAGAGTGGGGTATATGGTGTGGTGTGTATGGTGTAGAGAGTGGGGTATAAGGTGTAGGGAGTGGGGTATAGGGTGTGGTGTGTATGGTGTAGGGAGTGGATATAGGGTGTGGTATATAAGGTGAAGGGTGTGGTGTGTGGCGTAGAGAGTGGGGTATAGGGTGTGGTGTGTAAGGTATAGGGAGTGGGGTATAGGGTGTGGTATATAAGGTGTAGGGTGTGGGGTACAGGGTGTGGTATATAAGGTGTAGGGTGTGGTGTGTATGGTGTAGGGAGTGGGGTATAGGGTGTGGTGTAAGGTATAGGGAGTGGGGTATAGGGTGTGGTATATAAGGTGTAGGGTGTGGGGTACAGGGTGTGGTATATAAGGTGTAGGGTGTGGTGTGTATGGTGTAGGAAGTGGGGTATAGGGTGTGGTGTAAGGTATAGGGAGTGGGGTATAGGGTGTGGTATATAAGGTGTAGGGTGTGGGGTACAGGGTGTGGTATATAAGGTGTAGGGTGTGGTGTGTATGGTGTAGGGAGTGGGGTATAGGGTGTGGTGTAAGGTATAGGGAGTGGGGTATAGGGTGTGGTATATAAGGTGTAGGGTGTGGTGTGTATGGCGTAGAGAGTGGGGTATAGGGTGTGGTGTGTATGGTGTAGAGAATGGGGTATATGGTGTGGTGTAAAGAGTGGGGTATAAGGTGTGGTGAATAAGGTGTAGGGAGTGGGGTATAGGGTGTGGTGTGTATGGTGTAGGGAGTGTGGTATAGAGTGTGGTGTGTAAGGTGTGGTGTGTATGGTGTAGGGAGTGGGGTATAAGGTGTGGTGTGTAAGGTGTAGGGAGTGGGGTATAGGGTGTGGTGTGTAAGGTGTAGGGAGTGGGGTATAGAGTGTGGTGTGTAAGGTGTAGGGAGTGGGGTATAGAGTGTGGTGTGTAAGGTGTAAGGTGTGGTGTGTATGGTGTAGGGAGTGGGGTATAGGGTGTGGTGTGTATTGTGTAGGGAGTGGGGTAAAGGGTTTGGTTTATAAGGTGTAGGGAGTGGGGTATAGGGTGTGGTGTGTATGGCATAGAAAGTGGGGTATAGGGTGTGGTGTGTATGGTGTAGGGAGTGGGGTAAATGATGTGGTTTATAAGGTGTAGGAGGTGGAGTATAGGGTGTGGTGTGTAAGGTGTAGGGAGTGGGATATAGGGTGTGGGGTATAGGGTGTGGTGTAAGGTATAGGGAGTGGGGTATAGGGTGTGGTGTGTATGGTGTAGAGAGTGGGGTATAGGGTGTGGTGTAAGGTATAGGGAGTGGGGTATAGGGTGTGGTGTAAGGTATAGGGTGTGGTGTGTATGGTGTAGAGAGTGGGGTATAGGGTGTGGTGTAAGGTATAGGGAGTGGGGTATAGGGTGTGGTGTGTATGGTGTATAGAGTGGGGTATAGGGTGTGGTGTAAGGTATAGGGAGTGGGGTATAGGGTGTGGTGTGTATGGTGTAGAGAGTGGGGTATAGGGTGTGGTGTAAGGTATAGGGAGTGGGGTATAGGGTGTGGTATATAAGGTGTAGGGTGTGGGGTACAGGGTGTGGTATATAAGGTGTAGGGTGTGGTGTGTATGGCGTAGTATGGTGTAGGGAGTGGATATAGGGTGTGGTATATAAGGTGAAGGGTGTGGTGTGTATGGCGTAGAGAGTGGGGTATAGGGTGTGATGTGTATGGTGTAGGGAGTGGGGTATAGGGTGTGGTGTGTGGTGTGTAAGGTATAGGGAGTGGGGTATAGGGTGTGGTATATAAGGTGTAGGGTGTGGGGTACAGGGTGTGGTATATAAGGTGTAGGGTGTGGTGTGTATGGTGTAGGGAGTGGGGTATAGGGTGTGGTGTAAGGTATAGGGAGTGGGGTATAGGGTGTGGTATATAAGGTGTAGGGTGTGGTGTGTATGGCGTAGAGAGTGGGGTATGGGTGTGGTGTGTATGGTGTAGGGAGTGTGGTATAGAGTGTGGTGTGTATGGTGTGGTGTGTATGGTGTATGGTGTAGGGAGTGGGGTATAGGGTGTGGTGTGTATTTGCATTTATTTTTATTTCTTTGTTGTTGTTATTATTATTATTATTATTTATTTTTATTTCTGTTTTTATTTTTTTTGTATATTCTTCTTTTTTTTATATATATCTGCATCTATTTTTATTTCTTTGTCTTGCTGCTGTAACATGGAAATTTCCCCACTGTGGGACGAATAAAGGTTTATCTTATCTTATCTTATCTTAAGGTGTAGGGAGTGGGGTATAGGGTGTGGTGTGTAAGGTGTAGGGAGTGGGGTATAGAGTGTGGTGTGTAAGGTGTAGGGAGTGGGGTATAGAGTGTGGTGTGTAAGGTGTAAGGTGTGGTGTGTATGGTGTAGGGAGTGGGGTATAGGGTGTGGTGTGTATTGTGTAGGGAGTGGGGTAAAGGGTTAGGTTTATAAGGTGTAAGAAGTGGGGTATAGGGTGTGGTGTGCATGGCATAGAAAGTGGGGTATAGGGTGTGGTGTGTATGGTGTAGGGAGTGGGGTAAATGATGTGGTTTATAAGGTGTAGGAGGTGGAGTATAGGGTGTGGTGTGTAAGGTGTAGGGAGTGGGATATAGGGTGTGGGGTATAGGGTGTGGTGTAAGGTATAGGGAGTGGGGTATAGGGTGTGGTGTGTATGGTGTAGAGAGTGGGGTATAGGGTGTGGTGTAAGGTATAGGGAGTGGGGTATAGGGTGTGGTGTGTATGGTGTAGAGAGTGGGGTATAGGGTGTGGTGTAAGGTATAGGGTGTGGTGTGTATGGTGTAGAGAGTGGGGTATAGGGTGTGGTGTGTATGGTGTAGAGAGTGGGGTATAGGGTGTGGTGTGTATGGTGTAGAGAGTTGTATATAAGGTGTAGGGTGAGGTGTGTATCATGTAGGGAGTGGGGTATAGGATGTTGTATATAAAGTGTAGGGTGTGGTGTGTATCATGTAGGGAGTGGGGTATAGGGGGTTGTATATAAGGTGTAGGGTGTGGTGTGTATCATGTAGGGAGTGGGGTATAGGGGGTTGTATATAAGGTGTAGGGTGTGGTGTGTATCATGTAGGGAGTGGGGTATAGGGGGTTGTATATAAGGTGTAGGGTGTGGTGTGTATCATGTAGGGAGTGGGGTATAGGGGGTTGTATATAAGGTGTAGGGTGAGGTGTGTATCATGTAGGGAGTGGGGTATAGGGGGTTGTATATAAGGTGTAGGGTGTGGTGTGTATCATGTAGGGAGTGGGGTATAGGGGGTTGTATATAAGGTGTAGGGTGTGGTGTGTATCATGTAGGGAGTGGGGTATAGGGGGTTGTATATAAGGTGTAGGGTGAGGTGTGTATCATGTAGGGAGTGGGGTATAGGGGGTTGTATATAAGGTGTAGGGTGTGGTGTGTATCATGTAGGGAGTGGGGTATAGGGGGTTGTATATAAGCTGTAGGGTGTGGTGTGTATCATGTAGGGAGTGGGGTATAGGGGGTTGTATATAAGGTGTAGGGTGAGGTGTGTATCATGTAGGGAGTGGGGTATAGGGGGTTGTATATAAGGTGTAGGGTGAGGTGTGTATCATGTAGGGAGTGGGGTATAGGGGGTTGTATATAAGGTGTAGGGTGAGGTGTGTATCATGTAGGGAGGGGTATGTTTTTAGGGGAGGTGTATATTAGGAGTGGGGTATAGTGTATATAAGGTGTAGGGTGAGGTGTGTATCATGTAGGGAGTGGGGTATAGGGGGTTGTATATAAGGTGTAGGGTGAGGTGTGTATCATGTAGGGAGTGGGGTATAGGGGTTGTATATAAGGTGTAGGGTGAGGTGTGTATCATGTAGGGAGTGGGGTATAGGGGGTTGTATATAAGCTGTAGGGTGAGGTGTGTATCATGTAGGGAGTGGGGTATAGGGGGTTGTATATAAGTGTAGGGTGTGGTGTGTATCATGTAGGGAGTGGGGTATAGGGGGTTGTATATAAGGTGTAGGGTGTGGTGTGTATCATGTAGGGAGTGGGGTATAGGGGGTTGTATATAAGGTGTAGGGTGAGGTGTGTATCATGTAGGGAGTGGGGTATAGGGGTTGTATATAAGGTGTAGGGTGTGGTGTGTATCATGTAGGGAGTGGGGTATAGGGGGTTGTATATAAGCTGTAGGGTGTGGTGTGTATCATGTAGGGAGTGGGGTATAGGGGTTGTATATAAGGTGTAGGTAGGGTATGAGGATGGTATAGGGGTTGTATATAAGGTGTAGGGTGAGGTGTGTATCATGTAGGGAGTGGGGTATAGGGGGTTGTATATAAGGTGTAGGGTGAGGTGTGTATCATGTAGGGAGTGGGTATAGGGGGTTGTATATAAGGTGTAGGGTGAGGTGTGTATCATGTAGGGAGTGGGGTATAGGGGTTGTATATAAGGTGTAGGGTGAGGTGTGTATCATGTAGGGAGTGGGGTATAGGGGGTTGTATATAAGGTGTAGGGTGAGGTGTGTATCATGTAGGGAGTGGGGTATAGGGGTTGTATATAAGGTGTAGGGTGAGGTGTGTATCATGTAGGGAGTGGGTATAGGGGGTTGTATATAAGGTGTAGGGTGAGGTGTGTATCATGTAGGGAGTGGGGTATAGGGGGTTGTATATAAGGTGTAGGGTGAGGTGTGTATCATGTAGGGAGTGGGGTATAGGGGGTTGTATATAAGGTGTAGGGTGAGGTGTGTATCATGTAGGGAGTGGGGTATAGGGGGTTGTATATAAGGTGTAGGGTGAGGTGTGTATCATGTAGGGAGTGGGGTATAGGGGGTTGTATATAAGGTGTAGGGTGAGGTGTGTATCATGTAGGGAGTGGGGTATAGGGGGTTGTATATAAGGTGTAGGGTGAGGTGTGTATCATGTAGGGAGTGGGTATAGGGGTTGTATATAAGGTGTAGGGTGAGGTGTGTATCATGTAGGGAGTGGGGTATAGGGGGTTGTATATAAGGTGTAGGGTGAGGTGTGTATCATGTAGGGAGTGGGGTATAGGGGGTTGTATATAAGGTGTAGGGTGAGGTGTGTATCATGTAGGGAGTGGGGTATAGGGGGTTGTATATAAGGTGTAGGGTGAGGTGTGTATCATGTAGGGAGTGGGGTATAGGGGGTTGTATATAAGGTGTAGGGTGAGGTGTGTATCATGTAGGGAGTGGGGTATAGGGGGTTGTATATAAGGTATAGGGTTTAGAGTGTAGCGTGTAGTGTACAGTATATGGTGTAGGGTAGTAGGGTATTAGGTCCAAGTACGGTATAGAATGTCGGAAGTTTGGTATTGTACATGATGTAGGGAACAGTAAATGGGGTATAGGATTGAGGGTGTAAGGAATAGGGAGCAAGGTTTAAATAATGCAGTTTTCCAGCTAATACAGTGCCCTCCACAATTATTGGCACCCCTGTTTAAGATGTGGTCGTGGACTTCTAAAAATTCTCCTTTTTTTTTAAAAACAACATAGAACCCAAATGCAAAAAAAGAGAAAAATCCAACCTTTCATTTAAGTACATTACTTTGGTGTTAAAAAAATCACACATTTAGAGAAAAAAAACAAAACTTGAAATCATGTGTGCCACAATTATTGGCACCCCTAACAATTCCTCTGAAAAATTAAATTGTTTTTTTTTTTTTTATATATTTTTCTGTAGTTGCTAAGGTTGGTCAGGGTATCTAGGGACTTTTAATTAGTAATTCATGATTTCCTGTTTCCCTGGGGTATAAATATGACGTGACACAGAGGCCTAATTCTCTTACCCATTTGTCAACATGGCAAAGACAAGAGAACACACCATTCAAGTAAGGCAGATGTGTGTCGACCTTCATAAGTCAGGCAATGGCTACAAGAAAATAGCCACTCGCCTTAACTTGCCGGTATCTACAGTCAGAGGAATCATTAAGAAGTTTAAAACAACTGGAACAGTGACAAACAAGGCTGGAAGAGGTCCCAAGTTTATCTTGCCACAACGCACAGTGAGGAGGATGGTAAGAGAAGTAAAAAAATTTCCCAAGCTCACCGTCACAGAATTGCATCAAAGAGTGGCATCTTGGGGTCACAGAGTCTCCAAAACAACCATCAGACGCTCTCTACATGCCAACAAGCTGTTTGGGAGGCATGCAAGGAAAAAGCCTTTTCTCACTAACACAAACGTAAACGTCTGGAGTTTGCTAAGCGGTACTGGGACTTCAACTGGGATCGTGTGCTTTGGTCAGATGAGACTAAGATTGAGCTTTTTGGCAACAAACACTCTAAGTGGGTCTGGCGTAAAACAAAAGATGAGTATGCTGAAAAGCACCTCATGCCCACCGTGAAGTATGGTGGAGGATCTGTGATGCTGTGGGCCTGTTTCTCTTCCAAAGGCCCTGGGAACCTTGTTAGGGTGCATGGCATTATGAACGCTTTGAAGTACCAGGATATTTTAAATAAAAACCTGATGGCCTCTGCCAGAAAGCTGAAGATGGGTCGTCATTGGGTCTTTCAGCAGGATAATGATCCAAAACATGTGGCAAAATCTACACAAAAGTGGTTCAGCAGTCACAAACTCAAGGTCCTCCCATGGCCATCTCAGTCCCCAGACCTCAACCCAATCGAAAACCTGTGGGGCGAGCTAAAGAGAAGAGTGCATAAGAGAGGACCCAGGACACTGGATGATCTAGAAAGATTGTGCAAAGAAGAATGGTCAAAAATCCCTCTCTCTATGTTCTCCAATCTTGTGAAATGTTATAGGAGGAGATTAAGTGCTGTCTTGTTGGCAAAAGGAGGTTGTACAAAGTATTAACATCAGGGGTGCCAATAATTGTGGCACACATGATTTCAAGTTGTTGTTTTTTTCTCTAAATGTGTGATTTTTTTACCACCAAAGTAATGTACTTAAATGAAAGGTTGGATTTTTCTCTTTTTTTGCATTTGGGTTCTATGTTGTTTTAAAAAAAAGGAGAATTTTTAGAAGTCCACGACCACATCTTAAACAGGGGTGCCAATAATTGTGGAGGGCACTGTATATATATATATATATATATATATATATATATATATATATATATATATATATATATATAGAGAGAGAGAGAGAGAGAGAGAGAGAGAGAGAGAGAGAGAGAGAGAGAGAGAGAGAGAGAGAGAGAGAGAGAGAGAGAGAGAGAGAGTGATTTTGTCCAGGAGTGAATGTAAAACATCACTGCCCCCTGTTGGAGCTCAGGTGAACATTCCCACCCATTCACCCCAACTCTCACACACACAAAAGACACACAATTATCCCTCTTTAACTCTGTACCACACACACACACCAATCAACCACAATACACACGCACGCGCACACACACAACCCTCCCCCACTATACATGCACAGACTCTGCTCTCCCACTGTACACACACACACACACACACACACACACACACACACACACGTTCTTTTGGCAACAAAAAAAAAAGCACAAAAGCCTGATCTGTTAACTTTGTGTGGCACTGTGAGTATAGGGTTACAGTTTGCCACAAACACACAAGTCTACTTGCACTTAACAATACACATATTGTGTAACCTAATTCTCTTAGGGTCACGTGATCCTTGACCTGACTGACACAAGACCACAGAAGCACAGAAAACCTCCCTGATCCTGAGTGTGAAAAACAGGAATTCTGCTCTCACACACACACACACACACACACACACACACACACACACACACACACACACACACACACACACACACACACACACACACGAAAAAAAAAAAACTAGAGAATAATAATTCCTGAAGAAATACAAATAAAGGATAGAGAGTCGATGAGAAAGGGGGATTTCAATATATACAAACCCGATTCCAAAAATGTTGGGACACAAATTGTGAATTAAAACGCAATTAAAAATTGCAATTAAAATGCAATGATGTGGAAGTTTCAAATTTCAATATTTTATTCAGAATACAACATACAGTGGGGCAAAAAAGTATTCAGTCAGCCACCAAGTTCTCCCACTTAAAAAGATGAGAGAGGCCTGTAATTTCTATCATAGGTACACTTCAACTATGAGAGACAAAATGAGAAAATCACATTGCCTGATTTTAAAGAATTTATTTGCAAATTATGGTGGAAAATAAGTATTTGGTCAATACCAAAAGTTCATCTCAATACTTTGTTATACACTTTGTTGGCAATGACAGAGATCAATTGTTTTCTGTAAGTCTCCACAAAGTTTTTACACACTGTTGCTGGTAGTTTGGTCCATTCCTCCATGTAGATCTCCTCTAGAGCAGTGATGTTTTGGGGCTGTCGCTGGGCAACACGGATTTTTAACTCCCTCCAAAGATTTTCTATGGGGTTGAGATCTGGAGACTGGCTAGGCCACTCCAGGACCTTGCAGGGGGCTTAAGCAGGGGGACACGTCTGGCACTGCAGGATTTGAGTCTCTGGCGGCGTAGTGTGTCACTGATGGTAGCCTTTGTTACTTTGGTCCCAGCTCTCTGCAGGTCATTCACTAGGTCCCCCCGTGTGGTTCTGGGATTTTTGCTCACCGTTCTTGTTGATCTTGTTGTCGTGATCGTTTTGACCCCATGGGGTGAGATCTTGCGTGGAGCACCAGATCAAGGGAGATTATCAGTGGTCTTGTATGTCTTCCATTTTCTAATAATTGCTCCCACAGTTGATTTCTTTACACCAAGCTGCTTACCCATTGCAGATTCAGTCGGAGACTCAGATTGGAGTCGGACTGTTTGAGGTTGTGGACAGGTGTCTTTTATACTGATAACGAGTTCAAACAGCTGCCATTAATACAGGTAATAAGTGGAGGACAGAGGAGCCTCTGAAAGAAGTTGTTACAGGTCTATGAGAGCCAGAAATCTTGCTTTTTTGTAGGTGACTAAATACTTATTTTCCTTTTTGTAGGTGACCAAATACTTATTTTTCCATCCTTCTTCTACGCAGCCATGATGTTGTAATTGATGCAGTATGTGGTCTGGCATTGTCATGTTGGAAAATGCAAGGTCTTTCCTAAAAGAGACGACGTCTGGATGGGAGCATATGTTGTTCTAGAACTTGCATATACCTTTCAGCATTGATGGTTGATGATTGCTGCCCATCTTGACTTCTGAGAGACACTGCCACTCTGAGGCTCTTTTTATACCCAATCATGTTGCCAATTCACCTAATGAGGTTGGAAATTGGTTCTCCTGCTGTTCCTTATATGTACATTTATCTTTTCCGGCCTCTTATTGCTACCTGTCCCAACTTTTTTTTAAATGTGTAGCGCTCATGAAATCCAAAATGAGCCAATATTTGGCATGACATTTCAAAATGTCTCACTTTCAACATTTGATATGTTATCTTAGTTTATTAGATTTGTAAATTATTGCATTACTTTTTTTATTCAGAATTTGTTCAGTGTCAACTTTTTTGGAATCGGGTGTGTACTATGTAAAAAACATTCATTAACTTCATAGCATTAACACACACACACACACACACACACACACACACACACACACACACACACACACACACACACACACACACACACACACACACACACACACACACACAGGCTTCAGCACACACCTGCTGTAATTACCTCCATTAATCAATGCTAATACATACACACTGTTAGACTAATAACCACAATCAAACAGGAAGTAACAAATAATAAACTTGAAAAAAGAAAATAAGCACGAGGGATGATTGTAGAAATGTGGAAGTAGATGGATGGAGTGATGGAATGAATGAAGGAGAAGATGGAAAGTAACAGGGAAATAAGAAAGGTAGAGTGAGATACATGGAGAAAGAAGGAGCTATAGAGAGGGATGGATGAAAGGATGAGATGTAGAGAAAAATAAGTGGGGATGAGAAGATGTAGAGATAGATTAATGAAAGAGAGTGATGAGATGTAGAGAGGGATAGATGGAGTTATGAGTAGATGTAGAGAGGGATATATTAAGAGATGAGAAGATGTAGGAAGGGATAGATGGAGCGATGAGAAGATGAACAGAGGGATGGATGAAGAGATGAGATGTACAGAGGGATATATAGAGTGATGAGATGTAGAAAGATGGATTGAGAGATGAGATAGAGAGAGGGATGGATGGAGGGATAATGAGGTAGAGAGAGGGATGGATGGAGGGATGATGAGGTGATAAGCTGAATTCAGAAGATACTTCATGAGGATGTGCGCACCTGAGCGAGTGTGAAAAACAGCATCACATGACCTTGACAGCTGCTGTTTACAGTCCAGATTACACACATCACATTTAACACAAAAACACAAAGTGCACAGTGTAGCTTTTCTTTCTCTCTCACTCACACACACTTCAAATGTTTAGGGGTGCGTGTGTGTGTGTGTGTGTGTGTGTGTCCTCTGTGTAAATTAAATCAGTGTGTTAAAGGTAAGAAGGGAACATATGGTGCATGAGGACACATTGAGAGACCTGGGATACAGCTCGCGCACACGCACGCACACACACACACACAGGTTAAGGTGCACAGAAAGACTACGTAGGAGATTTATAGCACCTGAACAGTCAACTCAAGGTCAAACGCAGATGCCAGTAACAGCAACATTTATTTCTTGTTTGTTTATTTGTTTGTTTTTCTGAAACAACAAATCGTATATTTTTTTATATATAAATCACCAGGTGATACTTCCACC
The DNA here is from genome assembly GCA_039877035.1 of Silurus lanzhouensis. Taxonomy (NCBI): domain Eukaryota; kingdom Metazoa; phylum Chordata; class Actinopteri; order Siluriformes; family Siluridae; genus Silurus; species Silurus lanzhouensis. Next base: position 1,641,925 of record JBCEWE010000483.1, read on the forward strand.
ATAGTACGATTGCTGTTTGCATCATGCAAAACCTTCACAGCTGTTTAACTCATATTTAACTCATATTAGCGCTTCGACAGTACCGCGTGCGTTCCACAAAACCAGAGAGAAATCACAGATTCTGATTGGACAGCAGCCCCACACGTAGAGAGCACTCGGAGTTTTGAGTGAATCTGCTGAAATTGAACACAAACTAGCACGCAAAGCACAAAGATACGAAAAAGTGTAAATCCAGTGAGGTTCTGTTTCCCTTGATAAGATCACCGCTGGTACACTACGTGAAGTGCGCACTAGGCTGATCGGCTCTGCTGCATTATTTAGGACGCGTCCATCAACACTGCTTTATTACTGCATTCACAGACACAGCGGTGTGATCGGGTTACACAACCCCATGGCCTTGGACTGAGGGAGTGGAAAGAGAGTGAGAGACGTGAGAGAAGGGGTGTAACGGTACACAGTTCACAGGTCTGTACATGTTTCGGTTTTGAAGTCACAGTTTGTGTTTTTTTTGTTTTGTTTTTTATTAAAGTGGTTTATTAATAATAACGTTTGTGATTAACAACATTTAAGAGTTTACATTTCTTAAACAATTTTAAATAAAATGCCTACTTGGTTAAATAATATATATAACAATATTTTGCCATTTTTATAAAAATAAAATAGAATAAATAAAATGAACGCAATACACTTATTATATTGATTAAGTTGAGTAAACAATCAAATTTGCACAAATTCAATTGATTAAATACAATTAAATAAATGGAAAAATTAAATAGTTTACATTTGTTATGCCCTAATTGGGAAGATGTGTATGGAAATGCGTGCGTGTTTTACATTTATTATGTAATTTTCTGAAGATATGACCTACTTAACTGTTCTGCTTATTTTAGCAAACTTTAACAAATGTCTTCATTCTTCTAGTCTTCATTTATTCACTCTCTCAATATGTGGAATTGTCAGTACTTCTTAAAGCTGGACATAAAACAAAAAACTACAATCCATAGCTAGCGTTAGCCACTAGTCACTAAGAATGTTAAGAATAAAACAGAATAGCCTTTATTTGTCACATATACATTACAGCACAGTGAAATTTGTTCTTCGCATATCCCAGCTTGCTCAAAAGCTGAGGTCAGAGTGCAGGGTCAGCCATAATACGGCACCCCTGGAGCACAGAGGATTATGGGCCTTGCTCAAGGGCCCAAAGAGTGGCATTTTGGCGATACCGATGCTTGAACCCCTGACCTTCCGATCAGTAGTCCAACGCCTTAACCACTGGAGCTACCACTTCCTGGTTAGTATGTGTATGTACCGTTAGGTGTACCGAAACGTGTACCTTTACGTGTGTAGCATTACATGTTTACCAAATGTGTGTACCTTTACATGTGTACTGTTACATGTGTACAGAATGTCTACAGTTACATGTGTACCGAATGTGTGAACCGTTACATGCCTAACAATGTGTTTACCGTTACATGTTTACCGAATCTGTGAATTTTTATCAAATGTGTGTACCGCTACATGTTAACCGAATGTGTACACCGGTATATGTTTACCGAATGTGTTTACTGTTACATGTGTACCGAATGTGTTTACTGTTACATGTGTACTGAATGTGTTTACTGTTACGCGTGTATCGAACATGTGTACCGTTTTCCATTGAACCGTTACATCCCTAAAATATAAACACTCATGCATATAGTATCATCAAAAATTATCAATAGTTTAAAGGTTTTGGCACCCTTGGGCACTTTTGCCTTTATAAAATATCTAGATACAAGCGAGCCCAAGCTAAAGTGTGGAACTGTGTGTGTGTGTGTGTGTGTGTGTGTGTGTGTGTGTGTGTGTGTGTGTGTGTGTGTGTTTACATGAGCTCCACATTAAACTGTCCATGTTGAACATGTGTGTTATTTTTAAGTGTCTGTCTCTGGATGTCTGTGTTTGTGTGTGTGCTTCGAGTGTGTGAGCTCGGGAGTGTGTGTCAGGCATGTCTGGCTTGTGTCTCTCTGTGTGTGTGTGTGTGTGTGTGTGTGTGTGTGTGTGTGTGTGTGTGTGTGTGTGTGTTGTGCCATTAATGGAATGAGTGTGTTTGACAGTTAAGTGTGTTTGTGTCAGAGAATGAGCAGGTTTATGGATGTCTAAGTGTCAGTAAGTGTGTGTGTGTGTGTGTGTGTGTGTGTGTGTGTGTGTGTGTGTGTGTGTGTGTGTGTGTCATGCACAGCTATGCGAGTCTCTTATAGAGCAGACATCAGCACTACTCTGGAATGTATAAACATCGACTTGACCTGTGTGTGTTTTCCCCAACTGAACTTAGTTGGACTCGGTGCTGAGTTCACATCATAGCATGAAAAACGTGCACACAAGCACACACACACACAGACCTGCGTAAGGGTGTGTGTAAGGTCTGTAAGAGTGGACAGTTTAGCATGGTGCTAACTCGTGGTGGTGGTGGTGGTGGTGGTGGTGACGAGCGCTGGTTCTGATCGACAGGCTCCTCTAATGAAAGTTTGCGGTTCGCACTCGGCCTCCTGAATATGAATAAAAGATGAGCAGTAAATAAATAATAACTCCAGACGAGACTTTAGTCGATACTTTAATCTCAGCCTGCCTTCACCGGGCGTCAATCGACCTTCAGCAAAAATAAATAAATAAAATTTAAAAGCACTTAATATGAAGAGCAGGACAGGAGTCTGTCGACTACTACTTTTACAGCTCGAGTTTTAGATAGAGATGATATTCTGTGCACTTGTCTGGCCACGAGATTCTGTATTTAAAAACACATAGACGAAGTGAACACAAGTAAAACAAATTCTGGCATGCATAAATTATACATTGAACATAAACAACATACAGCACAGCACTAACAGTACTGCATCAGAGAGAGAGAGAGAGAGAGAGAGAGAGAGAGAGAGAGAGAGAGAGAAATACAAGAAAAAAGTAGGAAAATGGAAAAAAAAAACAAAGCAAGAAAGCAAGCTAGAGAGAAAAAGCAAGAAGGCAAGAAAGCAAGAAAAGAAAGAAAGAAAACTGCTGTTTTCTTTGCAGTGAAAATACAGTATGTATGTAAGTGGGGTTCTGTCTTAAGGAACACACAGTGAGGGGGGAAACCCTGTAACCCTGGACACAGACAGTTTACTGAGCATTGGACGTAGTAATAAATAAATTGTGTGAATAAGTTCGATGTTGGAGAAATGATGAATGGTGGTGTTTAGGAGCAAAGAAATTTCCATTGAATGTAAGAGAAAACATGAGGAACGTGTGCGTGTGTGTGTGAGAGAGAGAGAGAGAGAGAGAGAGAGAGAGAGAGAGAGAAACCGAGAGAAAGTCAACAGGACGGTTAATGGAAACGAGTTCATTTGACTAACAACGTGCCGATCCTCGAGTAAACAGAGTCCCATCAGTGGCGTTAATCACTAAGCCAAGTCTGATACCGGGGTTAAAATCACGAAGGGCGGGGTATGCAAAATAAAGTCATAAAACTGTATGATGATGAACATCACATCATTGCCAAAACACAAAAAACCTCTTCAGTCTGGGGATGAACTTCCTGAAGGGAGGAAAAAACCCTGATCTCAGTTCAGTTCGCATTAACACAACACGCACCCAGTGTAGTGTACACAGAACAGCACATTCTCAACTCCTGTGAACTCCCAAAAACAATGTTCTCAAAACAAACCCATAGCTCAAAACAGCCGAAAAGCGACTGTACACACAAAAACACACAGTTCCTCTTTTCTCTCCATCAGTTGATCACTTCTTCCTCCTTTTAAGCTGCTGTTTACTTCTTGGTTTCTCTTCCCTTTGCTGCTCGTACACACGCATACTGTATATTAGAGCAGCAGATAACAAGTACCAGGTCTTACACTTTTCTGTGGGGATCTTTTGTTTTCCATTTGAGTTTCCATTTGTTACCCAAGTACATACATAATAAAAAAAAAAAAATATATATATATATCCCACTCCTGCTGAATTTCTGACTATTAGAAACCGCTCCCTCCTGCTCCAGCCTGCTCCCGCAAACATTGTCACAGCTTATAAAGACTGTATAAAAATGCACACAAATGTTAGGGCTACGACTAACTTACTGAATAATAACACACACATGTCGAACTTGCATTGTTTTATTTTTGTGACGTAAATACCCGTTTTCATTTGCTTCCCCGCTTCATTTGTTGACTCTTGTTATTATAGGCATATGGCAAATCGCGGGACTGCGGGACTCACGCTACGTTTGTTTGACCGCCCACTCCCGCAGGCAGCAAGGGTAAATGCGCCGCTCCTGCGAGATCCGCGTTGGGTTCCCCATCCCAATGCAGCTTTCTAGTTCCAACTAGTTCGAAAAATCTTTATATACGCAATAGCATTTAAATACACAGCAGAATGTGGAAACGCACTCACCCTGGAAGGACTGTCTGGCTCGTTCCACCAGTTCTTCGATAGGGTAGCTGGCCAGGTCTCCTCGCGCGTGCTTGGTTTTGCAATACGTGCAAGCGTTCAAGCATCTGGAAGAGAACCGGAACACGTTAGCTTGGTGACAAACACTTTCGTACACATTCTGACTAGAACATCTTTATACACCCGTGTTTCCACAGTTCCAGCTCATTTCGCCTCCAACTAAGATGGAGTGAGACACATCAACTTCACACCAGGAGGGCTCAGGAACCGCAGACCCGGGAACGCTCAGAGGCGCAACGCCCGTGAATCTTCTCGAAGCGCAAGGAATTCTAATGCAATTCCTCCTGGCCAGTCGTTATTTGCAGCATTAGCGCCGTTTCTGGACAAATCTTCTTTTGTGTTATTCAAAGCCTGAAACAGCCTGAGGGTTGTGTATGTGTGTGTACGTGTTGTGATGGCTTTATTATGGTAATGCAGTGGTAGATAACTTCATGCACAACACTAATGATCTAAAAACTTCATTCCGATTTAGAGCTACACAAAGCCCCGTTTGTGTCAGAGTCTATAAAAATCCTCTGCAGTGTGGCAATACTCCGCGCTCGCATGCCCCATCAGCCTCGGTATCTGTCTTTAAACAGACAGGCCAGCTGGATAAATGGGCCTTTGTAGACGCTCCAGGCGTCTCGTTTCTGACATGAGACGCTCTTTAATGGAGAACATCTATCTCACAGCACTTTCCCAAATTAAACCCGGCATTAAAAGATGGAGGACGGGTCACATGGCCTGGGTGTTTGGAGAAAACAACCCTCCGAGGCCTTCTTTAACGTAACGCGGCGCGGAGCAGCAGATCGGTACGAGGCCATGACCTCGATTTAATATCTGGTAGCTTCATTAAGTCGTTACGCGGTAACTAAGCGTAAATAATTACAATACAATGTCAAATATTAGTCTGCGCTGGATCAAGTGCTATTCGATGTGGGGCTGAATCATGAGGTTTTGGAAGCTGTTTTGTTTTAAACAGTGATAAATACAAGTAAAACTATTATTCGGGCATATATTTCGATACCCCTCGGCTCGTTTCCTATGGTCTTTTGCTTAAGAGTAAAAGTTCCCCCTCAGTCAGCAGGTTTTAATCTGAAACATGCTCCCAGAAATGCATGTGCGCGAGACGATTTTGAATATGCATAACTTTCCCCATGTAAATCCTGATTTAACCTGTAGGACAGAGCTGTAACTGGAATCTTTTCCCTTCTTCCCTGTAAAACCTGCTCCGTTTAACCAAATTGAACAAATCTGCTTACCGAAACACGTCTCTGCCCCCAGGTCTCCACCTGCAGCGACTTAATTTCTTAATTACTTTCCTTGCAAGTCATGCATTTCCCCTCGCCCTTAATTATGGGGAAAACTCACAAGGACAATATGCTTTAATCGGGACTCGGAAGGCAAAGGCAGTGGATGATGAGGGGTGGTAAAGGGACCCCAATGAAGTCGCTCGATTCCTCTTCCTCGTTAATTCAATGACACTGCTGACTCTAAGACAACACAGGAAGCCTCAGAGCTCCCTCGGTTTATTAATTCGAGCCCCAGTGTGAGCATCTGAACAAAATTGCACCCTGAGAAAAAAAAAAAAAAAAGGGTCCGAGCGAGCAAGCAAAACTTCCGGAAGACTTGATAAACAGTCGAGGTCCCAAGTCAACCGCGACTGTTTTGTTGTGCGTGGTGTTTTTTACGCATGACTAGAAGGTAATTAAAAAGAAAGTTTAAACCTCGACTGAGTGGTACGGCTCATGCCGTTTGGCAGCAAGAAAGGCAAACCGAGCAAAAACCTCGAGCTGGAACAGAGCGAGGAGAAGTGTGTTGCAACGTCAAAGTTAAAGACATGTCGAGACGTGCAGTGGGGAGGTTTACTGTGGTAAAAAGGCAAACAAAAAAAACACACACGTGCCAGAGTTCTGTGGTCAGGCACGATGGGAGTCTTTTCTCCACGAATACAAGACAGAACTGATGAGTCAGTGTCACCATGGAGATGCGCTGGGAAACAAGCATGTGCTAGACAAAAAAAAAATAATAAAATAAAATAAAATAACTCTGACCACATCACAGGAACGACTCATGCTCTTGCCGGCCGCTCTCAGTGCTCCTCTCTCACACAAACATGGAAAAGCTAGCGAGCTCACACACCCACACAACAGAACAGCCAGCGAACACGACCGACAAAACTTTCAGCTGGGTGGCTTTTTAATATAATATAATAATAAAAAAAAACCACAATATGACCCCCCCTTCCTAAACCAACTAGAAATGCACCATTGTCAATAATTACAAGGGAACAAAGTGGTTGATGGAACTTGAAAGTTTGTGGAAGTTCTTGTCTATGCCAAGTCAACAATCTTTATTTTGAGACCATATGAGAACATTCCCTTATTTCCCAGGTTCCACCTGAGACCCGGGTTGAATTAATAAGATCCCGAAACTACACGACAACGAGGTGAGGCTTCGGTCTAACAGCTCGGAGAAGAAGCTTACAGGAGCTTAGAGCATCAGCACTCAGCCTCGACAGCCTTTAACGAGCTTTAACAAGTTTAATCATTAGATCACCTCTGGTCTATCAGAATTCATTAGAGTGCGCCGTGAAGACAAGAGATGATGTGCGGGGTTTGCTAGAGAAAAAGAGAAAAAAAAAAAAAAAAGACCTCTGCTCTGTACTCAAAGATTCCAGTTTTTTGTTCCTGACCGGTTGGCCTCATCAGGCTGCACAGCAAACTAGTGCACAAAAAACCCTTTGTATAAACTCACTCACGTTATAAAGAGGTCAGCTCGGACAACTTATCCCTTCCTTTGATGAGGCATGAAAACCAGGGAAGGAAACACGCATCTGTTGGGAATAAAAAGGAAAAGCGTGCGTCGGACTTTCCCAGATTCGTGCCACGCGAAGCGTTATGGGCCAACACTTCATCCACTGGGCACTCATCTCTGGAGAACGTGCTTCCACGCAAAAAAGGCTGCAAGGTTTATTCGAGTTTGCAGGAGATCAGAGATAAACACGGTGAAAAGCTCTCGGTGACGGACATGACTGTGTTTTAAAGGTCTCTGAAGTATTACCCACAACCCTACACTTCAAAACTCCATGTTAAGCAGTGGTGAATGAAGTACACAAAACCATGTACTTGAGTTCAGTGCTTTGTTACAGTCAGGAATAAAGCTGTAGCTTCTCAGACAAGTCTACATGAGTGAAAACTTTTTTTTTAAAATGAGTTAATTAAAAACATAATTTGGGTAAGTTGCCCTTTTAATTAATGCTAATGGACGGTTAGCGAGCATGAGTAAGAACTTTAATGCCTTGTTTATGGTCCGCTTTGTCCTAGCGGGCCGAGACTCTCTCAGGTGAATGAATACGTCATGTTTGCCATAACGAAGTGAGCTCATCGGGCGTCTCATGTGGTCTCCTCCTGTCCCTCCTCCTCTTCGTCAATCTGACAGCACTCTGTCCCTCTGTAATTGAATAATTAAAGTGTAATCATCTTCTGATCTGTGGTGCCGTGGCCTCCCTTGCTCTCACAGACGAGGGGGAAAAAAAAACCGGAATGATGGTTTTTAATTAAGAGCAAATCTGAGCAGCGAGGCAGTAATCCGAGAGCCAGCAACCCCGCATGAGGTCACGATACGTGCACACAGACCTTATGAACTTGGCTAAGCTGGCAGTTTGGGAAGAGTCACGTTCGAAGTGTTACTCTGTCGCTCTTTTGTGCACTTCTGTGGTTCTTGGTTTTGTGTCTAGATTTCTTCTGGTTCAAAGCAGAGGTTGGGAAAAATCGAATTCTTTAGCTAGTGTACTGGACAAGTGCAATCTTTAATGGGTTTTTGTGCAGACGTTCATTTAAATAAGGGGAAAAATTTATAAAATTTTTATTTCTCAATAAGAACGTTAATTTGAACCTCAGTAAGAACTCTTTATCCCATCCCAGATACCCACCTGTGAGGGAATTCTGACCAATCACACCCAAGAGTTCTAAAAAAATCTACCCAAAAACACGCAATTCTGAAATACTTTCAACCAATCACGCCGACTCCTGGCACAATTACTGCACAAATACTATTAATCATTATCAATGAATTATTCCTTCTTAGACTTTCAACTGACAACCTGTTTGCAGGGTGACCAAAACACCCGATAGTCCATGAACGCATTTTGTGCACCCTGGTTACTGATGAGTCCGATTGTGTTGCAAGAGGGTGTACCAACTCCTTGACCAGCGGTGCAGCGCCAATTCTTCTTAATCAAACTGGTTTCACTTTGCACTAATGGTGCCCATGGTTCTATGGTTTCAAGATAAGTGGTGATAAACTGGCCTGCTATCCCATAAATCTGGAAATCAGCTTTGTTACAATGGCCAGAATGATCTATTCTGAGGGAATCCTGAATAATCACATTTACTCCTAAAAGAATTCTGACCAATTACACCAGATTCTAAAGGAATTCTGACTAAAGCCCAATTCTGACTAATCACACCTAATTCTAATGAATTTTGAACAAATCACAACAATCACACTTACTCCTAAAAGAATTCTGACCAATCACAAACATTCCTAACACAATTCTGACCAATTACACCAAATTCTGAGAAAATTCTAACCAACACACCCAATACCGAAGAAATTCTGACACCCGACAGTCCATGAACGCATTTTGAGTCCGATGTGTTGCATGAGGGTGTACCAAATCCTGGACCAGCGGTGCAGCACCAACAAATTTCTCTTAATCAAACTGGTTTCACTTTGCACTAATGGTGCCCATGGTTCTATGGTTTCAAGAGAGGTGGTGATACACTGGCCTGCTGTCCCAGAAATCTGGAAATCAGCTTTGTTACAATGGCCAGAATGATCTATTGCTATTCCAAACGTGGGAGTGAGAGGAAGCACTTGTTAGAAATGTAATTAATATATCTGGTAAAGCTGAAAATGGATGAAAATAAAGTTAATGAACGTGTTTGTGTTTATATCACTGCAGTCTACATTTTTCTGAATCTTTTAGGATTTTTTGTCCTCCTCATTGCTTGGACTCTTTTCTAGATAGGAATATCAAGTTCCCAGACCCTTATCCTGTAATACCTCAGGACTGTTGACTTTCTCAGACTTGAAGAACGAGGACTTACCAGTCCACCGAAATGTTTATTTACTTCTTCATTATCTGTTTTTTGATCTTGGGTTCCTTTGGGTTGAAGGATGATCACTGGCATTTCTTGTGATTTCATGTGGTTTTTGAGAAGTTGCTCATGATGAGTAATACCATATATGAACAGGAACCACACACACGCAAACACACGCTCACATGTAAACAGCTGAAGCACTATGTTTATTTGTCCCAACAATTCTCTGAAACACTTCCCATCATGCTTCCTGTTTTAGGTAGTAAAGTGTGCTGTTCAGCCGCTCGTGCTTGTAGTTTTGAAGATGACGGTTAGACGTGCGTGTGGTTTTCCGTTATATTATGCAATGAGTTTTTGATGCCCGTGATATTTTAAACCATTTGACAATAATCAAAGCAGCTTCTCTGCTTCATCAAAAAGATATTTTTGAAAAATAGGATTTTCTATATCTATGTACATTCAAATGGCAGCTCATCTGAAGGTGTTGTCTTCAAGTCTTTTCCATCTTCCAGATTCAGCACTTAGACAGTCTACCCCAAAGCAGAGTTTAAACACTCAGGAATTTTATCTTGAACAAAAAATATGCTTCTCATTTTCCAGTTCATGGGTCTGATCAGCAAGCATCAAATAGCACTCTGTTCAATAACCAGTCCTGTTGTGCACATCACCAGGTCGGGTACTGTGTAATAGCGAAAAGCAGTGAGAATTTCAGGTACAATGGAAATCAAATTTTACTGAAGCTTTCAGAGCCCCAGTAACCAGAAGAATCATCTGGTACTGGAGGAATTCTGACCAACCCAGTTACATTCTGAAGGAATTCTGACCAATCACACCCAAGTCTGAGGGAATTCTGATCATTCACACACAATTTTTGAAAAATTCTGACCAATCACAACTAATTCTGAAAAAACTCTGACCAATCACAACCAATTCTGAAGAAATTCTGACCAATCACACCAAATTGTGACCAATCACACCAAATTCTGAGAAAAAAATTCTGACCGATGACACCAAATTCTGACCAATCACACCAAATTCTGGCTAATCACACTTAATTGTATTGGGGAACCCTGACTAAACGCACTTATTCCTAAAATAATTCTGACCAATTACAAAAGATTCTGAAGGAATTCTGACTTATTAAGCCCAATTCTGGCTAATCACCCCAAATTCTGAGGGAATCCTGAATAATCACACTTACTCCTAAAAGAAGTCTGATCAATCACAAACATTCCTAACATAATTCTGACAATCACACAAAATTCTGAGGAAAGTTTGACCAATCACACCAAATTCTGACCAATCACACCCCAATCTGAGGAAATTCTGACCAATTTAACCCACTTCTAAAATAATTTTGATTAATCACACCCACTGTCAATGGAATTCTGTCCAATCACACAACCTCTTAAGGGAATTCAGACCAATCCTTAACATTGGCTTGATCAGAGCCATTGCTCCTGCCAACAGAGTCATTTTTGTAAAGTTGCCAGTATAATTCCTCAAGAAAACTAAAAACATATACAACTAGTTTTGCTTGTTTGTTCGATTACATTGATTGTTGTGGTTTTGGTTTGTCGACGATGTGAATGTAATTGACAGAGTGACATCACAGTGACAATCCAAACCAACAATATAAATCAATCTGCAGCCCTTTTCAAGCGCTACATGAGCTACAATAAATCAAGTTTCTGACTTGCAACCACTAACTCACAGAAAAATCTGAATAATGATATGGTCTTGTGCTGCATCACTGTGGTGCTGCAGGTCTGATACTCTACTCCACTCCGTGTTTATAAAGTGGATTAACTGAAAGAAGTCCGAGCTCATGCATGGACGTGCGGCTCGCCATCAGCCTGAGTTTTAGGTAACTCTGACATCAGTTCTGACATTTGGAGGCTGAAAGCATAGAGGGGTCTTTGTGCCAGGGTGAAACTGCAAGTGGGGTTTTCCATCTCTCACATACACACACTCTCTCTCTATATAAGAGTCCAGGCTGCTTATCAGCTTACATCTCTCAGTGCTCACATTCACTCCCCAACTGATTACAGCATTATGGAGCTCATCTATGCACCGCTGACCTTCACCAAAGTGTGTGTATGTAAGTGAGTGAGTAAGGGAGAGAGAGAGAGAGAGAGAGAGAGAGAGAGAGAGAGAGAGAGTGAGAAACTCAGCCTTTGATGACCCAGACTCATCATAATATCATAAGTTACCTCTTAACTTCTAACACCCGTGTTAAAGTGAGTGTTTGGATTTTATTTTAGCATTGTCCTGAGCTTTCTTATATTTTTACATTTAAAGTCTTGGTGGGGGAAAAAAAAACAGTGGCAGCTTGGGGTTGATGGGCTTTAAACTTGCAACCTTCAGAGGTCCATCATATTTAAATACAACAAAAAAAAAAAGTAACAATTGTCCTGATGAATTATATCACAAACCCACTGGATGCTGATCACTGGATTAAACTTTAAAATTGTAAAATGTTATTATATGCAATTATATTTTTTTTTTTGTTACAAATAAAACAAAAAGGATTTACAATCCTTGTAAACTGGTCAAATTTGATTAAAGTTTTGATTAAAGTATTATTATTAAATGGCTAACATTACACATTATTCCTTTTTATATTAAAAAACTTTTTTTTTTTTTTTAAAGGTGATTGTTTTTCACCCTTTTTTTTAACTTTTTTTTTATATTAAATTACACAATTTAGAAAATAACGACAATAAAGTGTGACCCTAAGACACTGCGTTTACCCCATATTGTTAAAATATGATTACTAGCATTAACATAGTAACAGTGGATAGTTTTGTTAAAAAAAAAAAATCCATCACAATAAATCGTAATAAATGTGGTGTTTGTGGTAATTCGAAATCATTGTGTATGTGGAGAACCGATGGAGCTACTTTTATACATCATGAGTTGATCTAAAGAAGTCACCCTCGGCTGCAGGTCTTAAAATCCCAGAGTTCTTCCTCCTCCTCGTTCATTATTCCCAGTTGACTGATAATGCGGCTTTTTGAGTTTACGAGTGCGTCGGGGTGCTGCTTGTTTACTGAGCCCTGAAGGACCTGCAGCTCGTTTGCTTTTGTTGCGCTTTGAGATCCTCTGTGCTTTTCGAGTAAAGGTCAGATGAACGCATCACCGGGGGCAAAATGCTTCATGAACTTTTCTCTCCCGAACTAGCAGAGCGTTTGATTCCCTCTCTAAACTCTGAGCTCGGCCACTCCCGCGCACCACAGCTACTAAAATCCAAACCGTTAAGCTCATCACAGAGGCGCTGTAAAAAACTAATCACGCCTTCCTCTTTTTGTGAGTGCTCATGTTTACTTCTCTCTGTTCTGGGGACGAGAGGTCATAACTCCTCAGTGCGGTTTAATCAGAGCTTAACCGAACGTCAATGTGAGCAAACAGTCTCTGCTTCTGCACTTCCTCTATGGATAAAGGAAGTAAAGATTTGATATTAAGTTTCTAAATAAACAGCAGTCCAAATGTAATAATTGTAGCTGTAACAGAAGAACAACTTTAAGATGAAGAATAGGAGAGATGTTAGCAGACACAACCACAGTCAAGCATGGAGGTTAAAGTTTAATGGTTTGGGGTTACGTCCAACGTCTGTGTTATTTAGAAAACAAACCGTCAGCTGGAGTGTTAACTATCATGAAATGGCCTGTGTGTACTGAACGGCTCTGGGATGCACTGGGTTGCATAGTCAGAAAGAAATCCCCAGCTAGTGACGAACACCTTTGGCAAGTTTTACTGTCAAGATGCCAAGAATGTGCAAAGCTGTTATTCATGCTACAGGAGGATTTTTCCAGTGGAAAAGTTTGTACAACATCTGTACATTTATTTGTTATGAAAAGGTTTTGGCGCCCTTCCTGATTTCTTATTTTTTTGCATGTTTGTCACGCTTAATGTTTCAGATCATCAAAGATAACACAAGTGAACACAACTGTGCAATATATCTCTTTTTTTTTTTGTATTTATACATTGTGTTGTGTATATACTGCATACTGTATTATGTCTATTCATTTATATATTTGCATTTCTTTTTCTTTGCTGCTGTAACAGAGAAATTCCCCACTGTGGGACGAATAACGGTATATTTTATCTTATCTTAACATGCAGTTTTTAAATGAAGGTTTTTATTATTGAGGGAAAACAAAATCGAAAACTACATGGCCCTGTGTGAAAAAGTGTTTGCCCCCATGTTAAAATTGTGGTTTATCACACCTGCGTTGAATTTCTCTCGCCACACCCAGGCCTGATTACTGCCACACCTGTTTACAATCAAGAAATCTCTTAAATAGAACAAAGTGGAGTAGACCAAAAGATCCTCAAAAGCTAGACATCCTGCCGAGATCTAAAGAAATTCAGAACTAAATGAGAAATAAAGTTATTGAGATCTATCAGTCTGAAAAAGGTTATAAAGCCGTTTCTAAAGCTTCGGGACTTCAGCGAACTACAGTGAGAGCCATTAATCACAAATAGCAATAACATGGAACAGTGGAGAAGCTTCCCAGGAGTGGCCGGCCGACCAAAATTACCCCAAGAGCACAGCGACGACTCATACAAGGGGTCACAAAAGACCCCACAACCACATTCAAAGAGCTGCAGGCCTCACTTGCCTCAGTTAATGTCAGTGTTCATGACTCCACCATAAGAAAGAGACTGGGGAAAAAAGAGTTTCGAGTCGAAAACCGCTGCTGAGTAAAAAGAACATAAAGACTCATCTCAGTTTTGCCAGAAAACATCTTGATAATCCCCAAGACTTTTGGAAAAATACTCTGGACCTACGAGACAAAAGTTGAACGTTTTGGAAGGTGTGTGTCCCATTACGTCTGGTGTAAAAGTAACACTGCATTTCAGAAAAAGTACATCATACCATCAGTAAAATATGGTGGTGGTAGTGTGAAGGTCTGCGGCTGTTTTGCTGCTTCAGGTCCTGGAAGACTTGCTGTGATAAATGGAACCATGATTTCTGCTGTTTATCAAAAAATGCTGAAGGAGAATGTCGGGCCATCTGTTCGTGACCTAAAGCTGAAGTTTACTTGGGTTCTGCAGCAGGACATTGATCCAAAACACACCAGAAAGTCCACCTCTGAATGGCTGAAGAAAACAAAATGAAGACTTTGGAGAGGCCTAGTCAAAGTTCTGACCTGAATCCTATTGAGATGCTGTGGCATGACCTTAAAAAAGCGGTTTTGTTTGAAAACCCTCCAATGGTGACTGAATTACAACAATTCTGCATAGATGAGTGGAGCTAAATTCCTCCACAGCGCTGTAACAGACTCTTTGCAAGTTATCACAAACGCCCAACCAGTTATTAAGTTTAAGGGGCAAACACTTTTTCACACAAACATGCAAAATAATAAGAAACCAGGAACGCAAACACTTTCACACCACTGTGTTAAAGAGAGTTAGAGAGAGAAAGAAAGATCAAAACAATGTTTTACCATTAGAAAATAATCTATCGTTATGTCTCTCAATGCTGGGTGTTTACTTACAGGATGTTGAAGCGATTCTAAGGGCTTCACTGACTCATTAGTGAACGTATTTGAACGTATATCAGCGTTGCTTGAGCTTTTCTACCTGCCTCCAGTAAAGAAACTTTTCAAAGGAAATTTCAAATTCCCGTAAATAATTAGCTGAATCCGAAGTGTGGAAACGATGTTTTCTGAAATGGGGGTGGTATGTACACTGTATACTGGCTCTTAACGTGAAAAATGCGAGGGTAAAAATAAATAAAGGGTCTTATCTACAGACATTTCCCCAAGAACGTTCTTGCAACCTGGTAGCAACTCTTTCATGGGCCGGTACTGGTGGTTCGGCAACTATTGTTTAGGGGACGTTACAGGAAAGCGCTCAAATTTAGAATAGTAAGAGCACACGTCGTTTTGTAACATCAGTCCGCTACATATAATTAATTGTACACACTCAGGCCTGTAGGAATTAAGTTCTTGTTTGTCTGAAACAGGGAGAAGGGAAAAATGCTTTCCGGTGCATTGTTTCATTGGAAATGTCGAGTGAGACAATAATAAGCGGTCACGGTGTCTGAAAGCTTGGATAAGTGATTATGGAATAGAAAAAGAAAACGGATACGAGTGTATGTAGAAGTGTCGGTCACTGTGCCTTACTGCTCCTCGTCCTCTCCTCCACTCTATCACAATCGGATGATTGTTCTATTGCTCAGTTGATGGTGTAATGGGCTTGGGATGAGAGGGAAGGGTTTATGAGGAGGAGGGGGAGCACGATGATGTAGAGGTCTGTCAGGCAGCAGGCGAACGCTGACCCTTTATGGTTGACCCCTGCATCCAGCGCATCAGCTGCAAGTACACCTGTGAGGACGGCTAACCCAGTTTAGCTAGCCGAGCTGCCAAAGCCCAGCGTGTCTATTTATCTTGCGGGCGTTAAGGACGCAGGAAGCGCTGGCAGATGGAGACCGGCGTCCGGCGCTGCACCGACGACACCACATTAAAGTGATGGAGGTGTGCCTGCTGGCTCCTATTTCATGCCTGACAACCTGCGCTTGGCTAAAGGCCCGATTTCAAGCACACAGCTGATCAGAACCATGCAGCGCACCCCCGGTCCCGTCCGAAATAAAGACTGAACAGAAACACCTTATTGTTCCCCGAGAGCAAATTCGGGAACGCTGCGTCGTTCTGTCACGATGATGCATGCTGATGGCTTTGACCGTCGCACAGACACGAGTGCCGGTACGAAGCGCTGACAAACTTCTCCCAAACTTGGAATTCCGGCTGCGGCGCTAACATCGGGACTCGTTCGTCAAACGCATGTGGCGGAATTGCCCGTAAATCATTTGCAGGAGCGCTCGGTGGTCAGAAGCATACCGTAAAAAAAAAAAACATTGACGCTGAACTAAACAAAAGTAAAAAAAATAAATAAATATTAATAATAATAAAAAAAACTCACTTTTGAAACAGTCTTGCTAAGAGCTGAATTATAGAAAATCATCTAAATGTCATGAGAAATGACATCATATATTTTTCGGAAATACCGTCGTGGAGCTTTTCATCAAAACCAATGGCTGACTTGATTTTTGAAAAAATTTAAATGTTATTTAATAGATTAGTGATGCGACAAATTCATAAATTTCAATGTATTATATTTTCATGTTCTTTTTTTATGTGGTAGCACAATTATTTGTTTATTTATTGATTATAAAACCAATTCAAATCACACTAATTGGAAGCAGAAGTGCTGTGTAATGTTACATGTTTACTGAAATGTATCCACACATGGAATGTGCGTGAATCTGCCGAGTTTTCGGTCCTTCGGGTGAGTACATGATGTCATCCATCATCGGCGCTGGACTCGGAATGGAGCTTCCTGCTCTGCCACTGAACACGTTGATATCTTATTCGACGTGGTTTTTCTGTAGACGCGGATGTAAATAAACAGCGCTAATCAAAGCGAGGCGGTGGCTCTCGGAGATAACGCTGCTCCTGATCGTCTGCGCTCTTCTGAACCTTCATCTTTCTGTGTGCGCGCGCGTGTGTGTAGACACGGAGCTCGTCGCGTACGACACAACGGGAAATGAGATTCTCTAATGAGGCGGATGATGTTCAGGCACGGCTGATAAGGACCTTGATCAGTGAGGAGGAAGTAAAGCGAGTGTGACGTTTTGGATTGATGGTGAAGCTCCAGACAGCGACAGAGATGTCGTTACCCCGGGAGACAAACGATGGGGAGAGGGGGAAAAAAGGAACATGTGAATGAAATATTGACTGAGAGCGTTGTGATGTTAATTATAAGATGTGGGGAAGATTGTGTTGGATTGTTTTGTTTTTTTCCCCGATTCATCCAGAAGCTTTTGCTCTTTTCTTGTCTGTCTCAGGGCTGATGTTTTAGAGATAGACCTTTATGGGAATGTTCTCAGACGTCTGGGTTCACCTAGAGCTGATCTACTGCCTTTATTCCTCCTTCTCGGTCTAGAAGTTCCCCTTTGAGGGCCCTGGAGGGTCACCTGCTTTCTGAGTGATTTGTCTGTCTGATTCGTTCCCAAAGGTACAGCGGTGACAAACAAGGGCTCATGTGAGCCTCAGACTGGATTTCAGCTCACAAGGAGACACGTTTTCGGCGGCCTGTGGACGGTTAAGAGCACATTCTCAGCAAACTACTGACCAGACGGTGAAAAAATTAAGGAGAATGCAAACCGCTTTCCAGAAATTTGCACAACAGGTTCGGCCACAGGATTTCTTGATGTAGTGTTTGATGAAAGTTAAAGGAGGATCAATGTTCCCTAGCAAGCAATGAGACAAGATATAAACACTGCGACGCAAATATCCATGTAGCATAAACATTTAATCCGTAATGCTAATTAAGGATATAGCTCACATAATGATCTTGGCATTGTCTTGCATTATTTGGTGACTTATGACTACAATCACGACACACGATGATGCTTTTGATCCCTGTATTATTACGCCACAAAATGCGCTCCACTTAACGGTCAGAAGGCTTTAGACGCTGATTTAATCCACTAACCTCTGTTAGTGTTAATAAAGCGACCGTGACAGCCACTTTTCACGCAAAGGTTGTGCGCGTTATCAGGTGTTGCGGCAGTAAAAAATAGTCCGTGGGGAAACACGGTGCGCTGTGTACCTGTGTCACGAATGAAAAATGGAGGCACGGAAGAGAAAGCAGCGAGAAGATTCAGGCCAAAGAACGCAACAAAGGGTTACAGAAGTTTGGGATAATGTCAAACTTAAACATAAAGAAAATCCCATACAGTGTGTTTACCTTGTTTATAAAAAATTTTTATTAAAGTAATTTGAACCTGATTATTATTTTTTGATTTATGTATATAAAACGTTCTCTGACCCCTCGCAAGTAACACAAAAATGTGGCAATTAAATGCACTAAATGGGTTTAGTTTTCACAGATATTCTTATATGCAATTTCAGCAATAGAAATGTTTTTCTTAGTCTCGTATTTTCTCTTGTATATTTAGCATTACTATTCAATAAAAGAAAGTTCTCCTTATCCGATTACTCGATTATTCGATGGAATAATCGGTAGAATAGTCGATGACTAAAGTAATCGACAGCTAGGCTGAATGATCTGTAACATATGATGTAATAGGCAGAGATGAGAGGATCACAGAGAACGAGTGTTTGCGTGTGTGTGTGGGGTGGTGGTGTTAATCCCAAAGCCAGACGATATTTTTGGACCCATGAACATTTACCGTAATGCGGCTGGATTCTGATTGGTCAGAAGCAGATCAGGCATTTAACCAACATTCCTGAAAGGAGTCTGCAGCGTCAACAGTCAAAGCTGTAGTGGAATTTTTCCAGAGATGTGGTGTCGTTCTCCAATCTGTTACCACAAAGTTGGAGACACACAACTGGTGTATTTGGATTCAATTTTTTATTAATTTGATCAAGGGGGATTAAACCTGTTCCAGCATGACGATGTCTCTGTGCACAAAGCCAGCTCTATGAAGATATACTTTACATAGGTTGGATTGGAAGATCTCCTGCTGTAGAGCTTTGACCTCAACCCTACTGAACACCTCTGGAATTAATGTGAACACTGACTGCACCCCAGTCCTTCTCACCTCACCTACATCACTACCTGACTTTACTTACACCCTTGTGGCTTAATGAATCTCACAAAGATCTCCACAAGCACACTCTAAAATCTAGTGCAAAATCTTCCCAGAAGAGTGAAGGTTTTTGTAACAGCGAATGAAGAATAACTGTGGCATGGGTCCTTCAAAAAAGGACATGAATTTTACGGTCAGGTTTCCACAAACTTGTGACATGGAAAGTTCTAGTGGTGTCAGGGAAAGAAAACGGTTCCTAAACTGAATCAGCAGGAGCGCTGCGTTATACACTACTATCTCACTAGAACTGCTCGACACAACGGGGTGCGTTCGCACGAGCACACTCGCTGTAAAAAAGACTTTTTGATCCTGTAATAATTAACAAATCCCTGAAATTCGTTCATTCTTTTCTAAAATGAGTTTGATGTTTTTATAATTGATGATAAAGTAATATGAAGATAATAATAATGTATCTGCATCTGCATTCTAAATTAGAACCCTATTGTTTTTAACTGCCCTGCATTACTCTTCCCGTCTCGCCTGACATCAGAAGAACCTGGTGTTCTTCTGCACAGGATAAAAACAGACCCTTAATCCGAAAAGGCTAATCAGCCCCGGCCTAATCAAATGTCCTTTCTATTCTCAGAGCCGGGACATTGGGGGAAAAAGAAGGGGGGATTAGTTGCGTTATTGGTCTTTCTGCGCATTTCCGATGTCCCGAGGCCTTACGAGGCGGCGAGTGTTAAAAACTGTAAAAGCAGGACAGAGGACAGAAGCAGCGGAAAACTTAAAGAGAAGAGCGTAGAAATGAAAAGGAAGACGGAGAGAAAATTATTCAGTTTTTGTATTGAAATGAAACGTGTGCACTTTGTAATTTTAACTTCCCTAGGAATTACATGACGGTTTTTTTTTTTTTTCTTTTTTATAGGCCTGAGTGCACAGCGGAGTCGGAGCAACGGAGAAACATGGAATTAACATGCAGCCGTCGAACAAAGATGCTAATCAGCATGACTAGCCTGCCGTAAAACGTACTGATTATTCCTGCGTTCCTTTCATCTTTTCCTGGGATTAGTGACAGAGACGAGAAGTCGGCGTTTCCACTGCTTCCGTCGCGGTGCTTTATTCCTCTTATACAACAGCAATGTGCAAACCGTAACATCTTTCATTCATTTAAAACACCACCACACTGAAGCTGCATCCATTTGTAGTTACACTTCATTTTCCCTAATCAGTCTCTCTCTCTCTCTCTCTCTCTCTCTCTCTCTCTCTCTCTCTCTCTCTCCCCAATTATTTGTTACACAAAAAAATTTATTAATTATTATCATTATTAATAAAGCTGCGATGTGCAGCTGCGCTGCTGCCAGAGATGCTGATACAGGGAAATAAGAATCACCAATCACAGAGGTATAAAATCTATGACACCAGTTAGACATTGGGCCATGCTTTCTGGTAAATTGGCACTAGACACATGTGATGCGTGGGGTTTAATTAAAAAATAAATAAATAAATCATCACTCAGAAATCATATCCAGACATCTGTGACAGAGAGAGCGCTAGCTAGTAGGTGGGAATTTGTAAATGTTCAAAAACTTGTTAAAATTACTGCATCCTCAAGAAATATGGTTCGGCACGTCAAAAAAGAAAAAAAAGCCGCTGTGAGATTACACTCAGGGCTGAATCACTGTAACAGTGTTGAAAGTAACAGCATACAGTAATGACATCCATGACTCAATCGCTCAACTGAGGAAATGTACCGCAGTGAGGGATTTGTGAAAACGTGGCGGCCGCTTCTGAACTCTTCGAGTCACGATGAAAATAAACTTTCCTTCGTGAACCTAATGGCTTGTATAAACTACACTTTTACCCTGCAAACCTTTTCTGGATTCAAAATCATTCAAAATCAAATGCAACGATGACAGAGACCGGGACTTTACTTCCATCCAACATGTCCTATCGAGACGTCTTAAAAAAAAAAAAAAAAAAAAAAAAGAACAAAAAAAGTAAAAATAGGAAAACACACCTCCTCCTGTGCATCAATGCAAATTATAATTGACAAAAACGTAATCTGGCTGCAAAAGACCCTGGAGAGGCCTCAAAGCCATACACATACTCACACACATTTCCAAAACGGCTCCCAGAACAGCGCGGGGTTGCCGTACCTGTGCGTCTCGTGCCGTCTCAGTCTCGATCTCATTTGTCTCTAAGCGCCGCTTTGAAAGGAGTTTTTAATTACGCAGCGGGGGAGAGAGGGAATTCATCTAGCAGAGGGGCAAAATAAATAAATATATAAAGCGGAGTGATTGTAGCTTTCGGAAACAAAAGCGAAAGAGACGCCTCAGTGTAAGCAAGCAAACAAGCAAGAGAGAGAAAGAGAGAAACGACGACGCTCGAGCGTGTACGATTTTGCGTAGTTACCCAAACTTTCTCGTCCTCCGAAAAGAAAAACATTCAAAACCATTCTTATATAAACATTCTCAAGAATTTTTTACCTTCGAATGAGTCTCACAGTACTGTCTATACATGCACTAGCTTTCTATCCTCAGCACACAGACATATTCAGTGTGAACACTACAACACAAAAAAATAATACACATCTCTGAGGAGGGAAACGACACAATTCACGACACCGGTTCCGACCTGCGGTTTTCTAATGGCAGACGAATGCAGGATGAACGCTCAGGTCATCCTTCCATTCTTAATTACGCAAGTAGGCTAATCTACACAGAGATTACCCTACAGAGGATAGTGAGGACAGCTGAGAAGATCATCGGAGTCTCTCTCCCCTCTATCATGGACATTTACACTACACGCTGCATCCGCAAAGCACACAGCATTGTGGACGATCACACACACCCCTCACACACACTTTTTACACTTCTACCTTCAGGAAAACGGTTCCGAAGCATTCGGACCGCCACAACAAGACTGTGCAACAGTTTCTTCCCACAAGCCATCAGGCTTCTCAACACACAGAACTGAAACGGAACTCTCCCACACACACACACACACACACACTCACTCAAATGTGTGTAACGAACTAAAAACATTTTTCCTGGACTTAACACCTAACACACACTCATCTCAATTCATTCCACCACCATTCATTTATTTATTATTTATTATCCTTAACTGTACCATACTCTCAACTGCTGTTTTTTGCACATTTATCACTTTCACTGTATTCACTGTATTATACTGTTTACATGCTGTTTTTGCACCTTCGACTGCTGCTGTATTTTTTGCACTACACTGTTTACACTCACAACCCTAGTTTATATTTTGTATAGTTTTTACAGTTTTCTTGTACAGTACTGTATAATCTAGTATACAGTAGGTTTACTGGTCGGCGCTATATAGGGTTTTGTGTCTTGTCTTGTGTCGTCTGTCTGCACTGTCTGTCTGCACTGTTTGCACCAGGTTGCACTCGATGCACTTTATGTAACTTGTGTTTTAGCTTAATGTTGTTTTGTTTGTTTATTGTTTAGTGTAGCACCAGGGTTCTGGAGAAACGTTGTCTCATTTTTACTGTGTACTGTGTACCACTGTGTATAGTAGAAATGACAATAAAAGCCTCTTGACTTGACTTGACTTGACTACACTAATCCGGACACAATGCTCAATCGTTTCTCTGCACACCGAAACGCTTACGTCTCTGTAGTGCGCACGAGCAAAACGTCGTCGTTTCCGCCTGCTGTTTGTTTGCTTTTCCGGCTCTTTGGAACGTCGCAGGCACTTTTGTGGACACAGTTTCGTGGACTGAAACTGCCGTCTCGGTTCGGACGGAACGGAGAGAAAAATATGCGTTTCCGAAACTAGTGTGGACGCGGCCTAAATATACTGTGTCAGTGTGTCTATAGCAAATATTCAATATGAAATTCAAAGCGGAGGTAAAACCGTAAGTGCTGACAGTGTGGGTAGCGTGTGTATGACGTACAGGAGCGTTTCTAGTGTAAGATATACAGGAAAGAAAAAGAAGATAAGAATTGATAACGTGGTTTATTAGAAATGTGTGCGAACTACGGTGGCCCGTTTTACCTACACAAAAAGCTTTTTCTGGATAATTTCAGGTCTTTTTTTTTGTTCACTAGTCTGTAGTCAATACAGAACACAGTCTCGACTCTGTTTTGATCGATGCTACTTTGGTATTAACGTTGTGTACGTTTTGTGGTCGGGTCAGAGGATTGTGCTCGGCTGTGGTCCTCGCTCTGAGATTCCTGACTATCTCCAGCTCTTTATTTTTTTTTTCCTCATTTCACATCTCAGGTCACATCTTGCTCCAAACACTGCTGCCCATGAAATTAGACTCGTCTCACTCTGGCGGTGGTTGCGTTCTGTCTTGTGTGTCCCTGGAGTTCAGGGTTCATCCTCAGACTCCAAACGAGATGTTTTGACGAGGACTTTCATTACTGTGAACCTGCTGTGTGTGAGAGTGGCTTTGTCTTGTGTGTGTGTGTGTGTGTATAATACACACTCGGATCACAGCAGGTCACCAGCTCTAGGTGTGAGGTGAGCATCAAGTGATTGTTCGATTGTGTGTCTAATTTAGCAACAGGGAGCCTCCAGATTGGCTTGAGGGAAAACACTGTATATGAAGCGTCTACTTGCTGCTCCAGACGAGAAGCTGGAACTTGCTACCGTTCTAGTACCTGCTCTAGCACCTGGTCTAGTTATTGCTCATTCAAATCAAATTTCCATCACTGTTCTTTAACTAACCAGAACCAGAGCTTTCCAGAAAATCACCTGACCTTGGCTCATGTTTTCCCAGGTTTCTTTGTTGTTGGGGAAAGAAGCTCAAGTGTGCAAAGTGTATATCTTCCTTGTAACACACATTTTTTTTCTGCTATACTTAAAAATGTATTTGCTTAATTCAAAATGAGCAAGTAGCAGCTTTCTGAGATCTAAAGCAAGAGTTCTCACTGTGCACCCTCACAAACACCTCATTTAATGTCTGGATTTGGTCTCACACACTCTACTTTGATTAAAGTACATAGTTTTTCCAGCCATATGTGTTTTTGTTCCACAAATTTGGAGGCACACAATTGTACAGAATATATTTGGATGTAGTTGCATTAAACCGCTTGAACTGGAAGACCCAAATCTGTTCCAGCATGACAGTGCCCCTGTACACAACGCCAGCTCCATGAAGATCTGCTTATAGTGGAAGATCTCCTGCTATAGAGCTCTGACCTCAACCCTTCTGAACACCTGTGGGATTGAATGTGAACACTGACTGCACCTCACCTACATCACTACCTGACTTTACTAGTGGAACATCTTTCCAATAGAGTGGAGGTTATTATAAAAATTAAATGGAGACTAAATGTGGAATGGTTAAAAAAACAAACAAACAACAACATGGGAATCCTATAGTCTGATGTCTATAAACTTTTGTCCATATAGTGTAGTGCACCCTGTCCTCTTCCTCATCCCCAGCCAAAAATGGGTGGATGCTTATTTAAAGTTCGAGTATATATTTATAAAACAAATGTACAGTTAAATTGTACTCAAAACCCGATTGAGATCCTTCTGCCCCCAAGCTGTAATTTCACTTATACAGTGAAACGTAGATAACCATCAGACTTACAAATAAAGGTGTGGATTATGCAAATGTAGGCTATGCTTAGCCCCACCCACTTAACAGAAAACAGAGATTTTCTTTTGTACATCACTACCAATAATTCTTAGTTTGTAAATTAGTTTGTTAATAAGAAGAAAGGAAGAAGTTTGGAGTTTCCTAGAGCTTTAAAGTCAAATTCATGTGCCAAAACGCATAAGAAATCAATTCATCAATCCCAGAATGCATTGCTACATCCCCCACACACACACAATCAAATGGCTATTAGGATTTAAATTACGCTGCAGGGAATTCTGAGAAATGGCACCATTTGCAATTTAAGCAAATCAAATGCAAAAAAAAAAAAAAAAAAAAAAGAAAGAAAGAAAAAAAAGAAAAAAAGAAAAAAGCTCACCCTGTATTGATGGAAATGATTTCAATCAGCGGATTCTTCCTAATCTTCGGCAAATCCAATCGAGCGCCGCCGAGCCGCTTCCCATTATCTTTCTTTAGACCCAGCAGACGTACAGAGTGACCTTCACCACACACACACACACACACACACACACACACACACACACACACACACACACACACACACACACACAGAGAAACACAGTTAGCATTGCGTAGAACCTTGGAATCACAAAAACAGCCCCACGGAGGTGAAGTACTGCCCTGAATGATCCTGAATCTCTATTCCACCATCCAAAAGAAAAAAGAATGCCGTTTCAACAACAAACCCCTCGCCTCTATTCATCCACGCTACCGAAGTCAACATAAAAGCATTGTTCACGTTTTCAAAAATGATTTTTAATTTTTTTATTAAAAAGATGCTGAAGAATAAGAAAACCTTGAACTTCTATCCCTCCAAACCTCCGTTAAGAAATTCCAAACGCCGTAGAGTCTCGAGCTGAAAGCACACGCGCGCTAACCTAAATAATTAGAACTGTCGAACTGTCTTGTCAAACTCGCACAAATCCTTACATTTGCCCATTTTTCCTGCTTCTAACATCATCATTGAAGGCAAAATGTTCACTTGCTGCCTAATATTTCCCACCTAATAACAGGTGTCATGATGAAGAGATCATCAGTGTGATTCACTTCACTGCTCATAATGTTCTAAATGTTATGCCTGGTGTGTGTATATAAGATGTATTAGCAACAATCTCTTCTTTTTATGTGTTTTGTTCAGCAAAGAAACTTTCCGCTCAGGCCTGGAGAAAAAGTGTCACCGTCTTTACCCGTTTACTGTTAATAGAAATGAGGTGATAAGTTTTCATGAACAGTTCTGCATGATCAGAGTGTTAGGAGCAATAATGACTCGATGCTCTACATCGCATCGTCTCCTCGACTCTCTGACACGAGACAGTTTAGGGTTCAAAGGTAGAGCTATAAATATATAAATGTGAGTGGCGCTAGGGCTGCGTAAATACACCGAGCGAGAGAAGAAAAACGACAAACCGAGCTCTCTGACACGCCGCCACTTCGAGTCTTTTTCATTCTGCGGCTTTTTTTCTTTCTTTCTAATAAAGCGTCTGGCTAGATCAATCCGATAACAAGCGAGTCAGGAGTTCATGCTCGCGTCCAATCGCGCCGCGTTTATCGTCGGGCAAATTTAATTACGCCCTCCGCATTCAGAGCCGTGTGCCGTGAACTAATAACGCCTTCTAAATTATTCATCCAGCCCATCTACATGCAAATAGCGGCGTGTTTGAACTTGCGCGCACACACACACACACACGTGTGAAAGGAGCCGTTTTCCAATCTGCTGGTTCTGTTAAAAGTCACGGTTCCCGTGTGTGAGAAATTATGAAAGGAAGAGGGGAAAAAAGGAAAAGGATTAAAAGGTCATGACTATAAAAGGTATAACTGCAGTGCAATTATGAGTTTTTATAAGAATTCAATCCCAGAAAAGAATGTTGGCCTGCTAATTAGTAGAAAGTTACAAACGTCATGTGACTGGACTCATCATCATCATCACCACCACCACCACATTCTGCTAAAGTCCAACAGGACAGAAATCATTAATAGATCAGAAACTGGGTGACATGCACATGAGTAAATACCTGTACAAGGGGCAGGTACACTGATTCGCTGAAAGAATCAACTGAAACGTTACTGTAAATATCGAATGAAGAAACCCTACAGCGTGTAGATCGGTCCGTCTACAGATTAGCCAAAAAGATGCTAACGAGTCTGATCAATCCGTGTGTGAATGTGAGTCGGAGATTAGATGAGAGATGACGCACCTTTCACTGCTTCATCCACCACCTCCACCACACGATCGATCTGCTGGACCTGGACACAGACGGAGCCGAGAGATGGACGGAGATCGGAAAAGAAAAGAAAAAGAAACAGCAGCACATTTAATCATTTTAAAAAGTGGCTTTGTATATTTTTGTTTTGCTCTGCTAAGCTGCGATGTTTGTACACTCCGAGCGGTTGTCCTGGCATTACCTAGCGGAAAGTCCATTCTTTCTGAAGTCGCTTTAGATGGAAATTTAAATGAAAAGCGCCAATGGAAAAGAGTCAATCTTGAGATAACGGTGGCTACTTTATGATTCGTGTTGTCATAGCAACATAGTATTCATTTGTTAAATGTTTGCTACATAAGCATTTGGTTTGGAGTAACACTACAGGTCTTATTCCATTACCATTTAACCCCCAAAAAACAAGATCATTTACACCTTTATAGGCAGCTTCCGGCCAGTTTGTAACAGAATGTATGTACTCATAAGATCTCATCCATGGTAGAAAATAAAAGTATAAATATAGCGACACTGTTTAGCAGCAATATGAATAATGAGGATAAAGTTCCTTCTGTTCCAAATGTTCCTTCTTTGAAGCTACTGAATCCAGTTGTCAGCTCTCTGAGCTCTATAGGGAACGTTTTCTATGATTTATATACAACAGCACTTCACTTCTCTCACCAGAGGGAAAAACATTTTATAAACCTGTTATTGCAGAGTCAGAGCTCATTGGGTGAAAAGGATTAGAAATGAGTTTATTAGAGGGACATGGGGTATATCGGTAGAAGAATGCTGAGGATGGAGCCACCAGGAAGGAGGAAAAGAGGAAGGTTGATGGCTGTGGTGAGGGGAGACATGCAGGTAGCTGGGTTGAAAGAGGCAGATGTAGAGGACAGGGGGGTGTAGGGGGGTGTGGAGACGGATGATCCACTGTGGCGACCCCTAAATAGAGCAGCTGAAAGATGATTGCAGAGTCACTAATTTTGCTGTGTGTGTGTGTTTACACCAAAACACACTTTATCAGCACCGCCTATCTCTCCTGCCTTAAAGGAAGCTAAAAAGCCTGAGAAGCTTCTGGTGTGTTTGGACTGCATACACCTGTTGATAAAGATCAGATCACTCAGCATATCAAAACTTCAGCTTCCTGTTTGCTTCCTAGTTCAAATATTCACTCCTCAATTCAGGAAGAATTTAGGTCTATAAAGGTGTTTACAGAAATACATAAAGATAAGAACGCGGCCAGAATTTCAAAAGGAACCTTGTTACAGAGTTACTGACAATTGAAACAATGCAGTGCAGTCATCAGTGTGAACTTCCAGAACGCCTCTTTACTCGAACAGATATCAGGGTGGATACATACTTTAGAAATTAAACGTTAACTTCAAAATTATTGCCGCCCTTCAAGAGAAAATGATTCAACATGAAAGAAAATTGCCAGTGTTCTGTTACTTGGGTTCCAAGGTTTGATTGGACAGGACAATGGCTGAAATCCTATAATGCTTTGTGAGGTGAAGTCAATTCCCGGGCTCTATTCACACAAGTACTGTACTGCATAAACTTTTTCATGACGATTAGATTTTAGCCTTATGATATTTCACTGGATGGAAAGATGAAATGCAAATGTGATTGCTTTAAATTACAGACCAAAACCGATAAATATTAAAATGATTTTTCCAGTTGACGTACCATAAAATATAGAAAAACGTCCATTGCTGAGAATACAGCTTGGATAAAACCACTATTTTGAACAAATAATTAATTTTGGGGAAAAAATAAATAAATACAATGTAAAACATATAAATAGATCCCCAAATATCTTTCCGAAAGCATCTTATAAAATGAATTCCTTTTTTCTTTCAAAGTGCAAGAAAAATTGAGGAAAAGCAGTAAAGTGCCTCACTCTTGCTGTCATATTTTTCTTTGGCTGTGCTCATTTGTGCACGGGGACCGCCGCAGCGCTAGAGGCAAACGCGCTGCAATTGCGCTCCGTCTCCTACGGCTAAATAGGCAGGCATACGGTCCCGTCATTCAATCTGTCGCTCTTTCCTACCCGCGGGGTAATTACTGCTGCCCCACAGACAGCGAAAGGCACCGGAGACCCTCCGCCATTTATATGCATGAGGACTGAAGAAATCCATATCGATATGATGGTAAATTGCAGATGGAGAGTAAAGTTTGGGAGCAGGAACCCCGCAGGACCCGGGGGCACCGCTGTGAGTTCTGAACGCTCGCAATTTTAACACGTGCATTCTTCTGTCAGGACGAAGCAGTGTAAGTTCTGGTAAAAGAACGAGAGAGACAGAGGATCGGTCCAAAAGGTAGCAGAGTTTTGGTCTGAGGCCTGAACAGATGTTTGTGGATTTTGAGTTCTAAGCCCCAGGAGGGCATTCAGAGTTCTGGCTCTCTCTTGTGCAAGCCGAGTGTTGCCCCTGCCGTTTGGGAAGCAGTGGCCCGAGAGATGACCGCCTCCACCTCCACTTCCCCACTGCTCCACCGATCAATAGCTCTTTCAGGACGGTACTTACCGCCTTTCTTTTACCTTCAATCAAAAGAGAAAAAAAAAAAATGAAACACAGGGCAGGTGGTACGACCCTGCTGGGGTTGAAGAGGTTTTCAAGTGTCCACTGTCTCCACTGGACCCCTCGTGACAGACCCCAAAACTCAGTGACACAGCGGCAATTATTGAGACAAGAAAGCAGGGGAGGAACTAGCACACAAAAGGTGGAAGTTTTTTTTTCTCTTTGCTTCCATATAAAAGAAAGAAACTGAAAAAATAAATAGATGGATAAATAAATAAAAGCAATTCCTTGGTGAATTCTCTGAGCAAGAAAGGATTGAGAGGTCAATGTTTCTAAAATGATCCCTCTCTTTTGAGGGACAATAGTCCAGATCCCTCTCTCTCTCTCTCTCTCTCTCTCTCGAGACAGGAGTATGCTGGCAAAGAAAGAGTACATCCTCCATATTTATTGGCACCTTTTAATAAAAATAATAAGGAACAATCGGATCTAAAGAACAACCTTTGTTCTATATAAAAATAAAAAAAAAAACAGCGCTCTCATTGCTATCAACTTGTGCTTGTATTGCAAATCGACTCTCAGGCACAACTAATGGCACCCTAAACAAAAAGTCATTGTTGAAATTTTGGTATTTATTTTTTTTGATAAAAGAAAAAAGCGACTGAATTAGCTTCCAAAATCGGCTTCGGCTTTCATGAGAATCTCAGGAATGAAGAATATCTTCATCCACAGTCATTTCGTTAGTACCGTTAACCACGGCATGTTTCCTTGGGGTATAACTAAAAGGTTGCACACGTGTAAAATCCGTTCCTCATTTATTACACCATGGGGGGGAGCCAAAGAACATTGATAATAAAAGAGACAGATGGCTGTTCTTGACCCTTTTGACCTCTTACACGCATCAGACAATGCACATAAACATATAGGGTTAGGGTAGGGTATTACAAAAAAGAAATAAAAAGAGAAGAATATGAAGGACAGAAGGAGAAGAAGTCTCCGGGTAAGAAAGGTTCCTGGCGGCCGCGCAATCGCAGCGTCATGTAGGTCGGCGGTGTGAGAGTTTTAATTATTTAGTTCTGAAAATTGCTTTTTCACCTGTTTAACATGTACACAGACGCTTTAATTAGACGGAATTATAGATGATTCTGTCCTGTTTGCCTCTTTAACCAGAGCTGGAAATAATTAAACCTCGCCTCGTTCATTACTGAGCTTTTCTGCCCAATAAACACAAACTCCGCACGCCGCGTTAAACACCGCCGCATAAATAATGTAATTAGACGCAATAAACAGGGATTCTGGGGTAAAGCGAGACTCCGCTGGAGGACTGAAGGCCTGTTGATCAGAAGCTTGATTTCCTTATTTTGTGTGTATGTTTGTGTTTGTTTATTTGCACAGGGATCATATTACGCGCTGATTAGCTCGGCAGAAGAAAATCTGAAGCGAAGTGCGCTGGGTTTGGGAATTAAAAAAAACTCCTCGGTGGAGAACGCAAAGCAGGAGGCCTATTTGCATAAGGTGATTTCTCAATGGTAAGGAAAGCGTAACCTTCTCGTGGAGGTTCTCGGTGGACGTTATGGATGATTAGAATGACACAAAAAACATGAATGTGGACTGAAATCATGCTACATAGTAATGAAGATGTTCTATAGAAGGAACGGTTTCAATCATTGTGCTGTAATGAAATTTGCGTTTTCTTTTGTTTACACAACTGAGGTACAAATTATGGGTGTATCATATGATATTTCTGTCCCATTTCCCACCTCTAATTAGCGCAGGAACGTACACTAGAATTCATCTTGCACTGTTTCATTAATAAAGTACTAGAAACTTCACAACCACATTTCAATGGACAAACGTGATTCTTACCCCGATTATGCTCAGGCCTTTGAGGTAGTCCATCCTAGGCTGAGCCTGAGGAACACATCCTGCAACCACCACCTTCTTATTTTGCTCCTGAGCCTTTCTGAGAGAGAGAGAGAGAGAGAGAGAGAGAGAGAGAGAGAGAGAGAGAGAGGGAGAGAGAGAGAGAGGAAGATATATATAATTGACTGTAAAAGCTGTAGTTCTCCTTAGATGTTCACATTTTATTCTTGATTTTTAAAACTTTTTAAACCAAGAAAACGGAAACTTGAATGTGACAGTTACATATAAATAATATCACTAGCAAAAAAAATCAAAACAACATCTGGTTAATCTAAAATATTATATATCGTTTAATAAACCAGTCATCCGTTTTCATAAAAACAAAACAAGAAACACAACTAAACTCAATGGCATCTCCAGCATCTGAGAATTCTCTCTCCTCCCTCTCCACACAACATAACTAAGGGAGTTGAGAGAAGACTAAAAAAAGAAAAGAAAAGAAAAAAAAAACAGCTTTGGGCTGAGAGAGTGAAAAAACGCTGAGGCGTCAATACAGCCTAGAAATAACAAAAAAACAAAAACAAAAATACACTGGATGAACATTTTGCACATCCGTGTGCATGGAGCGCATGTTGGGAAAAGAAAAACTTATTTGCCATAAATACGGTACGTGGGTACGGGTTTCAGGGGCGGAGCTTATCATGTGACATCACCACCACCTCCATTTATGTGAGAATACATACATTTCCACAAAGTTACAGGTACACAAGTGTAAAGGAAAGTCTTTGGGTGTAGCATGACAATGTTCTCGAGCACAAAGCCAGCTCCATGAAGATACGGTTTTAAATGTGTTTAACAATCACACTCCAAAATCTGGTGGAACATCTGCCCAGAAGAGTGGAGGTTATTACAGCAATTGGGAACTAAATGCGAAACAAGATGTTGAAAATCTTATGGTCAGATTTGTTCTCATACGTTTACATGGATAGCAATCCGATTGTTCTGCAGATTTTTTTCCCAGAACAGCAGTTCCAACTGGTACTTTATCGCTCTAATAGCACAGCAATAGATTATCATATATTATACTACATAACAGAGGTGAAAAGTAACAAAAGTATATTCACTCACATTACTGTACGAGCAGTGTTTGTGTCCCTATAAGTAGTTATAGAAATATAAGTAGTTATAAAATATGATTCGTTTGAAGTATTGTACTTAACTACATTTTAAATCCTCTGTTACTAAGTCAAGAAATAAAAAAAATAAAAAAAAAAGAATGCAAGGAAACTGCCCAACTTGCATTAGACTCAAATTATGGACTTGCGTTTTTTTTTTTTTTGGTCGTTTAATTTTTTGTTTGTTTCATTAAATCTGTAATGGATAACTAGTTAGAGATTTATATCTTCTTGTCCTTTATGAACTACACTAGAATCCCACTACTTTGAATGCCCTGCTTTTTACTTTTACACGAGTAGATTTTATTTCTAACTTTACTTTCCATTGAAAATTTCCATTGAGGTAACTACTTTTACTTGAGTAGCATATTTTATTGCTTTTTCCACCTGCGCTACAGTTGAGCATCCACTGTACGACTCCCTGATTATAACCTTGCACCGCTGTCAGAGCTGATTGGATGGAACACGTTCTGGCCAATCACAATCGAGAACACATCGGATGAAGATTTCACTTCAGACATGATGAGCGTAAAGCTTACGTACAAAAACCAAAGCCAAATCATGGTGTCGTTAAATTCCTCCAGATCTACAGAGAGAAGGGAATACGTGTTTGCACCGAGTGGCTGCGAGGGCGCGGGTGGCTGCGCACACATCTTAGCAGACAGAGGAACCCTTCAGGAACTGACGCGGCTCCAAGATATCTCCAACTGATCTCTTCAGACATGTGATGTAGAGTAGGTCAGTAGGAGTGTGTGTGTGTGTGTGTGTGTGTGTGTGTTAAGTTGACAGCAAGGCTGGAATTCGCCCTGGTTCCTCGATGCCCTCGGTGACACCACATGAGGAGATCAAATGCGGCGTCCTGATGCATCGGGTCAGTAAAGTGGGTGAAAAGGTGGGTTAGAGCTCAGCACTGCGTCAAAAAGGCTGACTATTACACAGGAGGTGACGTGATCCTCGCGGTAAAGACGACAACAATGGACAAAGGATTCACTTTGTGTTGCTTTCGATCGGTTTCTCAGAGTGATAAAACCTCTGGAATGGTGGAGCTTCCCAAACGCTGCTCTTCCTCTCTGCGTGCTGTACAGGCAGCTACGCGTTCGGATCGTTTACCCCTCAGGTAAACGATCCGAAAGCTGTCCATCTCGTGTTTGCTTTTTCTCTAGCAGACACGATCATGTACATTTTTGAACGCAAGTCGTTAAAAAAAGGAAAAAAAAAATTCTGGGTGGTGGATTTAGAGTTGATGCAGGGAATTCTGGAAATACATGAAGCAGTAACACACACTGAATAAGATCTCAGGTAATCACATACACCTACATTGCAAATTCAATCGCCTGTTCTTTGAATGTTCCTCAAATCTTGAGAGAAAAAAAACAACAACTAAAAAGTTCCCATGGACAGTGTGAGCACTTGCGAGACTCCAGAAACATGAGCTCAGGATTTACCCAGGAAGCCTGGAGATGTGAGGAGATAATGTTCAAAACTCTACCACTGGGACAACAACCGTTTCAAATGGAATTGGATGGTTTCTTCTCCGCGATCATAATCCAGAATCCAATTGCATGGCGCATGTCCGGTGATGCTGAAGAATTGGATTTCATCTCGATGTGATGTTCACTGGTGCAATTTGGTGTAGTTTATTGACATTTTAATTGGAAATCTGTGCACATTTTTTTCAGTGCAAATCTCTAAAAACGCTGAATAATGGTGTGGTTTCAGGGTCTCCAGATCTACAAGGGAAAAGAAAGGAATGCGAGTTCCTCCCAGGTGTGTGAGCGCAAACATATGCCCGGCAGAGGAACCGTTGAGAAACTGACGTGGGAGGACTAGGAGATCTGGATGGATCAGCTGAATGTGTGTTTCTTCTCCCAATCTTGAACATGTAACTCTTTTAACATTGAGCCATGGTTTATAAAACAAGGTCCTTTACAGCTTTGACTCGTGAAACGAATCGGCTGGAGGATGATTTCAGCTGAGCATGAGTGTTTATTTCGAGATAAATGATTAATAAAACTCTGAAATGGGACTCTGTGCTCGGAGAACGTCTCCAGGCATCTCTCAGGCACTTTTCTCTCCAATCCGAGTGAATAATTGAAAGCCGAGAGCCTTTAAAAGAGTCGAGTTTACATCTAGGATACACGAGAGAACATGGCGCTAATGAAAATATTAACGACCGAAGTCTTCGGTATAAACGGTAAACTTCCAGCTGGAGACTCGAACCCTTGCAGGACCATTTTTTGTAAAAAAAAATAAAACAGAAGAGTCGTGAGGGACACGAGGACCAAGTGCTATTGGACATGTGGACATGCCGACCGTTCGCTTCATGAGTCACTGGCCAAGCTGTCCAAACACAGACGCGTGACACGAGCGCTAACACGAACAACCCGGAGCTTTGAGCTGGGATTCAGCTGCCACTTTAAAACTAATCACACATATTGTAAAAATACTTAAAATGGATTGGTCAGAACTTAAATACAATGTTAATGTAACATTTATAGATAGAGCCTCCAGTGTCAGAGGTAAAGCTGTAACAAAGCTTCCAGTCATCTTCAGGACAGAGGAGATTACCAGTGGGTGTGGAAGATGGTTGTGCACTTCTAAGTAAAAAGATAAATTAAAAATAAAATATATAGGTATTTCATTTCTGGTTCTACTCACAGAACCAGTGTGCAGGTACATGTCTGATGTGGTCATGGACTCAAGAAGCCCCTGGGTGGATTTGGATGTTTTGTAGCAGGGTGTGTGGTTTTAAAAGTGATGTAGCTAATCAAGAAAAACAATAAAAAATAAATAAATAAATAAAAACAAACAGTAGACACAGCAACCAATGCAGTGCGATTAAAATGAAGCAAGATTCAAAAAAATCTTTCCTGGAGTGACTGCAGTAGCATCAACATCACAGTGATTAGCTCAGATAAGCATGATAACCTCGTCACACAGTAAACACAGAACGCCGAGTTCCTCTGAGCAGAATGCTAATGGCTGTATGTGCTGAGATAACCATCTCCACAATCCAATGTTTAATATAAACACAGCTCAAAGAAGAACAAGCAGGTCACAAGCACTAAACCTCAGGACTACACAACCTGCAGGAGTTCCCATAGACTGGCTCAGCCCACTGCTGGAGAGAAACAAAGCTCTAACATTCTACACGAGGAAAACATTGTGAACAAACAGGGATACCTCGATCTTCACCAATCCAGCCCCTCCAAACTCCTGAACCTCTAAACTCCACCATCCCCAATCTCCTGCACCCTCAAATTCCATCCCCACTAATTTCAACACATTTACATAAACCACATACACACACTTCTCATTTATTTCTCCTCAGGACTGATTTTTATTCTCCAAAGGGATACAGCGACCTCCTGGACGAGCCGCTATAAGCACGACGCTACCTGGCCCCTCGTGAAAGAGGAGCTTTGAGTAAAAGGTTAAAGCTGAGACATGTATCATAAAAACATGCAGAAGTGTAATAAAGTTTTAGCGCTCGCTGTGTTCACACACGACTGCCTTTAAATGCATCTGCAAATTGTAGAAGGAGCTCATAAAAACCAATGTCACTCAGTCAATGTCACAGAGAGGAGTGCGAGAAACAGACCAGACATGTATCTATAAATCTGACTCACAGTTCACCTGAATCGAGATGCAAATGGATTATTTCCTGAGTTATCACTCACCTGACTCACCAGAAACAGGATCAAACGTTTAATCTGCTCCAGTTTGATCCGATATAAAAGATTCACACTGTTTACTAAAAGAACCGATTAACCGAAAATCATCCTAGAGTACAATCTACATGAATTCACTGGAGGCATGACTCACCCGAATCGCCCCCAAAATAAAAACGCTTTCTTTTATTGATAAACACATTTCACCTCATTCACTCGAGTCAGAATTCACCTGAATAAAGGTGTGAATGAAGTTATTCCTAAACTGTGACTCTCCAGTCTGACCGTAAACATCTCATCTATTTGATTCATCTGGTTCTTCTCTAAGTAGATCGATATGATCCAATACAAGAACAGATTTCCCCAAATCATCTAAAAAAAAAATTAAATAAAATAAATAGCAGAAAACAATGGACGCTAGAGGAAATCATAGATCTAACCAGTGGCCTTTTAGCCTCATATGGACAGTAATCATTTTTGGAACCTTGATTCCAGAATAACACCATTATGTGCTTCACAAACATTAGAACTTTAGCAGAGATGAAAAAAAGCATCAGATTTATTCTACAGGAGTTAAACATCATGACTTCACAACGCAGCAACAACGTGGCTTTGTGTGTGTGTGTGTGTGTGTGTGTGTGTGTGAGGGAACAGCTTGCACCCTGCTGGTCCAAACAGTCTTTTATCATGCATGGAGCTGAAAGAGAGAAACAGCTGACAAGCACAACAGACCCGGCCGTTCGGGACACGATGTGCTGTTTGGACCATGTCTGAGCTGCTGATGAGGTCACTGATACCACAGCGTATCCAGCTGCTCCGAGATCATGGGGGTCAAGGCTCGTGCTCATACTGTACACTTCCCAGCATTTTCATTTTAGACAAAAAGCGCAGAGCTAACTTATCATTTGGTTCATCCGGGATAATTGGTAATTGTCCCAAATAACGAGGTTAGGGCTCTGGGTTGCTGATCAGAAGGTTGGAGGTATAAGCTCCAGTATCGCCACAATGCCACCCTTGGGCCCTTGAGCAAGGTCCTTAAATCCTCTGTGCTCTGGGGGCTCTGCACCATGGCTACCCCCAGCTTCCTAACATAACTGGGATATGACTTTTACTGTGCTATAATGTCTATGTGACAAGTAAAAAGCCACTTACTCTTACGGAAAATCCTGAACTTCTTCAGGATGTGACTCCCGAGATATAATTCAGCCCATTCGACCACATAAACAGCTTGTCCCAGTCCCAATGTGTTATACATCAACAATCCT
This sequence comes from Silurus lanzhouensis, assembly GCA_039877035.1. Taxonomy (NCBI): domain Eukaryota; kingdom Metazoa; phylum Chordata; class Actinopteri; order Siluriformes; family Siluridae; genus Silurus; species Silurus lanzhouensis. The sequence goes on from JBCEWE010000483.1 coordinate 1,679,325, forward strand.
TCAATTCTATATCTGATTCCACTGATTCAAAGATGTGATTCGTTCGATATGACTCGCCTGCTCTTCACTTGATCTGTGTGCTCAAGCTCAATTGATTCCCAAAATATGATTCAGCTGATGTTGACTCAGTCACATTGTTTAAATCTTGGTTCAAGTGTGTCCCGAGTGAGACACTGATTCATCCCGAACACGGTGGGTTTGACTAATCAGAAACATTACTCCTCATTCAACTCACGATTCATCATAGATGCAATTCTACCGAATCAAACCTGGGAAGCTTGTGAAACAGGATGCCGTTCGATTGATCCCTGCAGTGTGAGATCAAAAATTTAACCACATACTAATTGTTTAATTACTGTAACATTTATTTCATTCACATTGTTCAATACAAGAACCGATTCCTCAAACGTGATCTACCAAATTCACTTCATTCATCAGAAACCCGCCACAATTCATCCGAGTCGCATATTACTTAAATAAGGATGTCATTTGCGATGTGATTCAGCTAAATGTGCCGTATTCACTTATTCACCTGATTCTCCTGATCGGTTAGATTCACAATATCAATCCCTAAAGCAGAATCGATTTATATCACGCAAGATATGATTCATCTAATTCGTTCAAGACGTAATTCACCTGAAATAAGCGCGACGTGATTCATTTGATTCCTGAGATACATGTCGGTTGATTCAGGCATTCAGATATATTCCTTCTATACTGATACACGTTATTCCACCTTTGAAATACACAAACTTGTGATAGTTAAGTCTTTGTAATTGCCTAATTAAACAGCTGAATTTCATGCTCTAAAGCACTCAATGCTGGTTAGTGCCTGCAAAGTCGCATTATGACGCACAACTCTGATGTCTTACTGAAGGAGCAAAACGCAACGATAAGCCGCTCGTGTAAACATCCGGCATCATCCGTCACGGCGCCTGCAAGTGGAGATAAAAATGTGCAGCAGGTTCTGATTACGAGACAGAAGAGATACCCCAGTTATCTCGGGTTTATCGCGATACCGGGGTTTGGAAGCGCAATCGGTGGATTCTGCAGCAAAGACAGCAATCTGTTCAGATCTCAAACAAGAGAACGACTATGAGGTGAGGATCCACTGCTGAACCTCAAACCCAACCTGCAGGAGCTGATTGATGGCATGTGGCCTGACACTCACTTGTTTAATATACAATGATTGACAGAGTGCTGAAGGTCTGAGGGAGGACATAACGTTTTTCTCCTTCCAGGTTTATTGCCTTCTTTGCTGGGTTCTGGGTCATGCTGGTCTGTCAGGGACTGAACAAACTTCTAAGGCTGCAGAGTATGATAATAAAGAGGTGATAATGATGATAAAGAGGTGATCGTGTGATCACGAGCTAAAATGCAGTCTACCAAACGATGATCAGGTTATATTCTAAAGCTAGAGGTGAACACGCGCCTCAGCCGGGAGAACTGAGCTTCTGTAATGTGCTCCATCACCACTGCTGCAGTTACACAGCATAACACTTGATATATATGAGAGAGAGAGAGAGAGAGAGAGAGAGAGAGAGAGAGAGAGAGAGAGAGAGAGAGAGAGAGAGAGAGAGAACTGAAAAATTAAGTTCTAGCACTGGGTTAAAAAAGTTGAAAATATGACAGAAATTGATTATTAATGAATAATGTTGATCATTAAAAAGTAAAATAAATGTTATCCATGCTGCCTATAACACTGTGGATGTTCATATTCATTTTTAAATATAGATTTTGTACATTTACAGACTCACTAAACACAGATGAAGTAATTAAAATTGCTGCTTTTCATCCTAAACATTGTAAAATTATTATTTTAGTCCACTTTCATATCAAGTTGTATATTTCGGGGGAAAAAGGGTTTTTTTTTTTTATTTAAATTTTTTGGGTTATTTTTGCAGAAATAAATGAATATTTGCGTCATTTTATTAGAAATGCAGCAACACTGAATGGGAGAGACTGTAAAAGCAAGTGTGAATGTGGTGTTTAGGAGAAATGTTTTCGGGATCCATAGTCAAGTGTGTGTGTGTGTGTGTGTGTGTGTGTGTGTGTGTGTGTGTGTGTGTGTTGACGTGCTTTAAAAGCCTCTTATTCCGGCGATCATTATTTATTCTAAACAGTGTTTTTATTGAAAAATGTCAGAAGGCCCACACAATGCCGGCTGCCTAATTAAATCTCTATTCACTCTCTATTGCCTTCCTTCTCTCTTTCTCTCTTTTCCACAGCAAAATGTGGGGCACTGGCAATTAAATAAAAGGTTCAAGGCAAGGTTCATTACATTAAAATGTGAAAAAGAGAGAGAGAGTGTGTGTGTGTGTGTGTGTGTGTGTGTGTGTGTGTGTGTGTGTGTGTGTGTGTGTGTGTGTGCGCGTGCGCGGATGAAAGGCAGGATGATTTTAATCGAGACAGATTTAGCTGCCACACTTGTTAGCAGCAGTGTCATTTTGTTTTTCCGGAATGAAAAGCGCTCAGCTTGGCCTTTTCTGTCGCAGCACATCATCTCTCTTCAGCTCCTCGCAAAATCCTTTTTATTAAAGATTTAACGAACGATGGCGTGGATCACAAACCCTCACACGCCAGACTGTGTGGCGAGGAACTTGTTTATAGTGGTGTGAGAAAGTGTTTGCCCCTTCCTGGTTTCTTATTTTTATGCATGTTTGTCACACTTTAATGTTTCAGATCATCAAACTAATTTAAATATTAGTAAAAGATAACACAATTGAAGAAACAATGCAGTTTTAAAATGAAGGTTTTATTATTAAGGAAAAACAAAATCCGAAACTACATGGCCCTGTGTGAAAAAGTGTTTGCCCCCCTGTTAAAACTGTGGTTTATCACCTGAGTTGAATTTCTCTCGCCACATCCAGGCCTGATTACTGCCACACCTGTTCACAATCAAGAAATCTCTTAAATAGAACAAAGTGGAGTAGACCAAAAGATCCTCAAAAACTAGACATCCTGCCGAGATCTAAAGAAATACAGAACTAAATGAGAAATAAAGTTATTGAGATCTATCAGTCTGGAAAAGGTTATAAAGCCGTTTCTAAAGCTTCGGGACTTCAGCGAACTACAGTGAGAGCCATTAATCACAAATAGCAATAACATGGAACAGTGAAGAAGCTTCCCAGGAGTGGCCGGCCGACCAAAATTACCCCAAGAGCACAGCGACGACTCATACAAGGGGTCACAAAAGACCCCACAACCACATCCAAAGAGCTGCAGGCCTCACTTGCTTCAGTTAAGGTCAGTGTTCATGACTCCAAAATGGCAGAGTTCCAAGACTAAAACCGCTGCTGAGCAAAAAGAACAAAGGCTAAAGGTTGTTATCGCAAACGCTTGATTCCAGTTGTTGCTGCTAAAAACTGCATGTTGTGTTCACTTGTGTTTTCTTTTACTAATATTTAAATGAGTTTAATGATCTGAAACATTAAAGTGCGACAAAACATGCAAAAAAAAAAAGAAATCAGGAAGGGGGCAAACACTCTCACACCACTGTATGTCCTTTATTTAAGGGCAATAATGAGACAGTAAAAGCTTTGATCATCGTCAGAACTACAAACCAGATCCAGATGTAAAACACCTGGATCGCTTTGCATCACACCTCCTTTCTCCTTCAGCAGTGCAGAAATCCCACACTAACATCATCCTTCTGTATTATGCCTCTAACACCATCCACTGCCTCCTCACCCGAAGAAACATAATACAAGATAGACACAGACAGAGAGAGAGTGAGAGTGAGAGTGAGAGAGAGAGAGAGAGAGAGAGAGAGAGAGAGAGATGAGAGGAAAAAGCACAAAAAGAGAACGAGTTCCTGAGTTCCCTGTGTTCCTAGAGAAGCTGAAATCATTAAAATGTTGCTGAGAAACTGGAGAAGTGTGTCAGCCGCGATGCTCGTTAGCACCCTGTCAGCTTACAGTCAGAGAGCGGGGGGATGAAAACGAAAAGGGGACGGAAAGAGCTGCAAGTCGTCACAGAGTAAGCAGAAATAAAAGTGAATGATGAAGAGGGGGATGGGGGGGGGGGTGTGGGGGGGGGGGGGTGATGAACAAACCGGCTTGTGGTTTTATACTAATTCGGTTGAAATAATACATTAAAACGAAAAACACGTGCAAAGCATCTGATCAGGGTCTGCAGGTGCATTCTGGGTGTTTAGTGTAAACACAGAGAATGATGTGTTGGTGGTTTAAGCAGAGCTCAGGAATTAAGTTGTCTCTGTACGTACACACTCCATCTCTCTCTCTCTCTTTCTCTCTCTCTGTGTATTTACAGTATAACAAACTGCTACCTGAAAGAAACCCTCACTCTGTTCAACAGAACTGTTACATGTTAAAGAGTTGCTCCTGTAGTCCAACACGCTCCGCTAACCATCAACACACCACATGTCTGTGGTAAAGAGACTGACATGAAACACACTCTTACCACCAATCATCTGATTTAGTGTTCAGAAGATTATAAACGAATGGGGAAAAAAAACAAAAGAAAAATTACTGGGTTCTCATCACAGAAAAGGAAGCTGGAGAAATAAAGACACACATAACAGCAGCGGGTACACGAGTGACGTGGTGATGCTAGTTTCTATTCTGTTAAACATAAGATAAACATTTGAACATTTAAACACACAACACGTAGAGCTCCATCACGCGACTCGCAGAGCTCCATCACACGAGACACAGAGCTCCATCACGCGACTCGCAGAGCTCCATCACACGAGACACAGAGCTCCATCACACGAGACACAGAGCTCCATCACACGAGACACAGAGCTCCATCACACGAGACTCAGAGCTCCATCACACGAGACTCAGAGCTCCATCACACGAGACTCAGAGCTCCATCACACGAGACTCAGAGCTCCATCACACGAATCACAGAGCTCCATCACACGAGACTCAGAGCTCCATCACACGAGACTCAGAGCTCCATCACACGAGACTCAGAGCTCCATCACACGAGACTCAGAGCTCCATCACACGAGACTCAGAGCTCCATCACACGAGACTCAGCTCCATCACACGAGACTCAGAGCTCCATCACACGAGACTCAGAGCTCCATCACACGAGACTCAGAGCTCCATCACAAGAGACACAGAGCTCCATCACACGAGACACAGAGCTCCATTACATGAGACTCAGAGCTCCATCACACGAGACACAGAGCTCAATCACACGAGACACAGAGCTCCATCACAGAGCTAAGGACTAAAAGTAAGTTGTCCTAGCCAAATAAAGTGCAATTTGCAACCTAGTGTAAACAGTGCAGATAATATCATTATAATAAGTATATTATATGCACCTTATTACATTTATTTGAAAATGAATACGATTATGAATATGATGAATATGATTAAACTGCATTATTATACATTTAAACTTGGCCATAAATAATATTTGCACTGCATCACTTTAAATGTACGAAAGAAGCAATATAAATAAAAGGTTTTTTATTATTACATTTATGGGCAAAACTTTTGGCACCCAAAACCGAGTGTATATTTCTCTGAGTAAAAGAAGTGAACATAACCGATCGGTTTTCTATAAAGACCATTTCGTTAACATTTGGAGAGTTTTCACTTTAAACGTCAAAAAAACAAATAAAAAAAGGGATTGGGCTTTGGGAGCCCTTTTATTACTGACTCTTATGATTTCATTTACTACCCTAAATCTGCAGGATTCCTGATGATAGTAGTTTGTAGTAGATGGTAGTTCAAGTGAGGAAATGAAGAATATGTTGAAAACAAGATGGCAGTCATGACTGAGAAGGATTTTTTAGTGGAGTGAAAGTGATCCTGAAGGTCAAATTACTGTAAGTAGAGAACTTAAAAGGGAGAGGATTAATTACCTGAAAAGGTGTTGAGAAGCGCGAGAGAGAGAGAGAGAGAGAGAGAGAGAGAGAGAGAGAGAGAGAGAGAGAGAGAGAGAGAGAATTGCGCATCAACACCCAAAAGGAATGAGCTTATCCAAGTAATGCGTGTTCGAAAGAGAAAGAGAGAGAGAAGAAGAAGGAGAAAGAGAATATGATATGCTTCAACATGCTTCAACATCCACAGAGGTCCTACGCAATTGTGTGCCTCCAGCTTTGTGCTAACAGTTTGGATTAAAACCACATATGGCTGGAAAAGTCAGGTGTCCCAATACTTTTGTCCATATAGTTCATTTTAAAAAGAAAAAGATGTAGTCAGTTATTGTGTTTGTCCATCGTATCACACATTTCACACATGACTATAGTGTTAACATTATTCATTATGATTTTATCATCACTAAAACCCAATAAAAACACTTACTCCTTCATAGAAAAGGACAAATGTACAAAGAATACAGAGTATCCGATCAGATCAGAGACTCTAGCAGGCCATCATGAACGTCCACCTCGGGACACCTCATCACACAGGTCCTCCTTCTGCATGTATGAGCAGCACCGCAGCCTGGAGACGCCTTGTCTTCAAGCGCTAGGGGACGTTTCAGAGCTTTAAGAGAACATCGACCTCCGAAAAATATATATCTCCAGTGTAGCATGTGAGCTAGAAAACCCCCTCAAAGTGCTTGGGAAAGGTCACAGCTTCCTGGCTGTCATGTAGCATGACTCGCTTGTGCATGGAGCATGCACACACACACACACACACACACACACACCCTCATGAGGAGATCTTCTAACCCTGTGTTCTTGCTAACGGACACTAAAATGTTGTTCATTCTCAAAATTGAGATTTTGGCAGCATTTGAATTTTATGCTAATTAGGGATGACTAATTGGGGATCCAGCTACTAGTGTTTCTCATTTGAACAAAAAAGTTTGACAAGCCACGCCCCCAATTGTCGTCTCTCACGGGTGTGGACGTAGAGTTATGCTTCTTCACACTTTTCAAAAAATGGTCAAAAGGTGGCCACCGAAAATGGGGCGGAAACCAAACCGGTGTCATGTGACCTTTTTTTTTTTTTGCCACTATAGACCCTGATTCAACGATAAAAAAAATAAATAAAAAATTAAACAAATAAAACTTTGCTTAGTATGTCCCAAGAAAAGCTGGTGTGTGCCGAGTCGCCCTTCTCCCTTTGGCCCTTCCTGAAAGGCTACGTTGAAAGCAGCATGTGCTCGGTGCTCCTGGGTCTCTGCCTTTCAACGGACAATTGTGCTGAGAACAGACGCCTCGCAAAGGTCAGAGAAAAAGAGCGCGGCAGCGGCATGCTGTTCTATAACGATGCCGTTAGAACCCGATAGCTTTCTGTCCGTGTTGGTTATACAGAGATCCGTAACCGGAGATGCTGGATACGGCAGCAGGTGGGACGCCGAGCTCGGGTTCGGATACTCTCAGGGAAAATAAGGTCCTGTGTAGGACAGAAGGTGGCTAGAGATCAGTGGGATTGTAACAAAGACCTGACCCATATCTGAAGAAGCAACCTGTTACCGTGGTTACGAGAAGAATGAGCCGTTCTGCTGAGCTTATTTTGCTCTTAGTATCATTGTAAAAGGTTCACGTTCCTTTTTCTCATTCAGCTCCTCTTTAATCCATAGAGTCCATTCATTGTAGAACCCTAAAACGGAGGTTTTACAAAGTCATTTGAGGGTCATTCCGAAAAAGTGCCAGGGTTCCGTATTTATTCAAAAGAACCCTTCGAGAACCCCATGAGAAACATTTTGTACTGGTGTAGATCTAAAACCTGCCAGAAGTTGAATGCTGAATCTTTTTTTACATTCTCTACTGATAAAGAAAAAAATTCTTTAAGTTGTTCCTCACTGAAGGAACCCTGGCAGTTGTACTGCAGAAGATGACAATAATATAGCAAGTTCCAAAGAAACCACTTTTCAAAATCAAAGGAAATTTTTGTATTTGTTTTATTTTGTTTTATTTAGAGTGAGGGGTCCATTAAGTGTGAGTTTTGTTGTTGTTGTTTACCAATTTGTGGCTGCACATTTTGGATCGTTTCGTCACATCGCCGTTTCCCAATAATCTGGTTTCTACACAGAACAGTGTCCAATGTGGTGCAGAAATAAAGAGTCCACTCAAGGCTTAGTACCCAAAAAAGAACCATTCCAGATCCCCATCCTGACTGGTGCTCGGCAAAACAATTCATAATAATACGCGCATGTGAGCAGGGAGAAGTTCGGAGAAACAAACTGTTCTGTTCCAGAACACAATCTCTTCAGAATCTTAACCATTAAGCTGAAAGTAAACAGATGAGTGATAAAGTGTCCATGCTGGAGACGAAAGCACGCATTCCTGATCCAAACACCTTATCGTTACAGAGTGCACTGGGCATGCAAGCAAACAGGGAAGGGGGGTGGGGGGGGGGGGAGATTACAACGAATAAAGAAAAACATGACCTCGAGCAAACATAGGCATCTGGACTCGAATAGTCAGCGCACTCAATTCACCATCTAACATCATCCAGTGGATGCACATGGCTTCATAAGCTTCCAATTGGCTCCATGGGTCAGGAGCCTCCTGTTGGCAGGTACGTACTGTATGCTCAGGTGGGTATGGAAGCCAAGAACCTTGTATAGGAAGCTAAGTCTAAACAACCCTTTGAGGAGAAACAATTTATGGACCACTTGTGGAGAACCATTAAACGGTCCGTATTGAACTGAATAACAAATTCACCTTATTAATGACCCTTAAAGAACCTTTGGGATAGTCTTCAGCTTGTGTGTGTTTGTTCTGCACTTTCTTCTTAACAGTGTATTTAGAACTTCAGTGCTTGAATTCTTGGTAATTCAAACCTGTTTCCCCGGTTCTGCTTTAAAACTTAACCTTGAATAGGAATCTTTGGTTTGTCATTTGTTTGAGACTGAGAATGGTCACTAATCGTTTTTGTCGAAATATCCAGAACTTGTCAGAAAAACAACGTTCAGATTCTTGGTACCGTGTGAAGAAATCGTGCTCTTCGAGGCGGGTCTTCAAAGAATTGGTTTGCGTTTTATAGATTCTAACAGAAAGGTTCATGTTTTGAAAAGTCTCTCCTACAGGGAAACACTGCTGGAAGCTACTACAAAAGGTTGCACTATGTTTAATGAAGATAATTGAAGTCACCTAAACAGTTTTTGGTCTCTTTAAGGACACTTGAAGAAAGAAGTCAGAAGAAAAAAAAAAAAACATGCAGGCGTCAGGTCTCTAATGACTCATCAGCACCTGTGATGACTGATTATTTACTACTATATCAGTATCTGTTAACATCATGTATAACCCGAATGTCAGATGTGTGTGTGTGTGTGTGTGTGTGTGTGTGTGTGTGTGTGTGTGTGTGTGTGTGTGTACTCCGATAGGTGTGGAAGTCAATTTATTCAACTTGTTCCTCTCAGGTTATCTGTTATGAGCACTGGCAATAACGTGAAGTATTTCCGTGTAACACTCGATCCAGGCTGAACGTTTGGAGAGCGGGGCGGCGTCACGTGAAACACACCAACACCTGCCTGTTCCGTGTGCTCGTTGCCAAAAGGGAACCCAAAACCTCTAGAGCTGCCCATATGCCTCCAAATCCATAAAACACACGCACACAACGAACAAAAGCTGCCTCTCCCTGTCGCCTTTAACAGCCCCAGGTGATTTGGGTTGCCATGCAGTCAGTATTTAAACACGGGGTTCTGTTTCTATGCCAAGAGAGCACTGTAAACAGCTCGGGGATAGAAAGAGAGAGAAAAAGAGAGAGAGAAATAAAGCTCTTCTATCGTTTGTTTAACTTTGCCTTTTAATTGATATGATTGTGCAACAGATTTGTTGGACGTTTACAGAGAGACGGTTTGAGTAAACAGGGGAAATGGCGTCTCCCAGGCTCCCAAGACCACGGTGGAGAGCAGCGACTTTGAGCCAGGACAGGCAAAGGGCGGAGACGCGGGACAGGTGCGAGGGCTTTAGAGAGTAAATACAGTGTTGGCGCAGCAGGTGGTAGACGGCTGCTCGCCCGCTTCACGAGCTCGATAAGAAAAACCAGAGCGCACGGGCAGGCTCTCTCACAGGGGTGTTTAATCAGGAGCCATTAACTTTAGACACATACACAGGGGCCGGTATGAGACGCTGGTTAGAAACGCCTTATCTGTGCAAACCTGACCCTCTGTATACAAGACCAACATCTGAGAACAAAACCAAATCCTAATCAAATCACTTTACCTCGTATACACTCATTAAACACCTCAGCACACATCTTTTTTTAAAAAAAAAAAAAAAAAAAAAAAAAAAAAACCACCTGTCATCAGTACATCAGTGTGTGACTTTCGGAAAAAAACTCTAGGATTAGTGTTGGGTTAAAGAAAAAACATCCAGCAAGAATCAGTGGTGAATTGAAACTAAAATCGCTGAAAACTGGTTCAAGTGAACAACAAGGTCAAAAACATTGTACAACCGCGCTGAGCAGAAAATCATCTCAAAGCAAAAAAGAAAAAAGAATCCCAGTTTTGTATTCACCATGGGATTGGTGTGAGGAATTATCTGAGGAAATTGGGTGTTTTGACAGGAAACACGTTTGTAGCGCACCTTGAGGGAATACAACCAATATTAATGGATGCAAGTTTTAAAGAATGCATTGGGGGCGTGGCCACGTCTGGGACAATCACCCAGTTTTCCTAATTCTCAAACACAACGATTCGAACAAAAGTTTCATTTTACTATAAAAAAAAAAAAATCATTGATAAAAAAAAAAAAAAAAGCTGTTCTTCAAGCGCATTTCGGGGAAAAGAAAAAAAAAGAAAGATCTCGTTAAATGAACGCTGTGAATTATTGATTTAATGAAGCTCAGACACATTGTGTCTGGACTTAAAAAAAAATCCTAACAGGAACCCCTGCTGTAGCCCCACGAAAGCAGAAATCATCTTTTCACACCCCGCCCCATGCTCAACTCGCAGCAGGCCAGGATTTAATTACGAGGGTACTTTTTTTTTTTTTCTTAAGGCTTTGTTTGTGTGTATTGTGTGGGATCATTTACGTTCCAGAAAAGTTTTGGGTTTTTCCTCCTTAATAAATAAAAAGAAAATACAAAAATGGTCTTCTCTGCAATCGAGTCAGAACAGATAGAAGCGCATAATCATGATCTTACACGTTTTGGAAGCTGTGAAAAGAAACCGATCCGACTTCCTGCTGATTTGGATCATGCAGAGTTAAACCTGATCAAGTGGAGGAGGAGTCGTATCGAGCTGGACCGAGTGAGCGCGCAAAAAAGAAAAAAAAAAAAGCGGATTATTGAGTGCGCCTCAGATCGAGATCTGACCCTTTATGAATATTCAAGAAACCCGAGACGAAGTCTTGCTCCAAAAAACAAATCCATACTGAGTAACACAGCTGCCATGAATACACTGAAATAAACAGGAAGTCTACAGGAAGTCGCCGGAATTGATGAAAAAACCGACATCAAGGTTTTTAGGTGTCTTTGTTCTTATGGTGTACAAACACGAACATTCTTGACCTTCAAGTCAGTTTTGTGTGTGTGTGTGTATATATATATATATATATATATATATATATATATATATATATATATATATATATATATATATATATATATATATAAGAGCTCCTAACAAAATCCGAGAGGTTTCAAGATGTTGAAAAGGTTTGGAATCAAGGCCGGGGTTTGAAGAGCGAGCTGATGAGTAGGAAGTAAAGAGGGAGCATTTCTGAGCGTCTTCCTCATTAGCATAACTTCAGACTGAGTGTGAAGTGATAACGCTAATTAGCGCTTCTGGCTAATCTGGACTCGATGAGGAAGTAAAAAAAAAAAAAACAGAAAGACGGACAGTGAGACCCTTCAGCTTGTTTGTGGACTCCCTGATCACGAGTCTGCTCACATCGCTACGCAGCGTTCCCAAATTTACCCAGCATGCCCCGACATATAATTCGGCTTCAGAGGCGATTGGGTCTGTTCCAGGAATTCAATTACGTCTCTTATCAATTAACTTCAATTTAATCAGACAGCTTCATGAATAATAAGCGTGTTATTGCGGTCGGGTGGATGTAAATCCAGCACGAGGCTTTATTAAAATTTCGAGCGGTATAGAATGCGGCGAGGTCGTTATTTGTTAAGCAAGCGCTCCGCTGATCATTGGAATTACGCGCGGCGTTGGCGAAGGAAGCCGACGGCTCGATGTGCACGACTTTAATTATAGCGCAGATACTAACGCCGCCGCACGTCAGCCGACATGCAGATACACACGCCGGGGTAAACACGGCTCGCTGAACGCTTCTGATGCTAGGTTAAGATTAGCACGGGAGGTCTGGAATCGCATGGACGCGCGAAGCGGAAAATTCGCCGTTTGATATCTTTTGATTCCTCCAGCTGCGACGAGAAGAGAAACGCGATGGTACGTACGTGAAATCGCAACCGGGCTCTTCCTCGGGACACCGAGGGACGACGCTGGGCCGCGTTCGCATCTGCTGAGAGCAAGAGACGGATCATTTCCTCAGGAATTTCGGAATTACCATGGGTCTCGGGTTTTTGCGATTTGTCAGATTTTATCTAGCTGACGAAAGACTGCACTTTTTAGTCGAAGAGTCTTTCATTCGGTTATACTTTTTAACACCAAGATGCACACGACAAAAAAAACCTCTCCCGTTACCACATATCAAAAAACATGACTAATATAAGCGCTAGCAGAGAAAATGGATCAGAGTGTTTGAAGTCTAATCAGCAGCATGCGACACATCCTAATAGCCTTGGATTATCATATTTCCAAAGCGGGAGGCTTTTCGTTCCTCACGCGCTCCTTCTTTATTGTTCGGCTCGGAGATGTTCATCACGTCTTCATTACTACGGGAGATAATCATCTAACGCTTTTCGACACACAAATAGCCGCCAGGCGACATGCTATTCGCCAACACGAGCGCTAGGTGCTAATTAGTGCTAGTTATTGAAAAGGTAGGGGGTGGATAGGAGGGTTTTGCTTGTCTCCTGAGGTAAAAGCTCATTAACAAGTTTCCAGAAGAGGGAGATTTCAGTGGCCGGGGTCACAACCAGTCTCCAAATCTTTCCGAATTCTGACGATGGATGAATGGTGTTATGCTAATTAGGGGTGTGGGAGTGTCTGCTTCCTGGTGAGTTGGGAGTTGTGGATCGATTGAAAGGACAAGAAACGAAGAAAAGGCATCGTGTGCGAATGGTACAGGTCGTCTATGAAACACAGAGGTGGTGAGAATCATCATCATCATCATCATCATCATCATCATATGAAGTGTCAAAAAAGGAACATTTTCCTCAGTGCTTTAACTAATACTTACGCTGAGGTCAAGAACAACAAGCCTGAGCGCGCTCTCATTAATATCTGTGAATTCCGTTATTAATTCAGAAAGGACCTCATTCAGAGAGTGAGATCAGGCACACAATCACAAGGCTCCATTTCCGGCTCCTGAAATTAGCTTTCATTTAAGAGGATCTGTATTTTTCTTTCCTTGTTTCTTCTGCCTCGGAGCCTCTGACTTCCACTAGCAATAAAAGTGTTTGTTTTTAACAGGAAATTAAATACTGTAAGAGTGTATGAGAGTGTGGTAGTTTGACACCATATAGTATAACTGTGATGTGGTGATATTGGAAGACTGAATGAATGAATGAATAGATGGAGTCGGTGGTAAGAGAGTAACCTTGTTTACGGAGCTGTAAAAAGGTTATCATAACGTCCAGGTCACCATCCATTACAGCTCATTTTCTTTACAGCCTCAGGGCCTCGATCAATCCAGTGCCCAAGCTGCACATCTAATCGCTCCACCACTCCAAGTCTTTTCATGGTTTAGGTGGAGAAGATACCAGCTCTATTCTAGATTCCAGCTTTATTTATCAGTCAGAAGCAGACTGTGAACGCCTCCATCTCAAACCAGTGAAACTGCTGAGAAGACACCAGGGTTCTGTTCAAAACACCTAAAAGCTACTGAATTTAGGGTTTTTTTTGGTCCAGCCATCACTGGAATCTTCTTACACAGACCCCTTTGTGTCAGGTTTTACAACATTCCACACACACAAACTGAATTCATAGTCACGCTAATTGAATAGTCAGAATTATCCAGAGATCCTGAGTAAAATCAATGAAAACAACATGCTGAACATGTAGGGAGTTTCCAGTGTCAGAACTATGCTGAGATTTTTTTTGTTACAAACATGAGGCTGGTGAGGGAATTAAAAAATCAGGCTGGTGAAGGAATGACCATTTATAGCTGCTATAATGTATGTGACAACAAGAACAAAATGTCCTAAATTGTTTTGGTATAAAATGCCATATGATTTAGATATTTAAAAAAATCAAGCAAAGGATCAATAATATACAAAAATGTAAATTAAATATTCCTAATAAAACAAAGGAGACTATGTGGTGAGCTGAGTTTTTTTTATGCTCACAAAATACAAGAACAATATTCATTACATTTATTTTATTGGTTTGTTGGCTTATCTGGCTACCTAAAACCTGTTCCAGCATGGCGATGTCCCTGTGCCAGCTCTATGAAGATATGCTTTATATGGGTTGTAGTGGAAAATCTGGAGTAAAATGGATTTCCAACCTCAACCCTACCGGATGAACTGGAACGCTGACTGCACCACAGGCCTCCTCACCCTACAGTACCCGACTTTGCTAACACCCTGAAGCACAAATCATGAACACACTCCAAAAAAATCTAGTGGAACATCTGCCCAGAAGAGTGGAGGGAATTAATAAAGCAAATATACACCTAAATGGGGAATGGGATGTTCAAAAAACACAGACAAATCTTATGCTCAGGTGTCCACAAATGTATAGTGTATAGAGCTCCAGCTACGCAACAGCACTCCCTGAGTATCAACCCTGAATTGCAGCTGTTTCCTGTGCTGTATTTGAAGCTTTCGCTCTGGTGGGCGTCTCTATACCTTCATTCTCATAGTGTGTGTGAACATTCACATCCTCATCAGAGTCAGAATACAACCAGGGCTCTTCATGAGATGTGTGTTTACTCTGACGCAGTGTTTAGTCTAAAACACTGCAGTGAGTTACAGATGATGAAGTGCACGGCCAATCTACTATTTTTTGGTATTAATAAAGTAAAAAAAAAAAAGAATAAATCGATGCTTTGTAATCTTGGTTTTCGCAAACAGACTAAATTTGATTAAAAGAAAATTACAAAACATATGTACATTATTTTAAAGTTAAAAACTAGCATTTTTAATGTGCTGTAAAAGCTTAAAAAAATTTAATTAAAGCAGTTATAAATTTAAATCTTAAACAGAAAAATGTTATGTAATTTAATGACTTTTTCTGGGCTAGTTATTCTAACTCACAAACAAATAGGCTTGCAAAAACAAAATAAATAAAAGAAAAAAACATTCTACAATCGAAAATGGCAACACAAATTTAAAAAAAAGACATATATAAACATTTAATCAACAAAAAACACGAATTTTTACCAACAAAAACAGCAGCACAACAGTGTAAAATAATCACTGTATGAATATTATATAGCTGTGTGTCACTGTGGAATAAAAACCTGCTCCTCAATTAAGGGTTTATATTACCTTTACGATTGTATTATTTTCAGGAAGTCACGCTCCTGTGTCAAAAGCAGTGACACACACACACACACACACACACACACACACACACACACGCACACACACACACGTATGCAAAGCATTGCCTTGCTTCAATCTGGCAGTTTTTATGGAAATAGTGAGATTTTCATATGAAATGTCACCAAACAGATAGAACAATGAGGGGGCAAAGCTTTATAACTTTCTCTACTGTGAATTAGAAGCTCACACGGTGAAAGTAGCAGTTGAATTGTCATGATGTTTATGTAATTGCTATAAAACTCAAAGACAGTGGAGGGGTAAAGGGGCGGGGCTTGTGGGGGGCCATTTCTAAAGTGATCGCAAGAAAGACAGACAGACAGACAGACCAACCATTTAGCAGTTCTGTGTTTTTTTTTCTTTTCATTATTTTAAAAGCAATATATGTCTGGTAAGAGAAAGTTAAAATGCACTGAAGTGTACCTCGGCTGTGTCTCTCTCACATCCTGCTTTCATGTTCAGAAAATGATCAGTCTATAATAAAACTTTGCAGACGACCTGCGAGTCAGGCCGAGACTGAGCAGACACAGACATGCGTGTGCGTGTTTGTGTGTATGAGTGTGTGCTCGGCTGAAACGGACACAGATGTTGATGTTAAGGAAAGTGGGATTGTGGGTAATGTAAACTGTCTGTGTGCAGTGAGGATTAGAGAAGAGGTCAAGCTGGGGCACAAAATATCTGAACAGAATGCGTGTGTTGTAGTAGTAGATGTCCTAACATTATTCAAAAAATAAGCGAGCTCCTACTTGATGTTGTTCCTGAAGTGATCTTCAGCTGGGTTTTTGACAGTGCAGCTGTTGAGCAGCCAAACATCAGCATCGGACGGGTCGTCTGAAACGAGACAGGACAAAAAATTAACAGTGAATTTTTCCCCTCACAGGTAATTAATCACTTCACATGGAATAATATACCGTTTAAACCTTCTCTCTCTATTAGCTTTTATTCACTATATAGAGGAAAAAACCATGGACACATGAGCATAAAGATTAGTTTGTGTTCCACAATTAGTCCCCATTCACTGTTCTAATAAACTCCACTCTACTGGGAAGATGTTGCACTAGATTTTGGTGTGTGTTTGTGGAGATTTGGACTCATTCAGTCACAAGGCTGTTAGTAAAGTCAGGTAGTGATGTAGGTGAGAAGGACTGGGGTGCAGTCAGCGTTCACATTAACCCTAAAGGTGTTCAGCAGGGTTGAGTTTAAAACTCTATATGAGGCCACTCCAGCATAACTTCATGGAGCAGGCTTTGTGCACAGGGGCATTGCGCTTGAAAAGGTTTGGGTCTCCTGTATTAAGTGAAGGAAAAAAGTTCCATGCTACTGCATCCAAAGACATTTTATACAATACAACTGTGTGCCTCCAACTGTGTGGTAACAGTTTGAGAAAGAGCTACTTATGGCTAGAGAAGGCAGGTGTTCTAATACTTTTGTCCATAGTGTGTGGTGTTCTGGGATTCTGGAAATCAGACTGGATAATTTCTGGAAAATTCAGATTCCTGTACACACACACACACACACACACACACACACACACACACACACACACAAACACGTGTTTGTGATAAATTTCTCTAATTATCCAACAGACAGGGTCAGTAAAAGCCTTCACAAGCTGACACACAGTCTGTCTGTCTCTCACGCATACACATATACTTGCGCACACATACATAGTCACAACTTCCAGAAAGTTCCCACAATCAAAGACAACCATCGACCATGCCTGTGGTGGAAGAGTTCTCGGAAGCGAACAAGTAAAGCAGCTTGTCTTTGTTTCGGAGGATGGAGGCTGAAAGGCGAGCGATGAAAAACATCGCATGAGCAATTTTACAAGGCGACACGAACGCTTCCGATTTAACACTCGTCACTATATCACTATTCATCAGCTAATAAACCGCATTTCTGACCCAGGACAAAATAGAAATAAAAAAATACCCTCTGATGCCCCACCCACACCTAAAACAGATATTTTTTTATAGTTTTTTATATACATAAAATAAAAAAAAATGACCAACAAAAACCGAAACCCTGAGGAGCTCTCCAGGCCAGCAGGTGGCGATTGCGGGTAAAGAATATAGTTAAAAGCTGCGTGTTCAGCATGAGACGACAAACACATTCAAACTGAATTCCAGATGTGTTCTCAAATTAGAGAAATTGCACAAACTGATTTTCCGCCGTGATGACCATTGTCCTGACGTTTCAGCGCGTGCACAGGGTAACACTCGGCACTCTGGAGATGGCCTGGAGAAATTTGGTTGGCATTTTCAAAACTCTTGAGCGTAAACAAGAAATATGTTAACAGAAATATGGATACTTATTGGTGGAGCCTTGGATTGAACATTATTTCATTTTCAATGCCTACAACACTTTTATAAAACAATCTGCATAGCTATTTCCTGGTACCATTGTTTTTTATGACGTCCCATCAGCACCAATCATCAGATTTTAATAGCTGGTGGTGAAAATAAGCACTTGCACAGCTGTCACCTGTAGGCAGGGTCCGTCCTAACCTTTTATACTACGGTGCAGAACAGTAGCCTTATGCTTCACGTATTCTAAAGCTAAATATTTTAAAGTACATAACAGATTAAAGCATTTGCTGTTATAGTGAACTTCACTCTTCTGGGAAGATGTTCCAGTAGATTTTGGAGTGTGTCTGTGGATAGGAGGTGGTGAGGAGGACTGGGGTGCAGTCAGCGTTCCAATTCATCCTACAGATCAGTGGTCCCCAACCCCCGGGCCGAGGACCGGCACCGGTCCGGTGGGTCAATTGGTACCGGGCCGCACAGAAAGAATACACAAGAATAACTTACATTATTAATGTTTCATTTATTATCTGATTCTGAACCATGTTTTATTTTGGAAAATGATCGGATTCTCTCCTTCACATCTGTCTATGATTCACTCTTGATGCATGTCATGATGCCTCAGTCACATGTCTTACCTCCATCCGCTACCTTCTTAAAGGGGCTGCTCCGGCCGCTAACACATAATACATTACCGCTAAATTGAAACCCCCAAGTTAGCAAAATGAACAAAAAACAACACAGTGGATTCACATTTATTAATATATTTAGAAAATACCAGTGTTTATAGTCGTATCACTTTATTTTGTTGTATTTATCCGCCACACCTTAAAGGCCGGTCCGTGGCGCAAAAAAGGTTGGGGACCGCGACTATAGATGTTCAGTAGAGTTGAGGTCAGAACTCTACAGCAGGAGATCTTCCACTTCAACCATGTAAAGTACATCTGCATGAAGCTGGCTATGGGCACAGAGGCATCGTCATGCTGAAACAGCTTCGAGTCTCCTAGTTAAAGTGAAGGTAAATGCATCCTGCATCCAAAGACAATTAGTTTTGGAGAAGAACCACAAAGCTGGAAAAGTTTGGTGTTTTGTCCATATAGTGTGTATACACTCAGCGGTACCATCAAGCGCTTCTGCTTCGTTACAAGCTTTATTTCTAATTTTTCTGTTTTCTATTTAATTCGAGCTCATAGTTTTGAATAAGGAGTACAGAGTGCTGCTCCCTACTGGTGTGGAGAGTTCTCCCCTCAGTCATCTTCCCAACATCCGGATCCTCAGAACATCATGTTTCATCGGCAGGCCAACGAGCAGAAAAGGTCAGACGAGTTCCCAAAAATAAAACAAATACGAGTGCAGAGAATCCCTGCAGGCGCTTCACCTTCCATGATTCAGCTTCGTTTTCCGTTCGTTTAGCAAATCTGTTTACAGCAGGCGGCGCTGGGAGGAAGCCAGACAGCCGGCGGGGAGAAAAGTAAAACGTATATAAATAAATTCAATCATGCAAGAAGGAGACAATCAGCCACTGATTAACCCCTAGCATTAGAAACAGAGAACGCTCGTAAACCTTCTCGGCCTGGCGCAAAACAAGCAGGCAGTTCTGGGAACATCCGTGAATCATTAGTGAAGAAACGGGGAGAAAAGAAATAAGTCACGTTTACAAAAAAAAAAAAAAAAAAAAAAGTTTTACGTGACGATTAAAGGTTTCCTTTCCGATACTGTTCACACGTGACTTCCCTTCGTGCAGAATTAAAACCAAAAACAGTACTTTTTTTTTTTTTTCCATGCATGCATAGTTAAGGATTTTAGCACTCCTAAAACAAGACACTAAACATCAGGAGTTAAAATTAAGTCACACTGAAAATATTTACACCCTCAATAAACTTAAAAACAATAACATTAGGATCACATTAAAAACCACTGAACTGAAAAAAAGTTATATATTGATGAGGAAAATGATTTTACAGAGGCATCAAAAGTCAAGTATATATATATATATATATATATATATATATATATATATATATATTTATAATATAAATACACCA
The DNA here is from genome assembly GCA_039877035.1 of Silurus lanzhouensis. Lineage (NCBI taxonomy): Eukaryota > Metazoa > Chordata > Actinopteri > Siluriformes > Siluridae > Silurus > Silurus lanzhouensis. The sequence continues at coordinate 1,699,179 of JBCEWE010000483.1, forward strand.
AAACACACACACACACACACACACACACACATTGGCATAAGCACCTCAACTGCATTCCAAGCATTAGAGCAAACCTGAGAAGCTAAAATATACAGCACAACCCTGAGGACACACACACACAACACACACACACACACACACACACACACACACACACACACACACACACACAACTGTCGAAGGTATTCCAGAAAGGTTATATTTCTTCTGGGCTTTATTCCTACCCCTTATCCCCAAAAGAGTTTTTCATTTCATCGTAAACAGCAGTCGCAAAATATTAAACTGAACGCAGAGGTCACGCTGATGAACAGCTGCTAGAGATTATGACAAGCCACTGAGGAGAAACAGGAATCGGTGAATGGATGGATAATTCGGATAAAAACGGATATACAGACGAACAGCATGGATGGAGGAGGACAAGGTGGTGGATGGATGAAAAAAAGATAAACATAGATGACTTTGAAAAAGGAGGATGGCGATGATTGCAATAAAAAATGAAATAGATGTATGGATGGATAGATAGATAGATAGATAGATAGATAGATAGATAGATAGATAGATAGATAGATAGATAGATAGATAGATAGATAGATAGATAGATGGATAGATGGATAGATAGATGGAATGAAATGTGTGGAGATTTTGTACTGAAAGGTGGACAGATGTCATAGTTGAAGGATGATGGATGGATGTCTCGGTTGATTTTCTGATGGTTAAATCGAAGACGGACGGACGGACGGAGCTACACACCATTAGTCCTGCTCCCTGAATCATCTTTATAAAACCCCTCCATCTTCCAGAAGAACCCCACATTCGCTCGACACCATGAACATCAACTTCTGGGAAGTGAACTCTGTATTTCTTCCAGAGCCAAAGCAGCCTTGAGTGAAGTGAAGGGTACATTTCTCCCGAAAACCGAGGGGAGAGGCAGAAAAACAAGTGCCAAGCGGAGAACTAATAAAACAAAAAAATCACATAAAAGATTTTTACAGGGCAAGAGATGTGCTGCTGTTTTCCTGCAGGCACTTATTTCACTCTTCATCATCGTTCGGATCGGAAACGAGATTCTTGCCTTCAGGTGTTTGCTCCGCTGTGCACACTTTCTGAGGAGCATCTACTTATGTCTTTATCGGTTCTCGAACAATTCTTTTCCTTTAACATTAAGCATTCAAAATGCTTCGAAGCTAAATTCCAAAAAAGATCTGTTGCTTACAGGTAAGTAGTCACCATGAACACAGAATGGGGGCAGCAGCTACTTTTTGCTTTCGCAACTGTTCGCAATTAAAAAAACACACAGTTGAAGTGGTAAAACTGCTTCATAGCATTGCCTTATGTTAGCATGTTCCCTGAAAGCCCCCTGAACAGGTGATATATGATATATGGACCTAAAACAGCGGAGAAAAATAAATAAATAAATAAATAAATAAATAAATAAATAAAGCATCTAGGTTTATATATTGTTGTTTTCGTAAAAAACAGGAAAGGAGAAAATAAAATCAAATGACACACAAAAACCTAACCAGGAGCTTTCAATAAAATCTAAGAGCTTAGTTCGGATATGAATCTATAATCATGTCATGATAATTGTATTATAAATAATAATGTTATGTTCAGCTATAGCCAAAAGTTTTTTTGAGAACGACCCAAATATAAATTTTCACAAAGTCTGCTGCTTTTAGATCTTTTTGTCAGATGTTACTGTGGTATACTGAAGTTTAATTACGAGCATTTTACACGTCTCAGAGGCTTTTATTGACAATTACATAACGTTTTTTTGTTTGTTTGTTTTTTTAAAAGAGACTTTTAAGTGTTGTCTCTTCTTTTTTTTTTTTTTTTACTCTGCAATTCGCCCTGGTATCTCGTCAATCAACTTCTGGGCCACATCCTGACTGATGGCAGCTCATTCATGCATAATCAATGCTTGGATTTTTGTCAGAATCTGTGGGTTTTTGTTTGTCCACCCACCTCTGGAGGATTGACCACAAGATCTCAGTGGGATTAAGGTCTGGGGAGTTTTCTGGCCGTGGTCAATACATTTCGATGTTTTGTTCTCCGAGCCACTTAGTTATCACTTTTGCTTTATGGTAAGGTCCTTCATCATGCTGGAAAAGGCATTGTTAGTCATTAATTCTTGTATTATTCTCAAAAATTATGGCTCCCACTGTACTTTGTATAATAAACGTAGCTGTTTAAATGGCAGTAAGTAACTTAGGCACACAGAAATGAACCACATACAAATAAATGCACATATGACTGTGGAAAAAAAAAGCAAAAGAGGTTGAAAGGTTGGTTGATGGTGTATAAGATGTAACTCCGCAATGCAGTTGATTGATGATGGATAAGATGTTGAACCTCTGTTCAGAAGGTCATGGGTTAAAATCCCAGCACAACTATGCTGTCACTGCTGGGTCCTTAAGCAAGGCCCTTTACCCTCAAATGCTCAGTTGTATAAGTAAGTCGTATAACAGTCTGCTAAATGCCAGAAATGCAAATGCTGATCAGGCGCTACAGCATTATTTCCCTGAGGACAAGGTTCTGCTGAAGGCGGGTCCAGGTGTGCGCCGTATTGCATGGCACCTAAGCAGCTTGACTGGTATAATAATGTTGACGCGACTATCCTGCTATTACTTTCCACCCCAAGACATTTCAACACAGTCTGAAAGAAAAAAGACATAGTGCCCATGCGCGGTTTGGCATGAACGGCTTGCTCGAAGTGAAACCCTGCCGCAGTTATTTGGACAGTCCTGTTTGTTCTGGGCAGGAAGTGAAGTCTCGAAAGCAGGCAGCGCAGCAGGCAGCAGCTCAGCCTTTGGGGCACGGCGCTGAGAAATGAGACTGTCAAGATGAGGCTGTGAACATAGAGCGCTGCTGGAGTGACAGACAGAGAGAGATGTTCCAGTGAGGGGTTTTTGGGACCTGTGGTGGTTAAACAGGACGTTGGGGGGTTGAACCGGTGGAGAGAGGCTCACAGCTTGAGGTAGGTGGGGTAAACTCAATGCGAAGCACTGCTACAAGCAAGGACGAGCGTGACGTAACTAGCGCTTGGTCAAGATTAACTGCCCAGCTTTGGAACCCTGGGAAGTGGACGAGGGGGAAAATCTGTTTGTGGAGTGCAGAAATGGAATTTAGTTGTTAGGACAACAAGACAAAATCTACCACAGTCAGCATATATGCATTTTCCCATGTCGTGATCAACTAGTATTTGTTTTCCAGACCGAGAACTTGCTAAAACTGATACCACAATAAGCGGAGCATGACGGGACACTTCATTTAGCTCTGTTGACTTGCATAGATTAAACAGAAAGCCGTCTGCAACTAGACAGCGGATTAAAGCTGCTGTTTTCATCTTCAGATTTAGAACTTTTACAGTTAAGGTGTTTTTCATTTCTTGTCCGCATCATAACTGCATCATCTAGCTCAACACCCAAACTCTCTCCAAGTATCTCTCTCGCCTTATCCCAAAAAGCATAATTTGTGTATGTTTAAAGCCACCAGAGGCTGAATACAAAAGTTTAAACAAAACAGACACTGTAATGGATAGAAAAGGAAATGTGTGCAGCCCCTCAGGGGGTTTAAAGTTCTGGGAATGGTACAGTGCTCAACATGGGGAATCCAAACAGGTTACTTTGCAAGAATTTGCATGAAGACATCATCACTAACAGGAAGTCCTGTTACAGATCCACTGCAGGGGGTGACTCTGCTTCCAAACCTCTCACATGACTCATACACATAAATGGCCAAATAATACCACATGATTAATGAAAGGAAATTGTAGGCAATTGAGAAAAATTTGTGGTTTTGCTCGTGAGAATTCGGACTCATGAGAACCTTTAAGCCTTGGTGAATTGATGCAACTTTTATGACTTCTATAACTATAACTGCTGTTATGGAAAAGTAAGAAATTACTTCGAAACCAATCAGATTCGAACATTAGAGCAGCAACACTGTTTTACAGGCCATGATTAACAGACGACAAAAATCTCTATGAATCAGATCCAGCTGTGAGCTCCATGATAAGCTGGGATGCCAGACTCAGCATTATTATTATTAAACTGAACCAGAAATCTGGTGCACCATGTACCATCTCTCCAAGCCCAAGGATTAATTCCTGGTGGGTGGATAGAGAAAGATAAGGGGAAATTTGGGGATATTAAAGAAAGATAAGTACTGGAAATTCAGAGATTGTGCAAACAGTGTGTGTGTCCAGACCCCCAGCCAGTCAGCTGCAAGTCTGCAAAAGGCAAGTAGTTGCAAAAAGAGGTCGACCGGTTTATTAGTTTTTACCAATTAATCAGCACCTTTTAGAAAAAATCCATGCCGATAGTTTTTCCGGGTTGTGTTATAAAATACGAAAACGGCCTCTAGAGGCAAATCACTTTAATTTGTCCTTTTTATTGCTTTTAGATGTAACTTTTTATTTATTTGGAGTGTTACTTTTGGTTCAATGAATGCGTGTCTTATTTTCCTCAATATTAATATATTCATGTTTATTTCCTTTAGAACATTTATAAGATTAGAACATTTTCAGGTTTTTACATTTACATTTTTTTATAATGAAGTGCAGTACCATTTTACATGGAGTGTTGTATAATGTTTGTTGCTTTGTTTTTTGATCCAGTATCCATTTAAAAAAAAAGTACGATCCAACCTATCGGTAAAATCTACTGTCGGTCGACCTCTAGTTAAAATGGAGCAAACCAGCCTTTCCTGCACTGCTGTATTAGGGCCGAATTGCTGCGCTTTCACAGTTGCAAAGAAGTAAAGGGAGGAACACATTGCTCATTTGCACAGACAGCAACATTGAATACCATTTGTGATGCTACATGACAAGATGACGGCATTCTAGAGCTATTTCTCAAATAATGATCAGAGCAAAGCCTGAAAACTGTGCTCTGTTGAAAAAAGCCTTAATCTGAAAACTCGGCGTGAGGACATCATCATTAGCAGCAAACATCAACTAGGTGAGAAAAACCTGTCTAAAGAAAACACTAGGAGAGTGAAAATAACAGCCCACACACAGTATAGTTTTTGTAATTATAAGACACTACTGGTCATTCATCACAATAAATTCAGCCAAAATTAATAACATACAAACGTTACTGAGCCATATCTAAACGAATGCACCTCATTTCAAATCCCCTTGCTAACTTAATACAGAACGAGTACAATACACTAGTGCGTTTTTCACGGCCAACATGCTCTATTCCGAGGCCACGATTCAAAGCCAACTTCCCCTCCAGTATGAAAGGAGAAGCCTTCGAGAGGTCCAAAAAACGGTCAAAACCATTCCATCAGGGGTCACATGACCTTGCAAGATGCCAAAGAAAACCAAATGAAGCATATAATGCTGATCCCAGTCTAAAATATGAATGACTGCCTCCGGCATACTCTGCTTCTTTACATTTGGCAAAGCAATGCATTTTTTCGCTTATGAACACTCAAAGGTCGGGTGAATACATCTCAGGGAAAATACACAAAAAAAAAAAAAAAATCCAACAAAAGACGAGGTACAAACTGAACTGCTGTGTACACAGTCAGGGTCAATGCCACATACCAGAATAATAAAAGGTAAAGAAAGACTCTGGCGTCCGAGTCGCTGTGGCTGTTGTCCGAGTTGATGCTGGAAGGTGTGTTTGAAAATGAAGACCGAAAAAGCAAGCAAGACATAAACAACGTTACACAAAGAGAAGGGTTTGTGAACACACACAAGCAGCGAGTGCCAGCAATGATCGCACCAAGGACGATTCTTTGTGACTGTGAGGAGTGCTGAGCTTAATCGCAGACCGGCGGCTGTTTGAAAAAGCTTAGAAATACGGTAATTGCTTTGTACAGAAGATGAAAGATCATGATGTTCAGGACCCAAAAAAGAAAACGTCAACAAGAGTTTTGCTATTAGGCACTGATGAGAAAACTGCAGGTACACTGTAAAAGTCAAAAGGACAAAGTAAGAGACATGGATGGAATTACTGAGATGATCATTCTAAAATATCTTTATTTGCAGGTCAGGAACATTGTGTGATGGCCTAATGGACAGATGGACAAGCAGAGAGACACAAGGACAGAGATATTTAAAATGATGGTGGAGAGTTTGGATAAACTGATGGATGCTTGAATAGTTGCCTTTTTAGTAGTCAGATGTATTTTTAAATGCTTGGATGGGTGGATAGAAAGAACTAATAGGAAGATAAAAAAAAATGAATAAAAATATAAAATAAAGATTCATTGTTTAAACAGATTAATGGATAGATGTATAAACAGGTAACTATAGATAGAGGGACGGTTGAACAGATGGGCAAACAAATATTAAGATGATTTAAAAAAAGCTAAAATGATGTATGGGGGTTTGGATAAACAGATGTATGGACCAATTACTGGATGTTTTAGATTGGTGGATAGATTGATGGATAGCAATTAAATGGAATAGATCGTTTAAGTGATGGGGTAGAAGGAGTCACTAATTGGACAGATAAAAGATTGACAGATGTATGAATGCTTTTCGATGGATGGATGGATGGATGGATGGATGCTTTTCGATAGATAGATGGATAGATGGATGGATGGATGAATGCTTTTCGATGGATGGATGGATAGATGCTTTTCCACAGTTGCTTTGATGGATGGATGGATGCTTTCCCACAGTTGCTTTGATGGATGGATGGATGGATGGATGGATGGATGGATGCTTTTCCACAGTTGCTTGGATGGATGGATGGATGGATGGATGGATGGATGGATGGATGGATGGATGGATGGATGCTTTTTCACAGTTGCTTGGATGGATGGATGGATGGATGGATGCATTTTTACAGTTGCATGAATGGATGGATGGATAGATAGATGGATGGATGGACGGACGGATGGATGCTTTTGCACAATTGCTTGAATGCCTGAGTGTCTAACTGATAAATGGATGGATGGATGGATGGATGGTTTAGATGAACAGATGAATAAAAAGATAAAATAGATGTCTGAGTGCTTAAACTAATGGATGGATGTTAATTGGATTCACAGTGGTTTAGATAAATGGATGAGTGGATGTTCCAATACCCGGATAGAGGACAGTTTGAATAGATAGCTAAATGCATAAAGGAAATTTGAACTGATGGCTGTTTAAATAGATGAACGAGTGGAAAGATAGGAAGATAAGAGGCTAATGGATATATAAAGATGATCTTACACTTGAGATCATAAGAGCCAAACAGCTTTTATTGTTTGTTTCTTTTGCTGCTAGTGGATGGAGATGAACCAACAACCCGCACCAACAAACAGTGAATGTTTCCAGTCAGACCTGAAGTGGAGTCGGTGTGTGTCACATCTGCTGATCTTCTCAGGGAAGAAAAGGCGGTTCTGGGTGCATGTGGGACTCAGATGGCTGTATTAGTGCTAATTTGGCGGTGTTTGGCCTCGGGGCCTCGTACATTTTCCCTGTCTGTCTGCTCGAACCCTCAGCATGGTTTATCAGCTTTCAGAAAAGCAAGAGTCTCTCGGGAAGCATGGCACACAGTCCCATCTGCACGAACACATCACTCTACTCTACAAACATAACCATCATTATGGAATGCAAGTCAACTCGCTGCTGTTGTCATAATCATCATAAACAAAACAGAGAGCGATACAGAGGTTCAGTGTTGGGAAATGTCACATGGTCACATGCGGTCAGTGAACATCTGTGCGTGTAGTCATGTGATTATCCAAATCCATTGACACGGATGACACTCGGGGAGACGCGGACATGATGCACGGCACAGCGCCTAATAAAAGGACATAATTAGAGTCGCTTACAGCGCAAGAGGCAGAGAGTGATGGACATAATGGTGGGTCTGTTGTCACGCTATGGCCGTGTTTTACTTTAATAAGCGGCACATGACAGGGCTGAAAGCGGGCGCATTGTCCCAGAGGCTGGGAGGAGGGGCGACTCAGAGATGCCCTCGAGGCACCGAGGCCCAGACATTGGGGAAAAATGACTGAGACGGCAGGGTGACTCATCCAGCGAGGCAGCCACGGAGACAACACCGTGCATTCATGCCACAGACGAGGCAGTTCACTCGACTTCAAATTCAGACCAAAACAATTACAGGTTGCTCACAATTATTTGTGGACTAATACATTACGTATATACACACACACGCACGCACGCACGCACGCACGCACGCACAATATAAATATATATTCAAATTCTATTTGTCACACACATTCATACAGAGTACGACATGAAGTGAAATCGTTTTTTTACAACTGTCCAACATGTAAACATGAAAAAAAAATGTATATAAGGATAAAAAAAAAATAAACTATAAATATATAAACCTGACACATTTGCTGCTCATTCAGGACAGTGCTATGTAACAGTCTGAAATAAAGATAATCAAGTTTTACATCTTTAAAATACAGGAGTTCTTTTTTTTTTGTAATATAAAGAATAATTGAGGCTGCTTAAAAAAAAAAAAAAAAACACAAAGACAACAAAACAAAAAAAAACACATACGCTTATAGCGAATACACAGACCAGGCATAACATTAGAACATTATAACATTATGAGCGGTGAAGTGAATCACACTGATTATCTCTTCATCATGCCACCTGTTAGTAAGTGGGAAATATTAGGCAGCAAGTGAACATTTTGATGATAGAAGCCGGAAAAATAGGCAAGTGTAAGTATTTAAGAGATTTGACAAGAGCCAAATTGTGATTGCTAAATGACTGCAGCTCTTGTGGGCTTTTCCCAGTCTGCAGTGGTCAGTATCTATCAAAAGTGCTCCAAGGAAGGAACATTGGTGAACCGGAGGCCGAGCCAACAGACGAGCTCCTGTAGGTCAAATTGCTGAAGAAGTAAATGCTGTTAATGCTCGACTGGTCAGGACTGTTTTGGCAGCAAAAGGTGGACCAACACAATATTAGGTGGTCATAACGTTATGCCTGATCGGTGTATGATGCGAGCGAGATCGTTTGATTTGTGCTAAACCTCATCAAACCAGCCCAGCATCACTGCTGCATTAATACATGAATATAAAGATGAAAAATATCCAACAGCACCTTCCATTGTATATTATGTCTAATAGATGTTTTTGGACTTTGTCTAGAACAAACAAATAGAAAAGAAAAGTGAAAGGTGCTGCGTCGCCTTGAGTCAATGAAGGACATCGATATTTAAATATCCGCAGGACCTCCTTCTGTCAAGAGAGGAAAATTCACCGATAGCGAGTCACCTGTCAAGAGCCGAGGTGACATGAGTGGAAACAGGAGCTAGCTGGCGGGCGATTCCGCACTCGATTCTGTCATTACACTGTACACGCGACTCTGACATTATTGGCATATGGAGAGAGAGAAAGAGAGACAGGGTGGTTTTTCACCACACCACAAGCACCTCCATTAAGTGCTCCTGCACTGGGGACGACCGGCAAGAAACCTCGGCTGAACCCTCGGACTAATTGCCAACATAGCCTGAGGGGATCATGGGCGAGGAAATAAATAAATAAATACAAAGACCCACAACTTATCCTGACAAAGCCTTTGACTGAAAATCCTTCTGGGCTCTTCAGGTTTTGTTCATGCTGCAGGGTGCAGTAATGATGTCCTTAATAGAAAGCGAGCATGAAGTGGAACGCACTTGTTTCATTATTAAATAGATAAAAAGTATGTTTTTTTTGGTCAATAAATCATATAAAATCTGAGAAATCTGTCAACATCGGAAAACGCGACAATATTAAAGGAAAGACACTGCTTGAGAATTTTGTTGTTTCTGTTTCAGAGAAATAATCACCACCATTTTATTCCTTGCAGAGCATTTACTCTCCAGACACCAGCCATTGAGGTGATTGTGTCCTTTTCTTTTTTTTTTTTCTCCCTGCTGGGTAACGAGAGAGAGGAGCTCGTCTGGGGCAGTCTGGAGGACGAGGACGAGCGACGGTGTCTGCATTTTTATGATCTCTCAGCTCGCCATAAAAATGATCGCTCAGGCAAATAATCTCCCCGAGGACGAGGGAGAGACGGTTCACCTCGAGCCACCCGGTCTACATGTTTAAACCACCTCGGCGTGCCTGTGAAAGCTATCATCAGGAGAACTTGAGGACGGCAGCTCTGGATTTGGTGAGTAATTCGGTCTCAGGCATTGCTCGGGGACGCCGATATTCATTAAAGTGTAGCTTACAGTATGTGCGCTGGAAGAACATCATTGTGGCCCACTAGTTCACGTTATTAACTTCGTCAACACTCGACGGGGAGGGGGGGCTTGGGGGTTACTTACAGCAAGGACACACACCAAGTCAGCTGCAAAGCATCCAGGGAAGAGAATAAAAGCGTGAGCGAGTACGCAAACATGGCAGGGGTATTAATAGATACCCTTCCCCACCCACTGTGCAGGAAGCAGGACATGGCACGCTTTTATCCGTTAGTAGTTGCAGGTTGCAGGACGACAGAGGTGACTGGAGACAAGAGTTTGGATATGAGGTCACGCCATTTAAATCTCTAAAGAGACGGCTAAAACGCTCACGCCATGCTAATATCCTAAAGGTTAATTATGGGCAATGAGTTCTCAAGTCTTACATCGTGTAAGAAAGCAAACTGTGCAACCTTGAGTTTAAACTTTGGATACAAGAGGATTCGGATTGGTCAGGAGGTGCTGATCACGAGTTGATTGATTTTAATGCAGTAGTATTAAGATTTTTTTTTTTTACTTTTTACGTTCTAAAGTGAGCAGACGATGTTCTACAAGGAGAAAGCATTTATGGAAGAAGTCTCCAGGGTCAGAGCTTTGAACAGTCAAATGGTAACAATAGAAGGGTTTGTGCTTATGAGAGGAAATTAACAGAAGAGGTTATTGAGGGAACGAGAAAGAAGTGGAGTCGTTTGAAAACGAAGAAAAAACTTAATCATTGGCAAACTGCTAACATTTAGGGCTTTAATAGGAAAACTACCTACTTCGCCTTCATCACATAATTCTGTGGCTCAATGTTCTACAATAACAGCAACATAACAATCCAAGATGGAAGCAAAACAAACGTACATCTATATAAAAAAAGGGGGATAAAGTGCAAGAAAGTTAAACTTGAATCAGAAGGTTACAGATAAACCTAGAGCTGATTTCCCCCCAAAAATGGTAAATGATGTAATGGATGGCACAAGTGAATCTACAGAAAGTGATGGCTTCTCCAGCTGTTTCAGTCAAGCGTGTGAGAATTTTTGCTGCATTGAACAAAAGTTCATCCAACCCACGCGGTGCATGGCAGGTCTACAACGTGCCGGGGATAAAAGGTGACACTTTAGGGATTCCTGAAAGCTGACAAAAAGAAGAAGATTCGCCAACAGCTGCCTCACTTTCTCCGCTGAAATGCTGAATCAGGACAACGGCGTAGCCTTTGATTCAAGGCTGAGAAAGGGTACGACTGGAATGTTTTAGGGGATGCTAAAACGTCGCTCGAGACTGCACGCGGTTCACAAGAGGACCAGGCAAAACAGCTGCGTTTTATTAGCGGTGACTGAGAACGAGGTACGGGGAAGACGTGGAACAATTCCAGGCACAAGTGTGCAGTTTATAGATGCAGCTGGAAGAATGGAACGCACACCCGCCAACCCCTGGCACGCTGAACCACCACTCTCTGAACCTGTTCTGCTCCAGATTTCTTTTCCCATGACCTCGAAATGAAGCACATCTGCGCCGCAGGACCAAAACCTTCCTTTAACATCCGTAAGACTTGAAGGATCAGATGAAAAACAATTAGACGACTTACAAGGTACAGGTCCAGGAATTCAGGGAATTCCTTTCCAAACGTGTTTGAGGAATCGGTGCAATTTAAAAACACAATATGCAAAGCAGAGGAATTAAAAATAATTCAGAAAAAAAAATCTATTATTCTAACTAAACAGGACAAAACAAAAAAAAAGGAACTGCAGATACAAGGCCACACCCACTTTATCCCATTACAGATGTGAAAAGATTCTATACAGCCATCAGTTCGTGAGGAATGCATGTTTTCGACTGCAGGTGCTCTCATTCAGAATCTACAATCACGGTTGCACGAGTGATGATTCTGATGGCGGAGATCACAGATACGCACTCCAGCTAAATTATTCCTGCTGATAATCCGAGCATGGGGACAAAAGTCACCTTGAGATGACGTTATGAAAACAATCCCAGTTCCAATCAAACGACATGCTCGTGACAACTCGAGTGTCTTTCTTGCTAGCATGAGGTTGTAATCTGGTTGACAAGGTTTTTTTTTTTTTTTTAAGGTGACCCTGCAATTGAGGGGTCACTCAGAGGACAGTCGAAGCTAAGACGAGGTCTTGAGTCTGTTTTCATTACCAGTGAGTCTCTTTTTTAAAATTCATGAAATCCTGACGTGCCTGCATGATGCGATGCGAAAGCTATTCACCGGCTGGAATTTACAGCAATAATAAAAACAGATTAAAGCTGTACTTCATCAAAGCTCTTTGTTCTTCCTTCACTGCAGGTCCAATGCTATGACTCCCCGGTGTCTCGGACTCGAACCTCGATTCCGTTAACGGGATGCGGCGCCGAAGAAAGAGAAAGCAGGAGAGTAAATCTTGCGTGTAGCAGAAAGACGAGGACGCGTGAAGAGGTGTGAGGAGACAAAAGGTTGACCACCCGTAACCTTACAGGAAGTTGTGTAGATTACAGCAGGACCGCAGTGCGCCGAACGGGACCTGATCACTTCTACTGAGCTCGTCTGCAGCTTTAACGTCCACGCTGAGACCTTCCAATCTTCTCCATATCTGTTCCACTAAAGATAGCGTGAGAACATTTAGTGGAATGTTCCCAGAGAGCTCCACAACCACAAAATATGCAAGAAAAAAAAAAGGAGGCTGGAACAACAAAGAAAGAAAGTACAGCAAATGAAAGAGAGAAAAAAAACATGGAAGGAAGAAGCCATGAAAAAGGAAGGAGGAAGCAAAGAAATTGCATAAGACAGACAATAGATTCTGAACCTGTTTGTCAGCAATAAATACAATCGAATCGATAAAATCGGTCCATTCCTAAACACAGCTAAGATGTCCAGGGTCAGATGTCATGTAAAAAAAAAAAAAAAAAAAAAAGTAGTGTCTGGAAGAACCTCCTCGGTGACCTGCATGGTGAGGAATCTCAAAATAGAAAAGCGGGAACGATATTTTGACGGTACACTGGAAGACCTGTGCTGCTGAGCCAAGAGACGCCATGTGTGTTGACTGACACGTGACGAGTCGAGAGAGAGAGTGTAACCGTAAGTAATAAAACTGGGGTAGCTTGAGGCACAGGTTTAGATGTCTAGCCCCAGCATTTAATCCTACCATGTAATTACAGAGGGCATTAGCATACAGGAGACTGGAAATGATGTAACTCGCATCACAAACGACTGCGGAGAAGTACATCCCATTATCTCGGTCATGTCCATACCAGTCATGCTAGAACAGCGTTCTCTTCGTCTGCACAATCACGTCACAAAGCAGGTTGCAACTAACTTGAACATCTCCGAACGCCACGCTGATGATATGATTGCAGACTAGCAGGCCAAGAGGAAAACTGAACACGACATGCTCAGGGTGTTCTGAAGGAAAACTATCAAAAGCAGTAGTTCTGTGAAGCTTCTACAAGAACCATAAAACACATCAACTTCTTTCAATTTGAGTCATGGTCAAGGTAAAAGATATAATTAACTACAGTGGGCTAAAATCTCTCAGTTTTCATCAGACTCCTCTTTTCTGCAGTCAAGTTCCCATTAACTCAAATTTCTCTTAAGAAGGAAACAAAGTCCTCCATATTAAAGGGACATCAAATACCACCAGGATTCCACCTCTATGGAGGCAAGATTTCACGATTTCACCTTCATGACGCTTAAAGTCCACTTTAATTATTAAGAGATTTATAATAAATAAATAAAAATTGGTTAATCCAGAAACTCCATCAGACTCCACATTGTTCCACAGTGTCCAATGGAACACTCTCCTAGCCCACATCAACACCAGCTTGAACAACACAGTGAAATGTTAAAACTTGACTTTGTGAAGGTTTGTTTGAACTTCTTATTCAATATCACGTGCCATTATAACCCTTTATAAAGCAATTAAAGACTGTTCATCTCTGATCACCTACAGGAACATGATCAACAGCACTGTGTGTTATGATGAAGTGGAATTTAGAAGATGGATTTCTTCCAGCAGCATGCCTACAAGTGTGTTCTTCCTCTTACACTATAGCAGCTTTACCAACAACTCCAATCTGTGAGCTATTAATGAAATACTGGCCATGCTTCTTACCCAGCTATAGTGACCTCTAAATCAGTGCTCTTTTCTATTAAGATAAACAAAAAGAAACTCCTTATCCACTAACAAACTGAAACTGGAGACTCCTTCCATAAATTGTTACAAGAACATCTCCTTAAAGCTCAGCAACTGCACATGTTTAAGTGTAGGTAAGTAAAGACAAGCCAGATGATTGGAGAGTTCATGGACAGGGAGAAAACTTGTCGAGCTCCGAAACAAACTCAATCGTCTGCCTGAAAATCCTAACAGGAGGTGGTGTGTTTTGTCTCAGAGCGCTAGTTTTACAAGACCTACAAGTTTTATTTGCTTGGATTCTTTGCTCTAGAGGCTTTCCAGGTGGTGGAAGCAGTAACTCGGGGGGGACCGTTCCAGTTTCCCGCAGCCCGAATTTATTCACAGGACTTTATTAACAAACGCAACACACCAGATTGACTGCTACGACTCCGTTCGCCAACTCCAAATGATTTTTCCAAGCCATAAAAAAAAAAAAAGGCCTGAAATTCGAGTTTGTGTTTAGCCAATTTGGATGAACTGCAAACAAATGAAAACCATGTGGCAAATAGTCCTCCTATCTTTAAAATAAACATACTACTGAACAGATGGGATTTAGGGCTCTGCGGGCGAGATACAGTTTGAAAGCATCGAAGGAGCCAATTCACGAGCGAAAAAAAATGTCACGCTAATTAATTAACTTCAAAAAGGACGGATTGTATAAATATAAAAAAAATAAAAAAAAAAAGTTACAAAAAAATGACAGCTTTTTTTAACAATAGGAAAAGTTCATGACATGATATGGTTTTTTTTTTTTTAAAGATGGAGCTGGATTGAGAAAATGGCGTGTTTGATCAGGCTCTGGATTGTAATTGGACAGAAGGTGACAGGTTTGTAGACACCGTTTCTATAGCAACAGCCTATAGACAGAACTCAGATGGTGAACTTTTTTTGATGTCATCATTGTCAGCACTTTAACGGTTAGAGAGCAAGCTGTAAAAAATGCTTATTTTGAAGAGTTTTCTTTATTGTTCCTTAGTAACAAAGAATGTCAAGCAATTATCATATTCAATAAAAGAGAGGAAAAATAGAGGGGGCAGAAGAAAGAATGCTTTCATGGACACTATGTACATCTACATTTGCTGTAGTATATGTAGAATAAAGCACTTTTATTTTTTTGCCAATGAATTTGAAGACAATAACTCAGTCATGAACCAGACGTTGATTATTTCCCTTCAACAGCGCAGTGTTTCATACCAGACGTACCGTTTTGTTTAATACAGGAGAGAGAATGAATCTGAGTCAACAGTGAGGGTGAGGCAGGCTGTGATTAGCCCCAGAGCAGAACCAGCATTAGTACACTGCAGTTGTAATTGAATGTGACACGATGTGGTTTGAGGTGTTGATGTGCTGCTGTGTGTAACACGGTAATTTCTCCGCTGACAGGGACACACCACCACAGAGCATCTTTTACACCTCGAACTCCATGCCTTCTTGCCTGCAGCTCATGATAACGGACAGGAAAATTAAAAAAGTCTTTTTACTGTTTTTTTCCCCCCATGAATGTGTTTGTATGCAGGTAAAAGTAAAAAACACACAAGATTTGGACAGTAAATGACTGGTAGAAAGTTCTGTGGACAGAGAAGTCCGTACATGCCATAAAAGGGAGAACTTCTGGTAAGACCAAGAACAGGGGAGATGATGTTAGCTTTACCCTGGACAGTCAAGTTTATGGTTTGGGGTTGTTTTGGAGCAGGGAAGGTTGGAGACTTGTTCAGGTTGAAAGAAACCAACATGGTTACTGTCCAATACTTCAACATTATGGCTCAATGGAACCATCTTCAACATACATTTATGGAACAACCATGGCTATGGATAACACTATGGCTGGAGTGTTATCCATCATGGAATGGTTTGCCAGTCACCGGACTTAAATCCTACTTAACTGCTCTGGGATGAACTGGATCACAAGGTCAGAAAGAAATCTCCAACTAGCAAAGAATACCTTTGGCCAGGTTTACAAGAGGCATGGCGAGATGAAATTTTAGAGAAACGGTCCACTTGGCAACAGTGTACAAAGCTGTTATTCATGCCAAGTGAGGAGATATATAATGAAATGTAATTAAAAGATCTTAAAAATGGTCAAAGACTAGGTGTTGCCAAACTTTAAAAAAGTACTGTATATACACATAAAAGTATACTTGAATGGGATCATCTGGATTTTATTCCCAAACATTTTTACACCAGGCCGACGACTTGTTTACTCCCTAATTAAAAAAAAGACCTGCTACTCGCCAAACTCTGTCTGAAATGGAGAACGAGTGGCTGAATAGGTCACACGTCTGAATTTCTTTTCGTTTGTCCATGCGTTAAATCGCGTAACCAGCCAACTTGCTCTCGAACTAGCTGTAAGTTTTCAGACTTGTAAAGTAACAAGAGTAATGAGTTTTCGCTTGGCTAGCTATTTAATGTATCATTTGTCCATGACTGTGATCACGCAGCTCTCAGAGACTGTCAGTCTTTCAACCAGACAACTTTGTCACAACATTTCATCAGCGCGCTCCTCTTGCTTTAGACGAGCTGAATAGCTCGCCAATACACGTCCGAAATTATTGATGGCGTCCATGACAGCTGCTTCACTCAGTCTGATGAGGGAGAGGAGGGAAAAAAAATTGTCGCACAAAACCTTGATTTCTTCAACATTCCTGACAGGCCGTCTTCCTGCAAAATCGCTGCGCAAAACGGTCCTGATGTGACGAGAAGTCAAACTGTCAGCTGATGAAAAAGCCGGCGACTCGCCTCGGGAGTCAAAACAAGAGACTTATATACAGAAAGGCTTTTTTTTTCTTTTCAGGACAGCAAGAAAAGCAAGCACACTGCCGAGAGCCGAGAACACGCATTTAGAATGGTTCAAAACGCTTCGAATGCCCTTTGAACGATTCCCTGGCAGTGGAAAAAAACGTGAAGCGACGACTCGGCACTCTGTGCTACAGCTCCGACTCTTGAAAAATGGAACGCCGTCGGTTCGGATGACAGCGGAGCAGAAATGATGAATGTTTGCGCGACACTTCGACCGCGGCCTCCGTTGGCGTCCTCGCACTTCACGCTTTGTGTGCGTCTCGGATCTTGGCAAGCTTAAAAGCAGGCTTGCGATAAATACTTCTTTTCAGAGAGAGAGGAAGAAAAAAAAAACTGAAAAAAGAAAACAAAAAAAAGTAAAAAAATTTGCTAAAGGATGACCCATAAATAAGGCATGATGGATGGAGAGAAGTTGCCAAAATCTTTACAGGATCAGCATTTTCCAAGGTTTAGGAGATGGTTTGATAAAAGACAGCACTTTTCTGTTCTGAAGTCATACAGGAGAAAGATGATAAAGTAAACAGCGATGGCAAAGTCTATGTGCCAACTGATAAAGAAATACTGAAGTTATTACCATGGAGAGGATATTTAGTCTGGGTTTAAACAGGAGCGCACACGTCACCAGGTGAGTAAACGCTGTCGTATGTCGTGACCTGAAAAACGAGGCTCAAAATCATTTGTTTTAACGGTTTGTCACGACGGTTTCAGGTTGCTCATCTTTCATCTGGGACAACCCAAAATCAGACAATTTATACCAAGCATTATACATGGACCTCGGAAATACTCGACTGGACCGTGTTTTCCGGCATTAAACACACGTCATATCATGGCGGCACTCACACCGATTTCCCTTTACATCTGTATGATGTGACTTAACTGATTATTATTTTAGCCTGAAACTTCTCAGGATGTAAAAATGTTGGGACATCATTTAAGTTTCCCTTCAACAACTAAAGAAATTAATTATGATTGAGGTTCGTGTGTATAAACTTGTGTATAAATGACTAATATGACCCTTCACGTAAACGGATAAAACCATGGTGAAGTTTACATAAGGAGAAGAAATCATTGTTTAGGATTTATGAAAATGAGTCTCCAGTTTTACAGGTAAAGCTGTAACTATTTAGAGCTTTACACTTGTTTGCAGTTATTTTTGGCTTCTTAATTTCAAGAAAAGGTAGAAAATCTCCCAAAAATAAAATAAACTAAAAAAAATGAAGGGAGGTGTGGGAGGAGAAAGTGTGTTACAGCACCTAAAATATACATAGCATTTTTCATAAAGATAAATAAGTTTGCATGTCCTTTCACAATGCAAACTGTTATTGTAGGGAATTTTTACATGAACAATGTCAAAGCGAAATTACACAACTGGTGGATTGGAGCCTTTTGTCGTTCACAGCTGTGCAGGAGCAATGCAGGATTCCTGTCTTTCAGCCGTATGATGTGTGTGGAACACAAACCAACCGTCAGGCCTTTAATCGCACCTCAAACTTGCCAATGACTGCAGGCAAGCAACAATAACACACACACACACACACACACACACACACACACACACACGCCAACACACGCAAATATTTACATGCCGTTTCAAAGCGATTACACACGTGATTATGTTTTGTGTTTGCGAAGCGTCGACAGGCTTTTATTCAGTGAGGGAGTGATTTGAATGGAAGGTGCTCCTGTCGGTTTGCAGGGTAAATAGAACGAGAGGTAAATAAAGATACCAGCTGCTGGACTGCAGAATGGATGCAGGGGTGTGCCTGGTGGGGGTACAGGAGTGTTATGGGGGAGTTAAGGGGCAGTGGGTGCATATGTCAGAGCAAACTGGATTCCTAAATCATCAATTCTATATACACACACACACAAAATATAACTATAACTATAGATAGATAGATAGATAGATAGATAGAGAGAGAGAGAGAGAGAGAGAGAGAGAGAGAGAGAGAGAGAGAGAGAGAGAGAGAGAGAGAGAGAGAGAGAGAGATATTTATATTTAAGTTTTAGGCCATTGTGGGAAAAATGCTGTGAGAATGCTTTCAAAAATAAGTGTTGATTTACAATACAATTATTAACGTAAACAGAAACAGCTGTATGGGAGGCTTAGAAATAGGTGAGGAACAGCCACTTCGAGGAACTTTGAGTATATGATTTCATGTCAAAGGTCATACACCATATCAGGACTGAGCACAGCAACCAGACCGTTAGCAATCTTTAGGTTTTGTTCATCAACTTTTACTGTATTGATCATTTTCTCAAATTTCTGTCAATCCTCTTTTTTCCACAATGGAGCTTCTTTTCTTGATTTGTCTCTCTCATTAAGGCTCGTTTTTGTTCCTCGTCTTCTTCATTTCCTTATTGTCATTGTTTATTTGATTTCATTCACTGTCTTTGTCTTTCACTTCATCTATTCATATTACTTTTTTTTCTTTCTAGCTTTCTTTTAATGTTGTTCACTTTCATCTTCCTTTTTACATTTTTCTTCTTTATTTTCCGTTGCGTCGAGCTGTCTGTTCATCCGTATTTATTTCATTGTCGATCTTTTTGTTCTCTCTTCGTTTCTTAATTTTTTTTTTTACATTCACTTTCTTTCATTCCATTTTTTTTTCCGTCTATCTACCTTTCTCTTGCTCCGTGTCTTTTTTTTTTTTTGTCCTATATTCATTTTCCTCCCCATCGTTTGCGTCTTTCTTCTTTCTTTCTATTTCATTATTTCTTCCTTTCTTCTTCCCTCCGTCCCTGTCAGGTTCCTGATTAATGTCCTTTCCGAGCGCCACACGTCCGACGATGTTAAGGGACCGAAACCTAATGATGGCTGAACATCTGGAAAAACATAAAAGCTTTGGCAAAGCAGCAAAGGACGAGATTTCGGTGTCAACCTTTTTCCTCAGACTCGACAATGAACTCCGTTTCGCATGCATGATTTATAACGAGAGATTCTGCAATATTCCCAATCCCATCTGCGTCCATCGTCCTTCTCTAGTAATGAGATGGGATCTGGTGGACGTGATGAAAGCCGGCGAGGTGTTTACTGGGCATTGTGTGAGGAGACGGACGACTGCATCAGGGAGGCAGGTAAAGGGCACGTGGTGTCTGCTGCAGTGAACGAGCACCTCGCTCTAACAGTAAATCATCCGATTCCCGGCGGATCGCTCTGTTCCCGGTGCGCTCCCTCGACTCGGCCTGTTAAAAAGCGCGAGAACTTACTTACCCTTCAGGTGAGAACGTTACGAGCAGGTGTGAGATGGTCTGCTCTTTCACAGAAAGAGCTGGAAATAAAAACCCCAGTGTGTTTACATGATCAGGGACTTTCAGGCTCAGACGGTTACATTTCAGTTTGCTTCATGCTGCTCCAGTGTGGTTTCCACCAACACCTCATCCACACGGGCTTGACCACCGAACGCTCGAAATAAACGTGAACGCCATGGTGTTTGTGGAAGGAGCCGCCGGCGTCAGGGCTTTGCAACAAAGCTGTAATAGCAATCGGGAAAACCAGGGCTGTGATTTTCCAGAGCTCGAGAGAACGGCAAGACTTTGCAAAGATAGACTGGAGTGCTTGTATACCAGGAAGTAAACAGGAACAGAAAATTCTGATGGCACAGTAATGACAGATATATATCACTGAGCCAAAAGTATGTACACCCTCAAATCACACAATTTCCCATTCATTAGACCCAAACCTGTTCCAGCATGAAGCACAAAGCAAGCTCCATGAAGACATGGCCATGTTCTAGGTGGACTGGAAGAACTCGAGTGTCCTGCACAGAGCCCTGATCTCAACCCTACTGAATACCTTTGCGATAAACTGGAGCCTCCTTGGCACCCTAACATCAGTACCTGATCGAACACGCTTGTAGATAAATGTCTTGCCAAAAACCACAATCTAGTGGAAAGTCTTCCTACACAGGTGTGACTTATTACAAAAAAAAAAGGAATATAAAGATAAAATGATATTCAACATATAAGCATCGTGGTCATGTGTTTTTGTACCTAAAGCGGGAAGAAGTTCAGGAACGAACGCCTCATGGCCTGGAATAAAGCAGCTACAAGGTACAGAGGAATAAACCACAGAATGCTTTATGCTGTGATGTTCAACCTGCCCCGACTCGTCCTCTGGCTGTTCCACTTCCTGTTTCCTGAGGCCGTGTTTTTTTTCCCCCCTTACAGTATACGCAGTCGTCCTCCCTGCTCTTATGCAACAGGAGATATTGGAGACGGTTATCTCCAGTTTCCAGGAGATCGTTGAGGAGAATTTGCATGTCATCTCTACCGCCGTGTGAAGATTAAAACGTACGCGATCACGTCGTCAGCTCTTCTCACGGGTGCATTGTGGGAGAGGGGGACGACGCTGGGGACGGTTTCAAACGTGAACACGCACTTCTCTGCCTAATGCTCGCGTTTTTTCAGTGCATGGTCTTTGCCTCTTTATGGGGCTGCTTTCTCTGCTAGAACATTCACCACTTCTCTTAGATCTCTCTTACAGTTTAAACATCACGCCAGACACAACGTTTCACCCTGAAGTGTGTGTGTGTGAGTGTGTGTGTGTTAAATAATTAAAAACATCTACACCAACACTGAAATTAACTGGACGTCTAATGGAAGTATGATGGATTATTTGATGAAGACTTTTCTTGTTGTTATTACTAAGCGGGAAACTGTTTTGACGATAACAGGCTGTTCAACGTGTGTGTGTGTGTGTGTGTGTGTGTGTGTGTGTGTGTGTGTGTGTGTATGACTTAGACAAAGATCCGATATTTGGAGCTGAGATGTCTGCACAATCATTCCAACAGGAAGGGAAATCAATCTATTTTTTTCCCCTAACTTTTTTTCTATTCTCTCTCTCTTCTGCACTTTCATTAATCCCTAAATCTTCCCCTGCTTTTCTTCATTATTGCCCTTTTTTTCTTTCTCCCATTACCGACATTTATTTCCTGATCATGTGTCATCATCTTGACTTCCTTTTGTAAAATCTCTCCTGTTCGTTTCTCCTTCTCTCCTTTTTCTTTCCTCCTTTTTCTTCAACCTCTCATTCATTCTCTTTGTCTTCAGCAACTGCTCTTGTACACGTTCTCTCCGTTTTCCTTCTTTCTATGGTGCTCCCCCTTTTTCCCTTTGCTTCTTTTTTTTATTTACCCGTCTCTTACTCACTCTGTTCTCCTTCCGTCTCTCGTTCAGAAGAACGGGTTAAGCAGTCGCTCTTTGTACATGCTGCACTGTGTCTGCTCTCGGTGTTCTCTTCCTTTTTTCCCCTTTTCTTTTCCTTACAGTGCATTAATAATGATGAAGTTTGTGAAACGCGAGTGCCGGCATTGAGATTATCGTTATCGTGAGGTGATGTATACGTGTTATGGTTGGAGACACAGCTGAAGTTTTGTTAATGTATAACAAGTTATTAGTCATTGAGACAAGACTGGATCTGCGTGAGCACACACACACACACACACACACACACACACACACACACACACACGCCCCAGAGCTGTAAAATATCTTTTCCCTTTTTATACACATTCTTCTAAATGCCTGTTTCTCTGTTCTTCTCAGAGCTTGTAGGCCCTGAGCTAGAGGTTCTCACAGCCTCTCAGCACTTCTCAGAGCTTCCTACGCTTGAGTGAGAGGATTATACTCCACACTCCATGGTGGACTCACTGAGAGGGTTTGACATCTGGTGTATCGTGACCCGTATTTGCATGTGATTTGAATATAACCTCTGCAGGTTGTTTGGAATGCCAAGAGGCTAAACTCTCTATTTATTACCCTGGTCTTAACTAGTTTTCAGTTTGCACTCATTTGCATCTCATTTGCATAAACTGGTCTTGTCAGGGATTTTGGGTTCTGTGACCTAAATTACTTTCATTCCTCAGACCTGAGAAAGAAACCCTGTGATTAGTATTAATTAAATCAGGACACTAAAAAAAACTAGCCAGAAATGTACACACACTCCAAGTGTAAGTGTGTGTGTGTGTGTGTGTGTGTGTGTGTGTGTTGGATCTATTGAGTCTTCTTTCTTTCATCTCCCATTTATTCTTTCTTTTTGTTTTAATAATTCTTACCTTTTATAATTTTTTTTCCTCTCTTTTCCTTTCTTTTCTTTTTTTTCCATTTCTTTAAAGAAAGAAAGAATTTCATTTTCTGTCACATTCTTCTCTTTTGTGCTTCCTCTTAATTGATTTTTCTACTCCTTTTGTTCTTTCTTTATGCACGTTCTTCCTACAATCCATCCTCTGTTTTTTCTTTTGATTCGCTTCTTTCTTCATATCGTCCGCACTCCCGAATTCTTTACCTATTTTTTCCCTTTATTCCTCTCTCTCTCTCTCTGTTATTAGTTGAGTGAGAGGGTCATCTCAGAGATGGCCGCCTGCACTGCTGACACATTGTGTGTCTTTGCATTATACCGAGACTTGATACTGAGACAGACTAAAGTCAAAAGTATTATTGTTTATTAGAACTATGAGGCACTCTGGACAAACACCACTCATTCTGGAACAGATGTGGTCACATGACCACATCTGCCTTTCAGTATTTGTCTTTTATCTTTGGATCTCTCATGAAGGGTCGTGTTGTTTTGTCCCACGTTGGGAGTGTGGCGTGTGTTTAAAACCACAAACTTGCTGAGAATCACGCAACACCGCTCTGGCCTTTGTGTTCCAGCTCTTGCTTTATTTTGGTCCGTTTAGACTTACATTTGTTCTCACGTGCGTTTTAGCAGCTATAAAGAGTCGCTCCTTTCTATATCTTACTTTCCTGTGTTCTTCTCCACATTTATTCCTCTCTTCTTATCAATGCTGTATACTTTATATTTCGCTCTAAATCTAAATTTTCCCTACTTTTTTTAGTTCCTAACTGAACATTTTTGTTATATTCCTGATTTATAATTTCAAACATTATCCAACTCCATCTACAGTAAAGGACTGTTGACTACTCTGCAGTGTTCGTGCGCCTCAGTGACACCGAACGTGTCCTGTTCTATGGGTGAACCCATGCTAAGTGGTAATATGCATTAACTCGTTCATGTAGAATGTAGAAAAGGGTTTTATGAGTGTAAAGAGCCACTCTTCGGGGAAAAGCAGCGTAATCAATGCCCTTAATATGTTTAACCCTAACGTCTTTACTGAATCCCCCGAGTTTTCACTAAACAAGTTAGAAATGCAACATGAAAACGCAATTATCACCTTCAACTCGCACATTAGGGTGTGGTGTAAACACATCAGAGGAGTTTTTGAATGAGGAAGGGTCATACTTCTTTTTTTTTTAGCTGTATAGTACGTAAAGCAGGAAGAATAACAAGAACAAACATGTCTCATGGCCGGGAATGCAGCAGTTATAGGGTACAAAGAAAAAGTTTTCATCCAGCCTCAGCTGAGAAACTGATCAAGGTCCTTTTACCTCTTCCCCAAAAACTCTCAACCTTCCCCACCTTTAACACCTCTACACACAGCCAAACATTCCCAAAAGAAAGGAAGGAAAAACTGAAAAAAAAGAAAAACACTGAAAAGAAAAACAAAAAAGGAAAAGTTTTTTTTTTTTCCAAAAAGGAAAGAGAAAACAGGAAGTCACTCTCAGAAATGCAAGACTCCCTGAAGGATCTGATGAAAAGACATGGAGCCATGTTTTATATAAAGCACATTCCAACAAACACTGGTGTCCAAAAACAGAGCAGATGTCCAAGCAGAAGAAGTAAACAGGAGGCAAACATCATCAATCGCAGCTCAGACAAAACCGCACACCCTGCACCTGCTCCTGGGTTGCCATAGCAACAGGTTAAAAATAGTAAACGTCATCATAATTGTTATTTAACAAAACAATTAAAATCCTAATTGAAGTCTTTTATATTCTGCTTGTTCTTTAGATAAACTTTCATGTAACACTTTCCAGCTTTCTTTTCTTTCCTCTTCTCCAAACGGACACAAATCTGTCACTGATTAGATTCATAAACAACTTCCTGTTTGTTTTCAAACTGGAGAGAAACTGTAGCCGATTTGATTATTGGCGAGATCTCTCTCTCTCTCTCTCTCTCCCCCTCTCCCTCTCCCTCTCCCTCCCCCTCCCCCTCCCTCTCTCACACACAAAGACACATAAGCGTTGAATCTGAAAACGTCTGAAACAGATGCATGCGCACGCTGCTGGTGAATGGCTTGTTGACGGCGACCTCTTTATATGCAAATTGGCCGTAAAGCACTCCTGATGTTTTTTACGCCAAATATCAAAATTGAAAATCTAAATTGTGTTGGGACGATCGCTTCCCATTAGAGTGGGAATGTGAAAAGCAGCGTGCGGACTGATGAGCGACCTCACGCTGGGATGAGCTTCCCCAAAAGATCTGCGTCCTTATTCTCCTCATCAGACGAGGACACCGGGGGAGACGTCCCTCTAAAACTGAACCCCCTGGAGGAACCTCGCACTGGACACGAGAGGCCAGAGAAGTTTTTAGGACGGTTATTCTGGTCTTTTTTTTATGGTTTATGTTTTATCAGAAACTTATAATTAGCTTGAGTCCCTAATGCACAGCTTCTCAACATGGGTTCATCTGAGATGCACTGGGGTTTATGAGGTGATATAATGATCAATATATATTTCTGGATATTCCTGTGAGGCAGTGATATTTCCCTATAGCTAAAAAAAATAAATAAATAAAAATCAGTTTTCCCTCTGTGGTACAATCCGAGACAGATTCGCACCAGTTGAGATTGATTAAGATTCAAAATAGTCCTTCTCTAAATCATCAATAAATCTAATAAAATGACCGTATTGTGAATGATTTAGGGGTCAAATATTGTAGCAAAATCACAATGATATGTAAACGTCTGAGGTTCACACCCAAGTGTAGTGATTTAAGTTTTACATAAAAAGAAAAAAAATAACAGGGCTGAGAGTGGCAAGCCATTTGTCTGAGTGATGGCAGATCTCCTGTCGTGTGAAATCCTGCGATTATCCATCCACTTTCTGCGCTTCCATAGAGTGCCGCTGACCTCCCGTTGGCATCCCTCGAGTCATCAGCGATAACTTGACTATAAGGACCCCGAGACAGAGGTTTGTTTTAGGGGAATTCTGCAGCCTGTCCATATTTCCGCAATTTCGCAATCCCCAGTGTCCTTTTGTACTGTGGGAGTCTAGTAATAGCGGCGCAGCCAGTCTTGCATGCACCAGTGGGCTGATGGGTAATGCGGCTTCGATCTCAGCAGGTAGCCTCGCTATCGAAGAAGTCGCCAGGCACTCACCCGTCACAGCCAAGAGCTGCCAGACAGTCCTCGCTGACCCGCGCCGATGTTTACTCGCGCTTATCCTTCAATCTCACAAGCCCCAGAGACTAGCAGATGGCCAACGGTGATGTCATACCTCAGCACACAGAAAGAGGAGATCTCCTACACTAATTGTCCAGGAATAAGTCCGGCAAGGCAAATACAGCACTCACGGCCGAACAAGTAGGCCGCCAGGGGTGAGGAAATGGAAAAACAGCTGGTAAAGCCATTATGAAGCAAATAAACATGACCCAAACGTTGATAACCCCCCGGTAGCCATTCGCATACTGGGAGTACATTGCTGAATGAGCCAAGGATGTTGTACAACCGATCCACTGTATATACGCCCCAGTAATTCATCCCTCTTAAATAAACCGTGTCAATAACTCACTCCAATTTAAAACCTCTAAATCACAAATTCCTGCTACATGGACTGCTTCCTTTCACGTGTTTTCAAAAGATGGTATGTTTTAGACGAAAGCAAGATGTCTGATCCTGAAACAAAGGGCTCCATTTTTTTTTTTAACCAGGTCCATTAGAGGAACTTCACCAAGCATATTATGAGAGTCGGCGGAAAGCCGGATGCAATTCCAGCGTTTCATTTAAGATTATTGTTCGGTGCACTGCACAAGATTCTAATGAGATCTGGGCTGATTATAGGATGATAAGACTGTCGGAGCTCAACTCTCGATTAAAGAATTCTTTTACAATGTGATATTTCAGCAACACCGGGATGAAACAGACAGCGTAAAGCCTGCTTAACACAGCGAATCTGGATTAGCTGCTCATTTTCTAACAATGAGGTCATCCACTGGGAAACCTGAGCTTTTTCTGAGCCTTGCGGAGCAGGTAAGGTAGAAAAGCAGAAGTTTGGCTGGACTCCCAAAGCAAGGATTAGCCAAATATATATATCCAAAATACTAAATGATCTACATGGAAAACCTTGGTCATTTTCCATTTAAAGGAAATTTTGTATATCCATGACAACCCAGAACCCAAAAAAGTCACGAGAAGGAATCTGACCGGGGGGGGGCGCACAAGCAGGTCACATGTTACACAAGTGTAATAAATAATGTGCATGAGATTTTCAGGGTTTCAAATGGAAAATATCCAAGAAAAAAACATTTTAACCAGAAAAATCTGTGTTTAAGCTCCCAAGTCCCCCCCTTTCCTGGTGTAACCCCTGTCCTGCATGTTTGTGTTCCCCTGCACCCCTCAGCTAATTCACAGGTCTTCATGTATTGGGTGCGTGAGAACAGAAATCAATGCAGGACAGGGGTTGAAAACCTATGCCTTAGAGGTCTAATGCCTTATCCGTCCTGCAAACACTGCTTACAAATGGAAAATGGTGGAAACTGAAAGGGGTACCAGAGTATCCATGTGAGCAAGAGTACAGACATGCTGCTGGTGTGTGTCAGAGTTTTCTCTAACCTTAGCCCATTACTGCAGCTTGAATAATTGAGCAAGTCTTGGACGCTGACACTTAGAGGACAGCTGGAATGAGGCGAAATTTCCCTGTGCTTCATTACTGATGCACATCATTGCCAAGACACTTTCAAAGTGACGGTGCATGACCGGGCAATGTCAGGAGCCATCAGGAAGCTGGGACAACCCTGATGGTGATAGATAATCCAGCTAGATGTTAAGGTTATTTACTCTCTACACTGCTGAGAAAGTGGCACCGAAGGCACACTCAAACCGTTGCAAGAAGAGAGCCCGTCTCTAACTCAATAACTAGTTCATGTCCTGTTCTCGCCCTTCTGTCCACAAATGCTTCAGGAGCACAGCACAGTCCTCCCAGCTCCTCCTCAGCTTTTTCATTAAGGCATTCATCCTCCTCTGTCAACTCAGCATCCTTAGTTTGCTTAATACATTCTATTGTATTTGACAATTTACACACTACTTTGCAATTTTGTTCATTATGTCCTTCTTTTGTATAGAGTCCCTGTAGGTTATCTTGTGTGTACCTTTAGCGCAACCTTCATTCCAATTGTTAATTTTGTAGAAGAACTGAATTGTTGTATACTCTGTATTCTAAAATCATGACACCAAAAGTGACTTGACGAGTCTAAGCTAACCAGCCACACTTCCATTCACAGTTTAGACGCCACTGTTCTGGCACCGGTGGTGGAATGAACTTCTCCAAGATGTCCATACAGCTGTCCACCTTCAGGCAACATATGAAGACCTACTTCTTCCTGAAACACCTAAACTAGCACTTTTCTCAGTTTGTTTTGTTTTTGTTTATATTTATTTAAAGATAATGTGCTAGAATTCCGCTCAACATAGTTTCATGGTATCATGGTTTGATGGTATCTTAACTTTGTAATCTAGCAAATCAGTGTTGATTTGTTCATTGATTGAGACTCAAAGCACTTTTCTACATCGCTCTGGATAAGGGTATATGCTAATTGCCTTAAATGTAAATGTCAAATCACTTGTTACTTAGTCAAACGTTCATGCCATTATTCTTCTATTTTGATTATTGCGGTGCAGAGATTGTCCTCTCTACAATTCAACTTTCTTCATAATATCCCATATAATAATGATTCTGTACCTCAACACACCATCTGCACTATGGATTTGCTTATAGAAATATTTTTTTAATTGTAATGAGTAAAATGTGGGTGAATACAGAGATTTTAAAGATCTGGCAACCCTGCATTTCTCTTTCCTCTTCACTCCTCCAAAACTGAATTGTTTATACACTGAGCATATGAGAACATGACTCTTGACTCGATGGGAATCAGTTAGCTCTTATTGTAGTTTCTATTTTTAAGCACTAAGTGCAATAATAATGAGAAAAATAAAAACTTAAAACAAATCAAAGCTATACCGCCATTTTAACTGTTAAATTGTAGCAAGTTTTGGGACATAAAATTTAGGGCGTTTGTTGAGATTGATTGTTAGAATCAGTAATCTATGTGAATGCAGGCATACAGGTAAGTAACTAAGTAAATGCATGGTAAGGTAAGTAAACATGAAGAAAAAAAATGGGAATATATTAATATGCTAACATGTATCCTGTTGCGCAGTGCTGCGCTGGTCCCACAGTGTCAGTGTTTATGGGATTTAGCTTCCTGTGTTTGCAGCAAGATCTGATCCTGACTAGATTAACTACATGAGATATTAATGCCATTGAGTCGCAGCTATTACACATCGCTTCGGCTCAAGGACACTCCATAGCTTTCAGCAATCGAAAATCAGCCAAGCCACTAATGCCTGATCAATACAGGACTATAGATTTCCTCAAATTTAAAATACAATATTAACTCAGTTTACTTCAGTCTGCAAAACATCCATACGCCAGTCAAAAGTGAACAAATCCGCAAGGGATCCGTGTGCCATCGAGTGCCATGCTTGTCAAAAAACAACAAGGACCTCTACAATGAAGCGCTTCTCTTCTTTTAAACAAAGAGACGGATTAATCGAAATACCCCAACAACTTGCTGATGCAAAACGTGTCTGTGCAATTATACACCATTTCCACAACACAGAAAGGTCAGCGGCTTCTCATTTGCTTTGAGTCAGACCTTTCTGCTTTGCTACACCGTAAAATAGACACTGCATGCAAATTGCCGTAGCTTTTTTCCGAGCCGTCTGGCTTTCAAAAGCACTTTAGTCCCTTTGACCCTTTCATTTGTATTTATACAGTGTGGTTTGCACATGCGAGGCCAGAGCACACCAGGGATCTAGACATGCAGAATTAATACATTTCCAGTCCTGTCCTCTCAGGTCACCCCGTCACCACTCTCCGCTCCAGCAGGTGGTCAGGCTAAAACAGTCATTAAAATTGATAAGCAAAAACAGAGAGCGAGTTATTTTGCGAGAGAAGTAGGGGATGAGAAAACAACTAAAAGCGGTGCGCCCTTCAGTCAAGTCAAGAAGCTTTTGTTATTTCAACTATATACTAATACACATCAGTACGCAGTGAAATGAAACAATGTTCCTCCAGAACCCTGGTGCTACAGCACACAGAGCTACGCCACACGGCACACAGAGCTACGCGACACAGAGCTGCGCCACAAGGCACACAGAGCTACGCCACACGGCACACCGAGCTGCGCCACACAGAGCTGCGCCACACGGCACACAGAGCTGCGCCACACGGCACACAGAGCTGCGCCACACGGCACACAGAGCTGCGCCACACAGAGCTGCGCCACACAGAGCTGCGCCACACGGCACACAGAGCTGCGCCACACGGCACACAGAGCTGCGCCACACGGCACACAGAGCTGCGCCACACAGAGCTGCGCCACACGGCACACAGAGCTGCGCCACACGGCACACAGAGCTGCGCCACACGGCACACAGAGCTGCGCCACACGGCACACAAATCTACGGCACACAGAGCTGCGCCACACAGAGCTACGCCACACGGCACACAGAGCTGCGCCACACGGCACACAGAGCTGCGCCACACGGCACACAGAGCTGCGCCACACGGCACACAGAGCTACGCCACACGGCACAGAGCTGCGCCACACGGCACACAGAGCTGCGCCACACGGCACACAGAGCTACGCCACACGGCACACAGAGCTGCGCCACACGGCACACAGAGCTGCGCCACACGGCACACAGAGCTGCGCCACACGGCACACAGAGACAATGTGGGAGAGATACACGAAACAGTTACCTACTGTATAATGTTATACAGTACAATGTGCAATAAAAAAAAATATAAACAAGAGTGTATTTATAAACAGGAACACAATGTTGTGCAAAAACAGCAATAGCAGTATTTGAGAGGCGCAAAACAGCATGTAAACAGTATAATACGGGAATGAGTATTGAGTGTGTGTTGAGTTCAGGTTGTAACAGTTCAGTAACACACAGTTGAGTGAGTGTGTGTGTGTGAGTTTTGTTTCCAGTATAATGTTTATGCTCACATTTGGTTCGTAATACAATGTTTATTTGTCACAGAAGATTCGGATTAGGGACACACAGACAGCCAAGAATTAATGTTGAAAAATGGCTGGCTTCTGAAATTTACTAACTTCAACCTGTGACAAAATCTTCATTAAAATGTGTCAAAGCTTCGAACATTCTAACTTCCCTCTTTCCAATTTTACCTCAGAACTCCAAATAAGTATTAGAGTTTTGACTTGACCAAAATTAATCTTAAGATTTGTATTTATCGAATTTTTAACTTTAAATCTCAGATGTTCTGAATTTTAATTTCCGGACTATAAAGCCACACTGAATTTTACAAATATTTTTATTTTTAACATAAATAAGCCGCACCTGTCTATAAGCCGTGTCTACACTAATGAACTTTACACAGGCTTTAACGAAAGACACGATACACACGGTGTAACGGGTGAAATATGTTGCGCTTCCTTTAAGAGCAGAGCGGTATTTTGGAAATAGCATGCCACTGCATTTTTCCGCTATTACTGCATGTGTTCAAGACGAGGATTATGCCCTTATTATTTTCTGATGCTGATTTCTAAGTTTCTTTGACTAACCTGTAACGCTGTTGCCAAGAAAAATAAAAAAGCACGAGTTTTGGAAACCTGTCTGTGTTTATAAGATTTCATTTGCAACTGGAGTTAGTGAGCTCTCCCTTCACCCAGACTCAACACGTTACAACGGCTTGTATCTAAACAGTAGCCGACCAAGAAAGTCATTGTTCACTGTCTTCCTCCTTCCTTTCACAACTATTTCTCTCGGGAGTTTATCTTTTGGCATCGTCGTGCGTTTAATAAAAAAAACGTTTTTTCTCCCGATGCCGTGCAGCTCAGAACACAGGTGAGGTGCATTTTTCGTTTCCGTTCGGAAATTTCATTGGTCTAATGTTATGGGGTTCAGTTTTTTGGCTTGAAGTTTGTGAAACCGGGAAAAAGAAATTCATAAATTAGTTGTTTAAGCTGCGGGGTTCAAACTTAGTCTGAAAAATACGGTAGCTAGTTTCCCGGGTAGGCAACTAGGTTGCTAGTCTGATAGGCAAAAGTGTAAATTAATGAATTACAAAAATGCTATCGTTAATGTAACCAAGTAGTCTTTCCTGAGGAATTGTACTTTATTAAGTAGTTTCGAAACAGTGTACTTTTACTTGTGTACATTTGTAGTGCTGTATCGGTACTGTTACTTCCTGTCAACTGTGATTGGCTATGGAGAATAATCGGTCCAGTGATTCCCATCAAATCGAGACATGGAATCAATGTAGTTTGATCATCGAGGAGGAGGAGAGAGAACGTGTGGCGAATGCTTCCACATGCAACAGCTCAAATACAGCACTTCAGCAGCCGTGGCCACACACTTGAAGGAGCTTTTTACAAAGAGGGACAATTGTCATTGTGTCAGGTCAACTTTGCCTGCGTAGACTATACCAGTTTAAAAAATCAGCATTCAAGAGATCTTGCTCGAATTTGGAAAAAAAAAACAACACCCAGTTAAGCTTCGAACATCTTAGTGTCATATTTGAAATATGTTAATTGGTATAATAGAAGTCCCAATCAATATAGTGCGGGGGGCATAAATGCGCAATGTTTCTGGGAAAGTGTATTCATGTAGCGGTTTTATTAGCTAGTGTGTGTTAGGGATGCACGGAATGTTTGGCAAACGAAATGATTTGGCCCAAAAAATAAATAAATAAATAAATAATTTATATATATATATATATATATATATATATATATATATATATATATATATATATATATATATATATATATATATATATGTAAAAGTAACTTAACGGACAATGAGGTTTTTGATGATGCGATCAAATAGCAACCAACTTGAGTGAGAGGCACGGCCACTTTATAGATGCAGCAAACATGTCTGCAGTGTGGAAGCATTGAAAGTTTCACAGAAGACACAAAAATATCCCAAGAAACGACAGAGTCTGTTTATACTGCAGATCATGTCGTTGGGGGGGCTTTTTAGCCAGGGTTCAAAGTGCATTAACAGTCAAAACATAATACTCACAACTCTTGAGTACTTTTACTATACTACTGTGTAGTATTTAGGACAGGTGCATTTACTCTACTCGTGCTACAGTTTTTGAGAAGTAATGGTACTTTTACGTAAGTGTGATTTTCACTACTCTTTCCACCACTGCTGATTGGTAACACAGAGATCCTTTCAAAAATATTAGTGACTGGTCGTATGGATGGAAGGTAGAAGCAAGTGATCAATGCTTGAAGATGAAGTTAAAGGTCAGGGACTAGCTCCTATTAGCCCATTACAAAGGTTTAATCAGGAGCTAGGAACTTTGGTATACCAAGTCTTACAATGTAACTATAAATCTTAGAAAAAAGGAAGTCGGGTGACTCGCGGCACTTCTTTGTGACTGAAGAACATTTCTTTTACTTGAGAGGAAGGCCCTCGGTAGACTTGTTAAGAGACCTCATTTACTGCAGAAGGTATCAGACATTGGATGAGGGAAAAACAACGTCCATCACACCTTCACCTCATTGCAGTGAAGGTTGTGAAGTGAAGTTGAGCTCTCTCCCCCCCCCCTCTCTACCACACACAATCAAAACCATACAGGGCTATAAACTGATATAAGTCAACCTCCAGCAGCACACTCTCCAAAGTAGGGATTCAGGAGTTATTAAGCCTAGGTGAAAGGCCATCACATCATTCCGCTACAGTCAGCTCCTGGGAAAATAACGGTGTGTGAGTGGGGGGAGAAGGAGGAGGAGGAAAAGAATTGGAGATTGCTGCCTGTTCCTGATTGTGACCAGAAACCAAGCTGATCCATCGCTTTTGGTCAATCCCATGTCTTCTCTTCCTATTATCAGTGCACTTTCGTGACAAAAGATGATGGCTCCCCTGGTGGAAATGTGATTGGAGATGGGCTTGGTTTTATGGGGTCTGGGTAGAAAGTGGGTAGAGGAGGAATGTGGGGCGGTACTGCAGGCTGGACTCATCAGAAGATGACCTCAGTGGGTCGCAGTAACATTATGCACAGGGGGCTGGAAGGCAGAGATTGGAGCTTCGAAGAGGTTACTGAGTGATGGAATGGAGTTGCGGTTCTCTATCGGTCATCACTAAGGAACTGATGAAAATTCTCAAAACGTGCAACAGGGGGGTTTGTGTTGAGCCGCCGTCGAGTCGAGTCGAGTCGAGCGACCCTTGGCAGTCGGTATTCATCAAGTTTCTGCGAATTATCCTGCCAATCTGATCATCGCTCAAGACCATTTGGTCACCGTGGCCCTTGAGCAAGGGCAAAAGAGAACTAGATAAATGTTTACCTCAACCAGAACATTTACTAAGCACAGGCAAGGACAGATACAAGAGGCCACTCTAGGACGAGTTTCAATTAAAAAGCACTCTCATTTAAGGCTTAATAGCCAGTTGACATAAGTCTTGCAGTTTTCTCTGGATACTTTAACAGCAGGTCAAGAGGGACAACCTGAAGGGCTTTATAGAATGAGCAGTGTCTTACAAGGACACCTTCAGAGGCTCACCAGGAAAGCAACAAGTTTAGCATCAGATTTAATAAGTGCCTACGTGTACGGATTTGATGATCTAGTTCAATGCGAAACGGAGGGCAAAAACTGATCCCAGATCCATAAATATTTATCAAGTTCCCTTTTGCGGGATCACTAAACTCAGACCATTCTTTTTCTTGGAAAAAAATACCATCTTCAGGACAAATTGAAAGAAAGAAGGGATGGCGTTGCAGTTCTTTACACTGTGAACAGGTCATAGACTAACAATATGCAGTGGAGTGCTTGTGATGGTTTCAACCAATTTATTTATTTTTTCCCCCTCTGTATGTTAATCAAGAAACAAATCTCCAAGGAACAAAAAACAAACAAATAGTTGTAGTTCTGAGTAAAGCACCTGTTGAGTATCAATCTCCACCCCGACTACTGTACCAGTTCAGTGGAAGGTGTGCCTGAAAAAAGGGCGATGCACTCTGCAATTAATTATGTATAGATTTTACAATTCAATTATTTATTGTGTGAGACAGCCGTTCTTTGTGTATTCAACTGAAATAACAGCTGGTATTTGCAGAGTTCGCTCTAAATGAGGCATTTAATTCCCTGCAGAGGAAAGCAGGTATGCACAGGCAAACATGAACAGTCCCAAACAGGTCATCTATCGAGATGTGCAAAGTGCGGGAAGGGAGAGCAGGACGCTCTGCACTACGCTCCATCCATCGAAACGGAACGTCGTCCTTGCGCTCGTCACTTCGCCAAGCTCGTCTCCTCCGTGATGAAGCGGTCTGTGATCGCAGCTCGTGCCTCGCTCCGTTTTCTAGTCTCCTCCTTTTTCAAGCCACTCTCTCACGACTCCCTTTTTCTCTCATTCCGTCGCTGAGGTCTGGGTTGAAGCGAGGGGGAAAAGTCTCACGGCTTTGCTTTAACCTGCTCCCGAGGAGTGAGAGCTGTGTCGAGCGATTCGGCATGCGCACGAATAACGCTGTGCTTCCAAACTGGGGCTGTCCTCATTGGTCGCCTCGTAGAGACGAGTACAGCAGCGTAGACGGCGCACAGCCAATCGCAGCCCCT
>JBCEWE010000483.1:1740000-1982500 GCA_039877035.1 Silurus lanzhouensis
CAGTTTATTGAGAGAAACATGGATTCCTACATGTACTGTGACATTCTGAAGCAAATCTTCCTTCAGAAACTGGGACAAACAACAGTTTTCCAACATGAAAACGACTACAAACACAACACCAAAATGACAACTGCCTTGCTGAGGAAGCAGAAAGTGAAGGTCAAGTGGCCAAGTCTGTCTCCAGACCTATTCTATCACTATTGAGCACTCATGGGGCATCCTCAAGCGGAAGGTGGAGAAGCACCATGTGTCCAACATCCAGCAGCTCCATGATGTCATTATGGAGGAGTGGAAGAGGAACCCAGCAACAACCTGGTTGCTCTGGCTCTGGTGCATTCCATGCCCATGAGGAGAAAAATGCAGTGCTGGATATCAATGGTGCTCTCACAAAACACCGACACTTTGGACACAGTTGTGACATTCACTCAGGGTGTACTCAATTTTGTTGCTTGTTATTTTGACAATAATGGCTGTATGTTGAGTTATTTCTAGCGGACAGTAAATCTGTACTGCTGTAAAAATGTCCCCAAGAGTCATTTTTATATTTTTGTCCCTTAAGAAGATACTAAAATGTTTGCTGAAATGTGAGGGGTGTACTCACTTTTGTGAGATACTATACATATGCAAGTAGAAGTAATTTTTTTTTTTGGGGGGCCAAATTTAGCAAACCTAAGTAGGTTTTCCCAAACTAATACAACAATCATTGGCTCATTATTTCGTTCCAGTCCCTATCCGGTTTCCAAAGTTTAAAGCTTCTTACAGGCTTCTGAAATGTAAGCTCCGCCTCCTTGCCAGTGTCATGAAGGTGTTTTTATTTCTCTAAGCCACAGTGGGGGAAAAAAGCGCTTGCTCAGCTTCAGCTGAGAGCTTTGTCACTTTGCTCTACACCCGAAACCACATCTAAACCTGCTAACCGTACATTTCCTGAGCAACAATTACAGCTATTTTCCCACAATTGAAAGGAAAGGAACAAACAGCAGTAGCACAATTAGCCTACGCACATCCTGTGTGGCAACAAACAACATTTTACAGACAGACGCCGAACGCGAACGCACACAGATTTGGAAAGTGGTTGCGTGATCAGCATGTTGCTGTTTTGGACCAGTGCATGACTGAATGTGCTTCATATCTCGCTCTCGCTTTCTCTCACACACACACACACACACACACACACACACACACACACACACACACACAAACAGGTGTTTTTTGAACATCCCATTTCACATTTATTCCCCATTTGCAGTTATAATAAACTCCACTCTTCTGAGATGTTGCACTAGATTTCGGAGTGTGCTTGTGGAAATTTGTGCTCATTCAGGCACAAGGATGTAAGTGAAGTCAGGTGTTGATGTAGGTGAGGTGAGGAGGACTGGGGTGCTGTCAGCGTTCACATTCATCCCAGAGGTGTTCAGTAGAGATAAAATCAGAGCTCTACACCAGCAAGATCTTCCTCTCCAACCGTGTAAACCAATATGATATCCCTGTGCATATCCTCATGGAGCTCACTGTATGCACAGGGATATTGTAATGCTGGAACAGGTTTGGGTCTCCTAGTTCAAGTGAAGGGAAAATTTAACACTACTGCATCCGAAAACATCCTGTACAATTGTATGCCTCCAACTTTGTGATAACAGTTTGGTTGGGAGGGGGGGAAATCACATATGGCTGGAAAGTTGGATGTCATTTTTTCTGTCCATATGTTCCAGTGGAAGTTCATTCCACCACCTACGTACCAGAACATTACTGAAAGGGGTCACTGGGGTCAGCGCTTTGTAACAGTCAGAGGTAAAAGTTTTACTTCTAATTTTTCAATGTCTTTGTGACAGAATTTTACTATCATCTGCAGTTTCTTACTAACAAAAACATCAAAAACATCAAAAGTACTGTGCAACATTTGGTTTTTCACTGAATTAAAACGGTCATCATTGGCGGTCTAAAATGAATAAAAATGCTTGAGGGATGTGCTGTTATTGGGAAATAATCAACAAGGAACTTCATGGATTATTTTTCTGCAACGGCATGTAACTCTGAGGTCTATTAATGATGACATACAGCACGTGTGAAAATACATTTTGAGATTCGGATGCATGCTATTTCGAAAAAAACTAAACTAAAGATCTGCTCTGAAAACAGACAAATCAGCACATTGTGTTTCTTCATTAAGCCTTGTTTTTAGCTGAACTTCATCAAAGAGAGGTCAGAGAGCTGAGAGTATCCCGAGGACAGAGCAAAGCAGTGTGGAGTGACGCACAATGCCTCTTGGAGCGACTCGTGTATAATTCGAGGCAGCTGTGAGCCTTTTTAAGCTCCTTAAAATATCTCGACTTAATTACTGTCATCTGCAAGAGTTGGCCCGGAGGAGAGCCGGGCGCAGCAGTGCACCAGGTTTGGGTCCCAACGTGTAAACGGTGGATACTTTTATAAGCCGTGTTTTAGTGAGTGACTGCTCCTGACGTATCGATAGAAAAAGCGTTCCGAGGGCAACGTTAATGAGATACTGCGATAAAACGCTGAGTCGGGAGAACGTGCCCAGTACTCGCTCGATAAAACTTCACAATCGACGTTCCCGCGAAGTCCAGTAAAGAGGTGTTTTTTGCGACTGATGGCTACCAGATGTCCAAACACAACAGGAGACTTGTGCCTCTTTCAGAGCTGTGGAGCTGTTGGTTAATTCCAGCTGAGAGACGAATAACAAGATAGACACGGAGTGAGAGGTGAAAAGAGGGTCTTCTGGAGGTCACACTGAAATAACTCACCCATGCTCTTTAAACACCAAGACTAAGCATTAAGGTCAACCGGAGTACCTTTCACTTAGATTTTACAATACACTTATTTTTAGCATACACTTACATTCAGAACTTTGGCCAGCAGGGGAGTATAAAGGCTCAATTCAAACCTATTTATAGTCCTACAGTTGTGTATCTATGAACACATCAAGCAGTCATACAGAATCAATCACGTGTCCATCTTTAGACTTCAGACCTACCGAATGGTGGTGGACCGAGTTACCCACCTACATCACTTCATCCGTCAGGAATTGAGACATTTCTCTTATATTAGAGTTCAATCATCTGCTTACCTAGCTTCATCTTCACTATAACTCGAACCAAACAAATCAGACCACACGACTTTAAGCCAAAAATTCAGAATCTTACCCAGCAATTCCTTTAGATCACAGTTACTAATACATGGAGACTCTAAACACCTCGACTTCTCGTACCCAGATCTATCAATCCAGCACCAGAATCCCAGACTCTAATGACTCACCTCACAATCTCCTCAGAGACATGGACCCAGTATTAAACCTGATGAAAACTATCATCATTGCTAGAGAACGTCTCTCACCCCCTGTATGAAACTGTTTCATCGTTGAGCAGCTCCTTCAGTGACACTGTTATATCCTAAGTGTCTGAAGGAGCGTTACAGAAGATCTTTTCTCCACGCTGTTATTAGACTTTACAATCAAAGCTGCTCCCAGTAAACCAGTCACCATAATACACACTGTTATTACTGTTTAACTGTGTAATAATACCACCTGTGTGCAATATTACCTGCAATACGTGCAATACCACCTTATTTATATTTATACATTGTGTTATGTATATACTGTAGACTATAGTATGTGTCTATTCTTTATATATTTGCATTTATTTTTTTCTTTGCTGCTGTAACAAAGAAATTTCCCAACTGTGGGACGAATAAAGGTATATCTTATCACTTATCTTATGACATGGACCTTGTGGCCCAACATACACTACATGGACAAAAGTATTGGGACACCTGACCTTTCCTGCCACATGTGGTTCTTTTCCATTCTGTTACCACAAATCTGGAGGCATACAATTGTACAGGACGTCTTTAGATGCGCTATAATAAAATGTTGCATTCACTTGAACTTGGAAACCAAAACCTGTTCCAGCATGGCAATGCCCCTGTGCACAAAGTGAGCTCCATGAAGATCTGCTTTACATGCTTTGGAGAGGAAGATCTTGAGTGGGCTGCTGTAGAGCTCTGATCTCATCCCTACTGAACACTGACTGCACCCCAGATCTCTTCACTTCACCTACATCAGTACCTTCCTTTACTGACACCCTTATGGCTGAAGAGCAGAAATGTCCACAAGCACACACTACAATCTAGTGGAACATTACATTTTTCTGCTACTGTGCACCTTATTCTGTCATGACAGGTTTTCCTGGCGGAGCTATTGCTGTTTGCACTGTTTGCACCAGTTGCACACATGCACTTTATGTGGCGAGCATCTTAGTTCTTGGCCCTGTGTTCTTCTGTTCTGTGACTGTTGTTTTATGTTGTTTTATGCTGTTTTATGTAGCAGGAGGAACGTTGTTTCATTTCACTGTGTACTGCGTCAGCTATATATGGTTGAAATGACAATAAAAGATTCTTGACTTGAACATCTTAACAGAAGAGTGAAGGGAATAATATGTAAATCACTAAATCACAGCACACTTATGACCAGGTGACCCAACACTTTGGGCAATAAAGTGTATACATCCAGATCTTCTGCCAGTCAGACCTACTAAATCTTCTAGCAAATTCCACCTGCTGTTAGATTCAACCAGCTGAATTACCTGGAACCAACAACCCATGACCAAATAACCTGGACCCAATAACAACGAGCTCGACAACTCAAATCTCATCTAAACCAATCCAGAGTGTCTCCCAATTAAACCTGACTCACAGCCAGAAATCAACACCAAGCCCCAACACACAGCAGCCTAAAGACCTCGAAGCTCTCTCTTCTAAAACAGGCTTAGAAACTTGTGTAAATGGTACAAAAAAAAGATCCAGATCCATCAAGGTTCTGCTGTACACTGCGTTATCCTCGTTCACCTCTTACAAGAATGTTATCAGATTCCTGAAACGAGTAGCCAATTAGTCCCGATTCGACTTCGGCGATGTGGTTCATTTGAAATAAATTGTCTGTAGCATGAATGAAAACGATTAAAAGATTTTGTTTGTCCTAATGAGGAAGTGCTACACAAGAGTTCCTAAAATCACAAAAGGTTTCATGCGGAACAGGTTTAAAATCCTAAACTAGTCCAAAACATACAACCAGATCCAGAAAAATACATTCCAGCCTTCTGCATAGATCTGTAGCTAATTAGAGAATTATGCAATATGCCTCATGAAAATAGAAATGAAAAGCGGAGAGTAGAGATGTGCAAACTTTTGATTTGACCGAGCATGCAGCACACGAGAAGAGGAGAAAAAGAGGTGGGTATCGTTCATACAAATCTTAATTTCTAATTTAACAAATTGTTAATAGCTTAAAGATGCTAAATCTTTAGCAGTATCTCCCTCTGTGCGCATACTTTTGAACAAGCGTGAACTGAGAAGCAGACAAACGGATTCTTGCCTACATAATACTTTGTCAGTAAGCCACCTGTTTTTTTGGAAAAATGAGGAAAAGCTTCATGAGTCTCATTAAAAGTCAGTAAAAAGAAAGTATATGGCTGTACAGCTTATAGACCGAATAACTGTATTAAACATTGAACTCTAATATACTATAAATGAGATTGTTTCTATGATTTTATTTGTACTATACGGTACATTGAACTCGTAAAACTCTGAAAATAAAACAGCTAGAGGTAAGCAGACTAAAGAGTAATATTTTATATTTATTTACAATCTGGCACAATGGTTTGATTTTTGATTTTTGGCCCTTCATAGAAAAATGTTTGTTCCACTATAAAAAAAAAACACACAAAAAAAAAGGGACTTCACTGCCATCTAGTGTCTACTTTATAAATCTACCGATTATAAAAAAAAAATTAAAAAATAAAAATTTATTTATTTCCACTACGAATTTTTATTGTCTTTAAGCTGGTGGATAATTTGTTTCTTCACTGATTCGGTGTGCATGTGCATGCATGTGTGTGAAAGATACCTGTCATCTTATAGCCGCTTGCAGCCAATTGTCCGGCCATGTATTCTCCGTCTGAGCTGTTGTGTGAGCAGCCCCAAGTCCTTAACCACACTTTCTGTGTGCCAGGAATCACACTACCCGGAGAAAAAAAAAAAACACACAAACATCACACATGATAAGAAACACCTTCTGTTATTTTCAAACCTGATGCTCCCAAAACTCACATTTGATGTCTCAACATAAAAAAAAAAAAGAAAAAAAGAAAAGAAACCGAGGTAAATGCAATCGTCATCTATGTGTTCAAACCTAAAAAAACGGTCAGCTTGCTGCATTTCTCTGTTCCATTTTTTATAGCGTTTGTCTACTACAACAGTAAACTTTTCAAACGTGATTTATTGCGACTTTACTGCATTCAAATGCTTGTTTTTAATGTTTGTATATTTAATTAATGCATATACAATGTAATTATTATACAAAATGTTATTAATTATTTATTCTAGATGCTTATATCTTCACAAATTAACTAAATATACTTTGTATTAACAATTTTTGTTCAAAGTGTTGTAGTATATTTTATAAAGATTTTTTAAGCGTGGTTGTCAACTTGCCATCTGCAAAATACAATACAAATGATTTACACAAATTGCTTTACCTTTCATACTCAAATGCTCTTAGTTTGTTTTGTTTTTTACAGATAGAAACAACCCAGCATGAGTGAATTTGTTTAAAGGAGAAATTCCCCATGCACTTCTCAACAAGCAGCACTATAAGCTTTAAAATGTCTTAATTAAGGATCATTTCAATATGTGGCTTTTGCATTTTTAAGTACACTTGTATACATCAATTTAGTTTTATATATTTAAAATAAGCAAGACATCAAATTAAATGTAAAAAAAAGTATTTTTTTCTCAATTAATCGAGAAAATATAATTGTCTGATCATTTATTTATTAAAATAATCGTTATTTGCAGCCCTATAAAATAATAAAAATAAAAAAATATTTTCCACCAAACACTTTAAGTGGGTTAATAATAACTGACACTGACAATTTTACACATATGCAGTGTATATTCTTTTAATCTGATTTTTATTTTAGTAAAGGAAGGGAAAGATGATGTGTAGCGTTATAGCCACTAGATGGAGACAAAGAGCTTCTACCCTTAACATTTACAAATACTGTACTAAATTCACTTTAAATACGTATTAAAAATTATAATTAATTTAATTTTAACTACTTTATTATTACCTACAATATAACATTCGTGTTGCTCCTAAATATTTTTAAATCACTTACTAATTAAGATTAGTTTTTTATAACATTTACGGAACGATTATTATAATGTTTAATTATATAAGTATCTATAATTATCATATATGTAAAAATGATACAAGATCTAAAAAATGTAAGCCAGAGAAACAGATTTACTGTCTTTGTTTTACCAATTGCTCAAAAAAATTTTACTCTATAAAATCTGTTGCTTTAATGCATCTTAATCTGATTTTATAAGGTTTTAAAAGTCTAATATAATTAATCATAACATCTATATTTTTATTAATTGCTAATCAATTGTAGAAATTTACTTTTAGAAATGGCAAAACATTCATTGAAAGGTAAACTTTTGTACTCCTGTTGTGTGTTTATTTTATTGTGTTGCTTATGTATATAGTGTTATAGTGTTTAAACACTGTGTTTACTGCATTGTGCTGAAGCAGTGTGTTTATTACTGTGAATCACAAGAACACCCATAATTTCTACATGATGCTTTAAACAGCTTTACAGAATATACAAATTGAAGAAAGACGTAAGTGAATTGTGTCTTGTGTGTCTCGTCTCCTCACCTGTCCACCTGCAGCTCCTCGTTGGCTGCGACATCTTTGCGTTTTCTCACTCGGGGAATGACGGACTGTCTGCCGCTGGAGCGCTGGAGCTGTAAAGGAGCCGAATCGCTGGAGGACACCATGTCCTCAATATCATCAATTACAGAGGCACAGGCAGAGGACATGATCTGCAAAATACACACAAACATAGAAAGAGATATCAGCATGAAAATATTGTATATTAAACATCACACACACACACACACACACACACACACACACACACATATATATATATATATATACATATGTATATACATGATCTCTAGAAGGGGATAGGTGCATATGGCAGCTATTGACAGTACAAATTAAAGTGTTTTAGTGTGATTGTCCTTAAAGTGTCCATGTGCAGGATGGTGTGGTATAAAAAGTGACACTGTGCTGTGCAAGTTCAGAGTTGAAGTGTCATAGTGCAAAAAAATGTGCAAAAAAATTTGCAAAATAGTAAAATCATTAACATATTGTACATTATTTAAATAAATAAAATACTTAAAAAAAAAAAAAAACTAATTCATAAATAATAAATATTAGTGCAGGTGAACATTTTAGAAATATATAGAATAAAAAGAGATTTGTATTTAATAATAATATTTTAATGCAGTTTGCACTAATATTCAGCATCACATCTCTTAATCTAAACTGAACGGGTCTGGATTTTTTATATTATTGTGATAATATTTTTTCTCTAAGATTTGCACATCACATCAACACACTGTTTAAAAGCTGATTGAGCCTCAAGTTAAAACAAAGCGTTTAAAAAGTACTCTAGTGCTAAATTCTTCTTAGCTAACAGGCTAATCTAGCTAGCCTAGCTGGAGCCACATGTGTGCTTAAAATAAACTGGCAAAACATAAACACTTACTTTAAAAGTCAGTGCCCGCGTCGTTTTAATTCAAATAAAATCCCGCTATAAAATTCACCAAAAAGCGTATTAGAGATACAAGTTTATAACCGTTTAGCCGAGTTTAGTTTGCCTCTCTTAAAGACTCCATGCTTGATAAACACTGGAGCTAGATCCTGATCAGTGAGCTAGGGCACTGAATGTGTACACTACATAGGGGAGTAGTGAGCTCTTGCAGGTAGTGTAGTGCACTACAGAGCAACAACGACACTATTTTGTAATCGAGCCGCAATATGACGCGAAATAATATGAGTACGGCATATGCGTTGGGACAAAGTTAACACATTTTTAAACAACACACAGTGTGT
The DNA here is from genome assembly GCA_039877035.1 of Silurus lanzhouensis. Lineage (NCBI taxonomy): Eukaryota > Metazoa > Chordata > Actinopteri > Siluriformes > Siluridae > Silurus > Silurus lanzhouensis. Next base: position 1,748,981 of record JBCEWE010000483.1, read on the forward strand.
GTGTGTGTGTGTGTGTGTGTGTGTGTGTGTGTGTGTGTGTGTGTGTGTGTGTGTGTGTGTGTGTGATTATTTTTTTAAATAATTACGTTGAAGCATGGTTGAAAAGCAATGTGTGACTTTCATTGGTTAAAATTCATAGAATTTTTATTTATTATTACTTTTGTCAGATTAAAGTTTTTTCTGTGATTATTGTGAGTTTTTCTTTCACTGACTGAAGTGTACCAACAATTTTTGTTTGTATAACCCCTATCATTAGGGTTGCACAAGCTAGTGCAATCTTAGTGCCAGTCCAAAGCCCGGATATATGGGGAGGGTTGCGTTAGGAAGGGCATCCAGCGTAAAACATGCGGCAAATTAAATATGGGGATCACGAAAGAGAATTTCATACCAGATTGGTCAAGGCCTGGGTTACCAACGACCGCCACAATTATCGTTAGCCAACAGGGTACCGGTGAGATAGTAAGGAGGAAGTGAGAGCAGCGATTAAGAGGATAAAGAGTGGAAAGTCGGTTGGACCAGATGACATACCGGTAGAAGCATGGAGATGTTTAGGAGAGATGACAGTGGAGTTTTTAACAACATTGTTTAACAGGATTAACAGAGGATGCCTGAGGAATGTAGAAGAAGTGTGCTGGTACCGATCTTTAAGAACAAGGGAGATGTGCAGACCTGCAGTAACTACAGGGGAATTAAGTTGATCAGTCACACCATGAAGTTATGGGAAAGAGTAGTGGAAGCCAGGCTGAGTGAAGAGGTGACCATCTGTGAGCAACAGTATGGTTTTATGGCAAGGAAGAGCACCACAGACGCATTATTTGCTTTGAGAATGTTGATGGAGAAGTATAGAAAAGGTCAGAAGGAGTTGCATTGTGTGTTTGTGGATTTAGAGAAAATGTACGACAGGGTGCAGAGAGAGGAGTTGTGGTATTGTATGAGGAAGTCAGGTGTGTCAGAGAAGTATGTGAGGGTGGTGCAGGACATGTATGAGAACAGTGTGACAGCAGTGAAGTGTGCAGTGGGAATGACAGACTGGTTCAAGGTGGTTCAAGACTGGTTCAAGAGGTTGGACTGCATCAAAGATCGGCTCTGAGCCCTTTTCTGTTTGCAGTAGTGACTGACAAGTTGACTTACGAGGTCAGACAGAAGTCTCCGTGGACTATGATGTTTGCGGATGATATTGTAATTTGTGGTGAGAGTAGAGAGCAGGTTGCTCTTCCTTCCGATTTCATTTCTGCAATAATATTAGAGATTAAATTGATTATACTGTTTGAGTTGCATGATTAGAACAAGCTTTTGCCAGGTGCCACTTTAATTTCCTTATACTTGTAAAAAATTACAAACATCTCTTAAGATTCATAATTTCATAATCTTAAACATAGTTAAAGAATAATGACCAACATAAAGCCTGTTTTACAATAACAAGAGGAGGAAAAATATGGGAAAATATTTTAGATTATATAAAGAAAATATTAAAAAAGAACTTTGACCCTTTGCCATGGTGTATCCAGAAACTGTAGAGTTGTTATAGAAGTTGTTGCTTACATTTAGTTGTAAAAGAATGGAATGTTTCTGTCAGAGGAAAAAGCCGGTTAAAGTTAAAACGTCTCATTTTAATGAACGGTGAACGTGAAACTCTCTGAATGTAAATATTCAGATATTCTATAAGCATGCAAGTTTGTTTAATTTAATTGTTTTTCAATAACGCACCGTCAAAATAAGAACAATGAATAAATAACATTGCTGAGTTAAGTCTTTCTTTGCTGTGTGTATAAAGCGTGTATAAAGCCTAATTAATATTATTAAAACCAAAAAGCATCGAGATAACCGATGATCGAGATAAACGAAAATCAATATGGCGACAGTATATTACCGTGCTTGAAATTTCTTTATGTACATGATGTGCGTTAATAAATGAGAATGTGCAGGCACGTGTTTTTGAAGGTTTTTTTTACACAACAGCGTTGCCGCGATTTGTTTGATGAAGGCATGCTATAAAAATACATACAGTACATGTTTATCTGTCAGGAATCCACCTGCCACGCCCCATTCGGCCCCCTTCAGCGTGGCAGGTGTTTTCTCGGCCGCTTTCTCTGAAGCTCCCGGCTTCAATCGCGCACATCTGGTGCTCGTTTATCATCATCACCAGCTCCTATTTAAACTTCCACACTCTCACTGTCCGTTATTCTTTTCTGCTCTTTTCTTCCCAAAGCGCATCGCGGATTCCCCCCGATCCTGCCGGTGTTCATTCTATGCTTTTGCTGCTCATCCCACGTTCTCCTGTGTGCTGTTCAGCGCCTCGCGTCTACTTTCGCCTCCTGTTCATCGCATAACATTTAACAACAAAAGGCATATGTGCACTAACTAACAGCAGAGATTCACCAGTATACAATACAAACACCTGTAGCAGCTGTAAGCCTTGATTTTTCTGCCACTTTTGCGAGTTCTTCTGCGGCTGCACCGAGATAAACGACGTTAAATCGCAAATTTTCCCCCCCTTGTGGACATAACCGATAAAAAATATGCTAAGACAAAGCGAGAATTTGCCGGTTTCACTTTAAAAACGTTAATAGGGTTGTCGAGATAACACTCTTGGTCGAGATAAGTGATTTCCACTGTATGTATATATATATATATATATATATACAGTGCCCTCCACAATTATTGGCACCCCTGTTTAAGATGTGGTCGTGGACTTCTAAAAATTCTCCTTTTTTTTAAAACAACATAGAACCCAAATGCAAAAAAAAAAAAGAAAAATCCAACCTTTCATTTAAGTACATTACTTTGGTGGTAAAAAAAATCACACATTTAGAAAAAAAAAACAAACTTGAAATCATGTGTGCCACAATTATTGGCACCCCTGATGTTAATACTTTGTACAACCTCCTTTTGCCAACAAGACAGCACTTAATCTCCTCCTATAACATTTCACAAGATTGGAGAACACAGAGAGAGGGATTTTTGACCATTCTTCTTTGCACAATCTTTCTAGATCATCCAGTGTCCTGGGTCCTCTCTTATGCACTCTTCTCTTTAGCTCGCCCCACAGGTTTTCGATTGGGTTGAGGTCTGGGGACTGAGATGGCCATGGGAGGACCTTGAGTTTGTGACTGCTGAACCACTTTTGTGTAGATTTTGCCACATGTTTTGGATCATTATCCTGCTGAAAGACCCAATGACGACCCATCTTCAGCTTTCTGGCAGAGGCCATCAGGTTTTTATTTAAAATAGCCTGGTACTTCAAAGCGTTCATAATGCCATGCACCCTAACAAGGTTCCCAGGGCCTTTGGAAGAGAAACAGGCCCACAGCATCACAGATCCTCCACCATACTTCACGGTGGGCATTCATCTTTTGTTTTACGCCAGACCCACTTAGAGTGTTTGTTGCCAAAAAGCTCAATCTTAGTCTCATCTGACCAAAGCACACTTTTCCAGTTGAAGTCCCAGTACCGCTTAGCAAACTCCAGACGTTTACGTTTGTGAGTGTTAGTGAGAAAAGGCTTTTTCCTTGCATGCCTCCCAAACAGCTTGTTGGCATGTAGAGAGCGTCTGATGGTTGTTTTGGAGACTCTGTGACCCCAAGATGCCACTCTTTGATGCAATTCTGTGACGGTGAGCTTGGGAAATTTTTTTACTTCTCTTACCATCCTCCTCACTGTGCGTTGTGGCAAGATAAACTTGGGACCTCTTCCAGCCTTGTTTGTCACTGTTCCAGTTGTTTTAAACTTCTTAATGATTCCTCTGACTGTAGATACCGGCAAGTTAAGGCGAGTGGCTATTTTCTTGTAGCCATTGCCTGACTTATGAAGGTCGACACACATCTGCCTTACTTGAATGGTGTGTTCTCTTGTCTTTGCCATGTTGACAAATGGGTAAGAGAATTAGGCCTCTGTGTCACGTCATATTTATACCCCAGGGAAACAGGAAATCATGAATTACTAATTAAAAGTCCCTAGATACCCTGACCAACCTTAGCAACTACAGAAAAATATATAAAAAAAAAAAAACAATTAAATTTTTCAGAGGAATTGTTAGGGGTGCCAATAATTGTGGCACACATGATTTCAAGTTTTTTTTTTCCTAAATGTATGATTTTTTTTACCACCAAAGTAATGTACTTAAATGAAAGGTTGTATTTTTCTCTTTTTTTGCATTTGGGTTCTATGTTGTTTTAAAAAAAAGGAGAATTTTTAGAAGTCCACGACCACATCTTAAACAGGGGTGCCAATAATTGTGGAGGGCACTGTATATATATATATATATATATATATATATATATATATATATATATATATATATATATATATATATATATATATATATATAATGAATATATTGATACAAAGCAAATAAAAAAAAAATGTTAGCTAAAAATTGTTAAGTAATGAATGTATTCCAGCTGAACATCCACCATAGAGAAAACAAGCAGAGTAAAGACGATGATGATCAGGTGATCAGGACTGTCTCTCTTCTCAGTCATGTTTACATCTCTGACTTCCTCTGTCTCATCCACGTTAACCCCATACTCTTGTTGCCTTTTGTCTTGCTCATTGTTATCTTCATAAACCAGTCAACATCTGTGGTGAGTGATAACCAGGAAATGAAACACCAGTAGATTGAAAAATCTGCACAACAACAGGAATTTGGTTGATGACACTGAAAGCAGTGCACAATGAGAAGGAAAGATATTGACATTTCACCAAATAGATTAAAACTAAAAGTAACCTGTTCTGAAAACGTAAGAAGTAGAAAGTACAGATATTTTTGTAAAAATGTAATGAGCGAAAGCAGTGGTGGGCCGTCAGGGCCAGCAATAAACACTATCAGCCTAAGCACTATCAGAAGCACTGACCTACACTTTGTCATGAAACACCAGACGGCAGAAACCAAAAGTAAAACAAGGTGTAGTTTATTTATCTTTGAAGAGAACAAACAAAGTAGATTCAGAAACTGGAGTACAGAAAATTATAAACTTAGTTGTAGCGAGCTTTACGAGAAGCGTAACAGGGATTACAGGAGAACGCAGGATCAGTAGAGAGTTCGTAATGTTTCCCTTGGCTGCACTGCATCCAGTTTGTGTATGTGGATGTTTTAGCCTCTATGTGCTGCCATGTCAATCTGATCTGCCCAGAGCCTTTAAAGCCAGTACTGCTGGCCTTTTTATTATAGTCTCTATTAAAAATATATCTGTTGTTAAGCAGCCAAGCAACTTCTCTTCATTAAAACAGGACAGAAAATGCAGGTTGCTTACATAACCACACTGAGGTGAGCAAGACCCCGTCTCTCTGTAGAGCAGACATTACACCTGTTCCTCATCAAGTTGCTTTGCTATAATGTATATATGCCAAACTGTATGGTTTTTGGCAGTGGGTACATTATCCAGAAATGTAAATGTTTTTTAATGTATATATTTATATAAACTTTAAAATTACTTACCTGAGGCATTCACATTTACTCAAATATGTAAGTTCAAATGTGTAAACACAGCTGCATTGTTATATGCAATCTGCAATATCATGTCAATTTGACACATCCAGTGTTTTTTGCAAATTGCAATAATAATAATAATAAGCGAGAATGAAAAACCTCCATGTTTTTTTCTAGATTATTTTAAATGATTAGACCTGTTATGAAAGCAGTTTTCCTGGAAGCACCAACACATGCCCAATACATAACGTGTGTTTTGTTACTGTAACTAATCTGCTTTCATTGTATTATTGCTGGTAAACGGTGATTTACTACATGAGAGCACAACAGGTAGTTGTATGTTTTATTAGTAGTAGTAAAAGAATGGTGCTGTTTTAAGGTTATGTAATATAAAATAACACAGTAGGGATCCTTTATTCTCCTTAATTAACTTGGAGAATATATTTACTGTATTTTGACTGGAAGGAACCATGATGATGATGATGGTTTATAATAGCGAATACAGTACCAAATATAAAGCAATGAAAACATGGATAAAAGCTCCTGCTTAAATGTGGAGTAATAGTGCTTGAAGATTAAAAAATCAATAACAAAAAATCTATGGTATCCAGTGGCAAAAAGTCAACTTTTGTGGTGGCACCAAAAATACTTTCTATTAAAATACATTACATAGAACAGGGGTCGTCAGCTGGCGGACTCCTGTCCGAATCCAGACCGCGAAGCCTTTTCATATAATCAAATTAATATATGCCAAACGCTATTTTCGAATAAAACCAAATTTGTTTCAGGCACATTAAGGTGGGCTCAGTAGAGCTGTTTGAGTTCTACGGCACCATGGGTCACTACTACAGTTACTATGCTCACTGTTTCTACGATCGGACGTGCAGTTGAGTGTGCAGTGAAGACAGCAGAGAGAAATGTGCAAAAGATGAAAATGAGTGAAAAACAATGGCATTCTCAAAAATAAGGAAAGTTGGTGTTTGTGGTCCTGAATGATATTCCTGTTGATATTTTATCAATGCAACATGAAGTATAGAAGAGAGCAATGTTAAACATTAGATACATTTAGTTGGGTGAAGACAATATGTGTCTATGTTAATAATGTGATGAGATTTCCGTTTTCTTTTTTTTTAACCAGTGAGGTATGCGTTCATTACTTATGATCTGTAATCTCAGTTCAGCAGAAACAAAAGTACTTTAGCTTTTCCTTTTATGTATTAATATATAATATGTTCAATAAAACTATTGTCTACACTTAATTCTTTAGTCTGGCAAACATCATGTTTTTAGTTATATAATTGTCCGGACCTCAGCAGGCAAGGAGGGTTCATTTACTGGACCTCAAGGATTTTTAGTTGTAGACTCCTGACATAGAAAGTCGTCTTCAATGGCACAAAAAACACGAATCAATAGATTACATTTCGTGACTATATCACAAAATGCCATGAAACTGAGCTGGAGAGGGAGTGTATCATAGGAACACTGAGCATGAGAAATGAATACATTATGTCATTACTTTGCAGAGAACACACACAAACACATTCTCACCAAGGGGCAATTTAGCGCTACACATTTAAGCATATGTTATTTGGAGGTGGAAGAAAACAGAAAAACCTAGTAAATCCTACATGGAATTGGGAGCTCAAGATCAAATCAAGAACCGTGGAGCTGCAAGGCAGTGATGCTACCTCTATAATTTGTTTCTGAAACATGAGAAACACCACATTCTCACTTTTTAGCAATGAAACTAACTGCTTACATTTATTGCATTACAAGCAAATACATTTATTGATTAGTAAACTGAAAGGTAAATAAGAAAATAATGTTTAACAGTGCAAGTTGTGGCCTGAAAGGTATACAAGATATATCAAATACTCAGTGTAGATTTGTTTCCTTATTGCAAAAAAACATTTACATTTACACTACACACTTACTGATATTGATTCAGTAGGGCAAGGACTTGGAGTACAATCAGTGCAAAAAGAATCTTTAGCAAAATAAAAAAAAAAGTAACACTGGAAAAAGGGTATAATACATTTTTTTTCATTATGAATAACAAAAACGCAATAATTAACAGTAAACAGCAAACATTATTTATCACTGATTCCCAACAAGTCAAGCAATAGCAAACTGTTTAAAACATTAAAATGAAATAAGATTAAACAAAAATAATAAAGTAAAGAAAGAAATAAGGCGTCAGAATCAAAACTGTGCATACATTGTTAATCTGGTGACCCTCATCTGGTATTACTGAGTCAACTTTACTATTTTAAAATGTTTAAATGTTTTCTGTTCTGTCTTTTTATTTACAGCAGTTTTGGAATATTCCTGCGTGGAATATTTATTGTGTGGGCTTCTTCAGTTGTTCAAGTGCCTCTATTATTTTATTATGTTTCTTTTTTTTTGCTTCTTCAATCAGGCAGTCCAGATCCAAAACTGTACACAGAGCATCAGTGTTTAAGGCGATCATCTGCAGAAAGTTCAAACACATAAGACATTTATTCACCTGTGTGGTTATTTTTTTTTCTTGTGTAGATATTTCTTCTTGTAGTTGGTTTATACGTCTTTCATGCTCTTCAGTCTCTGACACATAGTCCTTTTTTTGCTTTTCATTAGTCGTCTTGACCTTCCTTGTTTTCCTCACATAGATCTTCCCCTCTTTAACATGTTTAGTATAGTCACACTTTCCAGGACACACTGTGCATTTACTCTTTGACATGACAGTACACCATGAAAGATCTTTGACCCACCAGCATCCTGGATAGTGACAATTAAACTTACACACACTGCAGCAAGTAGCCTCTTTGCTGGATCCTGCTGATGGGTCAATTGGCACCTTTTCTGTGTACTCCTCATCAACTTCATAAGTAAATGTAATATTTTTCTCTTTCTCTTTATGGTGCTGCAAAGCTTCAATGGCCTGATCCAGCATTTCCTTGTGCTGTACTGCATGGACTTCATCCCTTATGCTGGCGATGTTTTCTAATATTTGTTTGCGATGTATCAGCACACTTTGAATATTCTTCACACTTACTGGTTTGCTCCCTTTTACAAAACTCCAAAAGTCCTCTATGCTTGTTTTAAACAGGTCCCATGCTGCCTGGTAACTTTGGAATAGTTGTTCCTTTTGCTCTTCACTGTTGTATTGGACATAAAAGTTTTCACAGTGACAGTTGTCGAATCTGAAATGTACAGGCTCCTTATTATCAGTCTGAGCACATGGGATTTTGGCATCTTTAATGGCTTTAATGGAGTTTGGAGATGCTGTTGGTGCATGTGTGATAAACACAACCAAGTTATTCTTCACATCATTGCTGAATAGTGAGAGAATTGAATTAAAAATGTAGCTTTGTCTTTCAGTGAGTCGAACAGTGCTCGATGACATCACAAGGCACACTGCATCAATTTCATGATGCCAATCCTCACATCCAAATAACTCAAGTAATCCTTCAGCAATTTTTAAATCCTCCTCTGTGCCTTCTGTTTTTTCAAATCCAGGAGTGTCAATGATGGTCAGAGAGAATGAGCTGCTCTCGGTAAAGATGTCATACGCTGTTACCTTAACTGTCTGTGAAGCAGCTTGTTTTTCTTCTGTCGCAATGATTTCAAACCAGATTTGATCTTCACTTTCAACACCCAGCATGTAGTTCACCAAGGCATTGATGATTGTCGACTTCCCCACTCCTGTTTCTCCCAACATTATTATGGTTTTATGAGGTTTGCTCGCATCTTTATCTCCAAATGCCACTCTCTTCAGTCTTTCACCATCAAGAAGAGTCCATGGGTTTAGAATATATCTTGTGAGGAATCCAATAATTGAGCGACTCTTTTTTCTATATCTAACATGCTCGTCCTGCACCGAGGAGCTCCTAAAAATATGTCCACATATGTGTGAATTAATTCAAAGTACATTTTTAATAAGTTTATTTATTGTACTGTTGTTTTATTCTTACTTTTAAGACATTTTGTATGCTTGTCTGATATTTATACATTAAAACGCAATTAACGCTATAATATGGGCAAAATAGTCCCATGAAATAAAACCTTACCCATGAGGGGACTTATCGTTTTCCATAACAGTTGCACCAGTGTCTAAATGTTAAAAGAGAGAAAAGATTAAGCTATTAATAATAGATCCAATTTTAGGAAAAATGTAAAATATATGTATTTAAACTAATGAATGTGTTGATACAGTAATAATTTTAAACATTTCCATTACACACTGTTGCTCAAAATGCTACTTTTACTTAAAGGTAAGTGAACAATTTTGTGATGATCAGGCTTAGACTTTAGGACTTTAGGACATGTATTGAACACAGGGGTAAAGAAAAGTGAATTATTTAACTGTAATAGGCAACAGCTAGATTTCACCCAGACAAGCCTTTAAGGTTGCTTGGGAGAATTTAGTAGACACTTTAGAACTTCTATATATTATGTGAGGCCTCAGGGACAGTAAGTTACAGATGTAGCTTCAAGAACCAACCAGATTGGCTACAGATGCAATTCATGACAGTAAGACTCCATCAAAAACATAATAAATACATATACATACCATACATGTACAATTACACCCATATATATATATATATATATATATATATAATATATATATATATATATATATATATATATATATATATATATATATACAGTGCCCTCCACAATTATTGGCACCCCTGTTTAAGATGTGGTCGTGGACTTCTAAAAATTCTCCTTTTTTTTAAAACAACATAGAACCCAAATGCAAAAAAAGAGAAAAATCCAACCTTTTATTTAAGTACATTACTTTGGTGGTAAAAAAAATCACACATTTAGAAAAAAAAAAAAATTTGAAATCATGTGTGCCACAATTATTGGCACCCCTAACAATTCCTCTGAAAAATTTAATTGTTTTTTTTTTTAATATATTTTTCTGTAGTTGCTAAGGTTGGTCAGGGTATCTAGGGACTTTTAATCAGTAATTCATGATTTCCTGTTTCCCTGGAGTATAAATATGACGTGACACAGAGGCCTAATTCTCTTACCCATTTGTCAACATGGCAAAGACAAGAGAACACACCATTCAAGTAAGGCAGATGTGTGTCGACCTTCATAAGTCAGGCAATGGCTACAAGAAAATAGCCACTCGCCTTAACTTGCCGGTATCTACAGTCAGAGGAATCATTAAGAAGTTTAAAACAACTGGAACAGTGACAAACAAGGCTGGAAGAGGTCCCAAGTTTATCTTGCCACAACGCACAGTGAGGAGGATGGTAAGAGAAGTAAAAAAATTTCCCAAGCTCACCGTCACAGAATTGCATCAAAGAGTGGCATCTTGGGGTCACAGAGTCTCCAAAACAACCATCAGACGCTCTCTACATGCCAACAAGCTGTTTGGGAGGCATGCAAGGAAAAAGCCTTTTCTCACTAACACTCATAAACGTAAACGTCTGGAGTTTGCTAAGCGGTACTGGGACTTCAACTGGGATCGTGTGCTTTGGTCAGATGAGACTAAGATTGAGCTTTTTGGCAACAAACACTCTAAGTGGGTCTGGCGTAAAACAAAAGATGAGTATACCGAAAAGCACCTCATGCCCACCGTGAAGTATGGTGGAGGATCTGTGATGCTGTGGGCCTGTTTCTCTTCCAAAGGCCCTGGGAACCTTGTTAGGGTGCATGGCATTATGAATGCTTTGAAGTACCAGGCTATTTTAAATAAAAACCTGATGGCCTCTGCCAGAAAGCTGAAGATGGGTCGTCATTGGGTCTTTCAGCAGGATAATGATCCAAAACATGTGGCAAAATCTACACAAAAGTGGTTCAGCAGTCACAAACTCAAGGTCCTCCCATGGCCATCTCAGTCCCCAGACCTCAACCCAATCGAAAACCTGTGGGGCGAGCTAAAGAGAAGAGTGCATAAGAGAGGACCCAGGACACTGGATGATCTAGAAAGATTGTGCAAAGAAGAATGGTCAAAAATCCCTCTCTCTATGTTCTCCAATCTTGTGAAATGTGATAGGAGGAGATTAAGTGCTGTCTTGTTGGCAAAAGGAGGTTGTACAAAGTATTAACATCAGGGGTGCCGATAATTGTGGCACACATGATTTCAAGTTTTTTTTTTTTTTTTTAAATGTGTGATTTTTTTACCACCAAAGTAATGTACTTAAATAAAAGGTTGGATTTTTCTCTTTTTTTGCATTTGGTTCTATGTTGTTTTAAAAAAAAGGAGAATTTTTAGAAGTCCACGACCACATCTTAAACAGGGGTGCCAATAATTGTGGAGGGCACTGTATATATATATATATATATATATATATATATATATATATATATATATATATATATATATATATATATATATATATAGGGGTGTAATTGTACATGTATTCATACCATACATTGCTTTCGGTTCGGTGCACATGAAAATCTGAGTTCCCCTTAAGGAATGTATTCAGAGCAGACCGAAGGTTTGTTTAGTCTCCACCTTTTACTATGAGTGCATTTTTTAAATTATTATTAAACTTGAAAGCCTACACAGCAATGCCAGAGGTATAAAAAAAAAAATGGGTTACTTAACATAATTCCGGGTATTTTAATAACAAATTAAGGTGTTTCACTATGGGCGTGACCAACTAAGGAAGCTCCTATGACACCACGTCTGTCTTGACAGTCAGGTCGACCTGAGTAGTAAAGGTGGGGCGGAGCCTGATCTCAGGTCAAGAGAATGCCAAGAGTGTGCAAAGCAGTAATCAAAACAAAAGGTGGCTACTTTGAAGAACCTAGAATATGAGATTTTTCAGTTGTTTCACACTTTTTGTTATGTATATAATTCCATATATAATTCCACATGTGTTAATTCAAAGTTTTGATGCCTTCAGTGTGAATCTACAATTTTCATAGTCATGAAAATAAAGAAAACTCTTTGAATGAGAAGGTGTGTCCAAACTTTTTGTCTGTACTATATATATATATATATATATATATATATATACAGATGAAACCAGATATTTACATACACTTCAGAAAAAAACACAAAAACTTTTATTTCTTTACTGTCATACATTAAATCAGAGTAAACTTTTTCTGTTTTAAATCAATAAATATTAACATATTTTTTGCATTTGTTAAATGTCAGAATCGAGCGAGGGAGAATTTTTATGTATTTTTATTATCACTTTCATCAAAGTCAGAAGTATACATACACTTTGATGTAATTTGGTGGAATTGCCCCGAAACTGTTTCACTTGGGCCAAACGTTTTGGGTACAAATTTTCTACAATAGTTTGCTGGAATTTTGGCCCACTCCTCTTGACAGAACTGATATAACTGGGTCAGGTTTGGGAGGCCTTCTTGCTCGCACTCGCCTTTTCAGTGCCGCCCACAAGTTTTCTATGGGATTGAGATCAGGGCTTTGTGATGGCCACTCCAATACCTTGACTTTGCTGTCCTTAAGTCACTTTGTAACTAATTTGGAGGTATGCATGGGCTCATTGTCCATTTGGAAGACCCATTTGTGCCCAAGCTTTCTTTTCTCATGATGCCATCTATTTTGTTAAGTGCACCAGTCCCTTCTGCAGCAAAGCAGCCCCACAACATTATACTACCACCCCCATATTTTGACAGTTGGGATGGTGTTCTGGGGCTTCAAAGCTTCGCCCTTTTTTCTTCAAATATACCGTTTATCATTATGGCCGAACAGTTCAATTTTTGTTTCGTCAGACCACAGGACATGTCTCCAGAAATTAATTTTTTTTCCCCTCATGTGCAGTTGCAAACTGTAGTCTGCTTTCTCCTCCCAGAGTAACCTTTCAGCTCATAACGGTACAGTATTCGTTTTACTGTGGATAATGACACTGTATAACCAGTTTCAGCCAGCATCTTAACAAGATCTTTTGCTGTTGTCCTGGGGATGATTTGCACATTTCGCAACAAAAACGTTCCTCTCTGGGACTCAGAATCCGTCTCCTTCTTAAACGGTATGATGGTTGTACATTCCCATGTTTTTTATACTTGAATGTGGGACCTTCAGGCATCTGGAAATTGCACCTAAGGATGAGCCATACTTGTGGAGGTCAACAATTCTTTTTCTGATGTCTTGGTGGATTTCTCTTGATTTTCCCATGATGTCAAAGAAAGAGGCTCTGTGTTTAAGGTGTGCCTTTATATGCATCCACAGGTGTGCCACCAATGAACTCAAATGGAATCAATTAACCTATCAGAGGCTTCTTAAGCTCAGAATGGAATCATCTGGAGTTTTTTTTGTTTAAAGGCACGATAAACTTAGTGTATGTATACTTCTGACTTTGATGAAAGTGATAATAAAAATACATAAAAATTCTCCCTTGCTCGATTCTGACATTTAACAAATGCAAAAAATATGTTAATGTTTATTGATTTAAAACAGAAAAAGTTTACTCTGATTTAATGTATGACAGTAAAGAAATAAATGATTTTGTGTTTTTTTCTGATGTGTATGTAAATATCTGGTTTCAACTGTATATACAGTGCCCTTCACAATTATTGGCACCCCTGTTTAAGATGTGGTCGTGGACTTCTAAAAATTCTCCTTTTTTTTTAAAACAACACAGATCCCAAATGCAAAAAAAGAGAAAAATCCAACCTTTCATTTAAGTACATTACTTTGGTGGTAAAAAAATCACACATTTAGAAAAAAACAAACAAACTTGAAATCATGTGTGCCACAATTATTGGCACCCCTGATGTTAATACTTTGTACAACCTCCTTTTGCCAACAAGACAGCACTTAATCTCCTCCTATAACATTTCACAAGATTGGAGAACACAGAGAGAGGGATTTTTGACCATTCTTCTTTGCACAATCTTTCTAGATCATCCAGTGTCCTGGGTCCTCTCTTATGCACTCTTCTCTTTAGCTCGCCCCACAGGTTTTCGATTGGGTTGAGGTCTGGGGACTGAGATGGCCATGGGAGGACCTTGAGTTTGTGACTGCTGAACCACTTTTGTGTAGATTTTGCCACATGTTTTGGATCATTATCCTGCTGAAAGACCCAATGACGACCCATCTTCAGCTTTCTGGCAGAGGCCATCAGGTTTTTATTTAAAATATCCTGGTACTTCAAAGCGTTCATAATGCCATGCACCCTAACAAGGTTCCCAGGGCCTTTGGAAGAGAAACAGGCCCACAGCATCACAGATCCTCCACCATACTTCACGGTGGGCATGAGGTGCTTTTCGGCATACTCATCTTTTGTTTTACGCCAGACCCACTTAGAGTGTTTGTTGCCAAAAAGCTCAATCTTAGTCTCATCTGACCAAAGCACACGATCCCAGTTGAAGTCCCAGTACCGCTTAGCAAACTCCAGACGTTTACGTTTGTGAGTGTTAGTGAGAAAAGGCTTTTTCCTTGCATGCCTCCCAAACAGCTTGTTGGCATGTAGAGAGCGTCTGATGGTTGTTTTGGAGACTCTGTGACCCCAAGATGCCACTCTTTGATGCAATTCTGTGACGGTGAGCTTGGGAAATTTTTTTACTTCTCTTACCATCCTCCTCACTGTGCGTTGTGGCAAGATAAACTTGGGACCTCTTCCAGCCTTGTTTGTCACTGTTCCAGTTGTTTTAAACTTCTTAATGATTCCTCTGACTGTAGATACCGGCAAGTTAAGGCGAGTGGCTATTTTCTTGTAGCCATTGCCTGACTTATGAAGGTCGACACACATCTGCCTTACTTGAATGGTGTGGTCTCTTGTCTTTGCCATGTTGACAAATGGGTAAGAGAATTAGGCCTCTGTGTCACGTCATATTTATACCCCAGGGAAACAGGAAATCATGAATTACTGATTAAAAGTCCCTAGATACCCTGACCAACCTTAGCAACTACAGAAAAATATATTTAAAAAAAAAACAATTAAATTTTTCAGAGGAATTGTTAGGGGTGCCAATAATTGTGGCACACATGATTTCAAATTTTTTTTTTTTTCTAAATGTGTGATTTTTTTTACCACCAAAGTAATGTACTTAAATAAAAGGTTGGATTTTTCTCTTTTTTTGCATTTGGGTTCTATGTTGTTTTAAAAAAAAGGAGAATTTTTAGAAGTCCACGACCACATCTTAAACAGGGGTGCCAATAATTGTGGAGGGCACTGTATGTATGTATATATATATATATATATATATATATATATATATATATATATATATATATATATATATATATATATACACACACACACACACACAGGTTATATAAACAAATGAATGAAATGTTGGGCAGAATGTACAGTAGGGATATAAAGATACATAGATAAAAGGAGTGCAGATGTAATGAGTAATTAAAAAATATATAATATGTACATGTATAGTACAGAGGTTATATACAGTGTTTTGTTTTGTGTTTTGTTTTGTAGTGATTTAGCGGTGTAGTGTAGAGTTCAGTAGTGGATGGAAAAAAGCTGTCCCTGAACCTGCTGGTTCTGGTGCATAAGTTCCTGTATCTCCTTCTTGATGGAAGGAGGTTAAAAAGTTTATGACCGGGATGTGAAAAGTCCTTGATAATGTTGTTAGCTCTGCGCAGACATCTGGTGAAGGTGTTCAATGGCGGGGAGTTTGGTGGCAGTGATGCGTTGGGCAGTTTTGACCACCCTTTGCAGGGCTTTGCGTTCACACACAGTAGAGCCTCCGTACCATATAGTGAAGGAGTTGGTCAGGATGCTCTCGATGATGCAGCAGTAGAAACTCGTTAAAATCTTTGGGGACAGATGAGATTTCTTAAAACTTCTCAAGAAGTACAGGCGCTGTTGTGCTTTTTTAACCAGGGCTGAAGTATTCTGCTGCCATGTCAGATCCACAGAGATGTGAACTCCCAGGAACTTGAAACTGGAGACTTGTTCTACCTCAGTTCCATTAAAGTTGACTGGTAGATGTCTCCTGCTGTTGGATTTCCGGAAGTCTACAATAAGCTCTTTGGTCTTCATGGCGTTGAGGGTCAGGTTGTTGGTGGCACACCATACTGCCAAATTATGGATCTCTTCCCTGTAGGCCGATTTGTCGATTGTTGTCGATCTGGCCGACCATGGTGGTGTCATCTGCATACTTGATGAAGATGTTGGAGTTATACAGAGGAGCACAATCGTGGGTAAACAGGGAGTAGAGTAGTGAGCTCAGAACACAGCCCTGCGGGATGCCAGTGTTTAGAATGAGAGTTGAGGATACCTGGTTGCCCAACCTTACAGATTGAAGTCTGTTGGTGAGAAAGTCCAGAATCCATCTGCAAGTGGAGGTGCAGATACCCAGGTCACTGAGCTTAGTGATCAGTACAGTGGGGAGGACTGTTTTGAACGCAGAGCTCAAGTTAATGAACAGCATTCTGATGTAAGTGTTGCTTTTATCCAGGTGGGTGAGGGCTGAATGAAGAGCCGTGGAAACTGCATACTCTGTTGACCTGTTCGGGTGATAGGCAAACTGGTGTGGGTCCAGTGTAGGTGGTAGGCCCGCAGTGAGGTGATTCAGAACCAGTTTCTCAAAGCACTTCATAGCGATAGGGGTGAGTGCAACCGGGCGAAAGTCATTCAGGCATTTGGCAGCTGAGTGCTTAGTCACAGGTATGATGGTAGTGGTCTTCAGGCATGTAGGAACCGTGGCTTGGGCCAATGACAGTTTGAAAATGTCAGGGAAAACCTGTGCCAGTTGTCCAGCGCATGCTCTGAGAACACGTCCTGGTATGCCATCCGGGCCAGCTGCCCTGCATGCATCCACTCTGCTAAACACTGAATAGACGTCCGTTGTTGAGAGTGAAAGTGGGCTGTAAGCTGTAGAAGAGTCTGTGGTTGAGGTCAAATGTCCTGTGCCTTGGTCGAAACAAGCAAAAAATTGATTGAGTTCGTTCGGTTGGAAGGCACTGCTGGTTGGTTGAGCTGTGCGTTTGTAGTCTGTGATGGTCTGGATGCCTTTCCACATGCGTCTGGGGTCAGAGTTGTGGAAGTGCTCTTCTATCTAGAGTCTAAATGTGAGTTTTGCTTTCCTGATGCCTCTTTTCAGGTTGGCCCTGGCTCTGTTGTAGTCCTCTGTACTGCCAGATTTAAAGGCAGCATCTCTTGCTTTCAACAGAAGACAGACTTCAGAGCTTATCCACGGCTTCTGATTAGGGAAGCATTTCACGTGTTTGACGGTAGTTACATTGTCAATGCACGTGTTGATATGGTCCAAAACATATGAAGTGTAAATGTCCATGTCTGTGTGAGATTCCAGTGTGGCCTGTGAGGTAAACATGATCCAGTCAGTATCCTGAAACTTTTGCTGTAGAGAAGAAATGGCCCCCTCTTGCCAAACTTTTACTGTCCTCATACCTGGTTTCACCCGTTTGATCGGGTGTATTTGGGTAGCATGAACAAAGAGAGGTGATCAGACTGACCTAAGTGGGGGACAACAATGGCTGAGAATTCTCTCGGTAAACAAAAGGGTCTGCACTTAATCATCAAAGACTCTAAATGAACAGAGCAATGATTGATGTTGCCATCCTCATAGTAGAGTGGGGGCCTTAGACCCCTTAGGCACCTGAGGACCTCTGAATTCATATGCTAGAGATATAGACTCAACAATCCAGTGGGACAGCCACTGTCTTGACAACAGCTTCCCCTTGTGAGGAGCAGCTCAAGACACAAACAGCTGGTCATTCTCCCTGAAGCCTGCTGTTCCCTTGAGATATGTATGGAGAGCCCGCACCGGACACAAGAATTCAACCTCTTTTTCTCCCTAGAAAAGAATGGAGGAGGGTCCAAAGCTAAAAGCTCTGCAATGGGACATCTATAAGAAAAATTCATTACTTTAGGTACAAACGGCAGGTTAGGGAGAAAGGAAACTTTCAAAAGACCTGGGGCAAACTGTAAACAGGATGGACTGACAGACAGGGCTTGCAGCTCGCTCATGCGCTTAGCTGTCACTAGAGCCAGAAGCAGCGCCATCTTAAGAGAGAGAAATTTCAACCCTATGATATCCAATGGCTCGAAAGCATGTTGAGAAAGGTCCTCCAAGACCATAGACAGATCCCGGAGTGGAACCATCTCCCTAGACACCGGCCTCTTACGGCGTGCTCCTTTTATAAAACAACTTATTTCAGGTTGCCAACCTGCAGGTTCGTTGCCAAACCCAACATGACATGCAGAAATAGCTGCTAGATATACCATTTGCTGGACAAAGGAAAAACTTTCTCTACTTTGAAAGAAGTATAGAACAATAAATGGCGAGTCATTGAAGAGTGGTGTGGCCATAGTCACATTGACTCTATGGCCACACCACTCTTCAAAGACACCGCCATTTATTGGTATAAAGTGTGCAAGTAGATGAGGCTCTGGCACTCTAAATAGTGTGTATAACTGATGGGGTAAACCTGCCACACTCAAGTTCCACTTAATGGGCCAGGCCAGAGAGCTATCCTGTCTGGGTGGGGATGAAAATGTTTCAGCGCTAGAAACATTACCACCAGCTTCAAGTAGTTGGAGGCCAGACATCATTCAAAGTTCTGCCCATTAGAGTCGCTCCCCTGCCCACTAGGGACGCGTCCATCGTAATAGTAACTCTTGACGACACCACCCCCAAGGGAATCCCTGACCGAAAAGTCGTGGGGTTTCCCCATTGATGGAGCGTTATGATGCACACATTTGTTACTCTGACCGGTCAACTGAGAGGTTGCCGGGGACACAACCGCAGACGCTTAACCCAATCCTAAAAATCTCTTATCATGAGAAGTCACAAATGTACTACAAAAATTACCGAGGTCATTAAACCCAGCATCCGTAAGCACACTCTGAACGGGACCATAGTCCTAGTCTAAAAATGGGAGAGACACTGTATGAAAGATGCAATTTTCCTCTCTGTCAGCATGACTTGTTAGGAGAGGGAGCCCTAGATATTCCGCGCACTGCGAATGACCGACAGAGCACTTTGTGTGTCAACATTTTGAATGAGTATTTCCTTAGGTGCTTGTTTAACACACATAGGTCTCAGATCGGACAAAAAGATGTGCTTCCTCTCTTCGGGATCACAAAGTACCAGGAGTAAAAGCCCCGATAGCTTTCCTCTTCTGGCACAACTCTGATCGCTTTTTTGATCAAAAGAGAGTCGATCTCGGCTGTTAGGACACAAGCCAACTCTCTCTTGGCCACCGAGACTAACACACAATTAAACCTGGGTGGTTTCATAGTGAATTGAAGCCTGTACCCCCGTGAAATTGTGCCTAACACCCACGGTTGGGCGGTGCATGCGCGCCAGTTGAGAAGGTGCGCAAAAACAGGACCCCTGTATACTTTTGTTCCTCTTTGGTCGCAGGTTAAACAAGTCACGACCATCGACACGCTGGGCTCCGCTGTAAGAGCAAGCACTTCCTCCAGCGGTTAGACTATGTTCCCTCCTCCTTCTCTTTGCAGGTGGGGAGAGGAGGATAGGGGAACATTCTTCTTTCAATACTCGGGGTGGGGTGGATGGTTTCTAGCCACCATGGCCACAAACTAATGCTTTCCCCATGGTCCTTAGCCGTCCGATCTCAGACACTGGCCAGCATGATGCCTGCTGAAAGTTGGTCTTGCACTTGTCGCACCCACCGGTCTCCCTCTTGCAGCTGTGGCTGCAGCAAAGACCTGTCGGGCTGGCTGAAAGAAGTGGTTTCGGTGTCAGCTTGCAAGGGTCAGCTTCACGGGCACGGCTTGTGAAGACTGCACTGTTGGGCCAGAAAGGGACCACTGTCGTCCTCATCCTTGTCCTCCATATCCATGTTAGTTCGCCCTTTTATGGCTTCGCCATGACGCGTGAAGCCTTCAGTTAGCTTGATGCCACTAATTCCCTACCATGTTATTTAATACCTGATTGGTCGAAAAAGGAATAGCGCGCCTTGACGCGGACACTATATCGGGTTTCGCGATGTCGCTTATCACGATCCTGTATGACTGGTCTGGCGATTAGTGGTGGAATCCAATAAAGGCCCGCATTATGAACAGTTTAACAAAACCCAGCACAAAACTGGATGTGCTAAAAGAGCTTGATGTAGTCCCTCACAGGAAGAAAGCGCGAATGATAATGTAAGGGGTCGACCTGAGTAGTAAAGGTGTGGCGGAGCCTGATCTCAGGTCCACCTGTCTGTCAAGACAGACGTGGTGTCATTGGAGCTTCCGTAGTTGGTCACGCCCGAAAAGATTCCCATAGTCAATTACCGAGCGAAGTTAGAAAAAGAACTAGAGTTTTGCGCATTCATAAAAAGGCTCAAGAATCCATAGGAAGTGACTAGCGACTAACGCTAGTGCTATGGAATCTTTAGAGTTTTATGTCTAGCTAAAAGGACATAAAAGGAAAAAATTATGACAATTCCACATATCGAGGAAATGAATAAATAAAGGATGGAAGGAATTAAGACATTTGTTAAATTGTGCTAAAAAAAAAGTAAAACAGTTAAGCAGATCATATCTTTAGAAAATTTAATGTAAATCGCATACACTTCAATAGACATCTGTATTAAACAAATGGGTCTAACAAATATAAAATATTGAATAAAAATGTTCCATTTATTTTATTTTATTTACATCAATATAATGTGTGCAAATGTAATTCGAAAGAAATAAAAGCGTATTGCATTAATTTAATTGATTAAATTTAATTTCTTCTAAAATAACATATTGTTTTATATATATTTAACCAAGCAGGTATTTTATTTTCAATTGTTTAAAAATTGTAAACTGTTTACAAATGTTATTAATAATAAACTGAGTTAAGATGACAAGCAATTTTATGTTTTGCATTTCTTTCCCCTAACCGTAATAATAATAATAATAATAATAATAATAATATATATATATATATATATATATATATATATATATATATATATATATATATATATATATATATATAATTTCATTCTAGTTCCTCTTTGCATTTATACAGAAGAGAATACAGACATACCTTACCCTGTACAGACGTATCGTGTTGCTGCTGTCTGGTATCCAGAAAATAATTCAGTTTTTTTTTTCAATATCTAGGGGGGAACACATTAATTCCCAAGGCATAACAAATGTCAAGAACATACAATACATCACCAACAACAATTACTAAATCTTAATTCAACAACTGATGAATATGTACTGATGTATACCAAAAAGTTGAACAATAAACATTGATGGCATTACTAATATCCACTTCATCTCAAAATCGTTCATTGAGCAAATACAGCATCAATAATTAGAGAAAATTAGAGAAGGAACTGAGAATTTATCTTTATATATTTGGAGAGTTCATGTTGAATAATGACGTATATTTATGCAAACATTGTTAAATCAGAATGTGAATAATAATTCGGAACAACTCTATTAATTTGTGAGTAAAAATGTTGTTGTATAATCTTATATATTCTTTTTGTCTATAAAAACTTTAATATTATGCCAAAACAGCAAATTAAAAGTATCATCATAAATATCCTGTAAATCATCATGTAAATCCTAAATAAATTTGATAAAGAAAAGCAAAATATTGTACTGCAGCATTGCATTTATTTAAAGCTAGATTAAAAAAAACTCACCTACCTTATGTATCTGTACAAAACAAAAAGATTCAAGTTAAAAAGCTGCTTGTGTATATAGCAGCTTCCTAACTGTGGGCGTTACATAATTTACAGGAAATCAGAACAGATCTCTGCTGCACACTGGCAGAGAATTTCCGGAGTAGTGGTTTGTCATCCTCTGTAGGAACAACTCAATACACTTTTTCAGTTTCCAAAACCAATAATTTGTCATTATTTTATCAGTAAACACTGAGAAACACATTAAAAACAATGACAATTTTTGTTACACCGTTGTAGCAGGAACAGAAAATCACATGCCACTAGACATGTCTTTGGAACACAGGGCCAAGCGGTACTTTAAATAGTTACTTCCAACTGAGTATGTTTTCAACATGCAGGGCTGCAGGTAATTTTAACTTACATGCATCTGGCATTGCACTATTTTTGCGAACCACACTTTTACAACAGCCACACATCTTAACAAACAATTTATCTAAAGTTAACAAAGGTTTTACAACACTGTCTACATGGTGGCATTTAGGTCTCACAACTTTAAATGTGCCAGAATCAAGGACCTTCAGGTTCTTCATCTCCGACCTAACAGACCACTTGTTCATGGTGTTCATTTTTTGCACAGAGACAGTGTCATGCTGGAACAGATTTGGGTCTTTAGATTCCAATACAAGGAAACTGTTACAGCAAAATAAATGCTATACTATTGTGTGCTTCAGATTTTCTGGCAAAGCATTAATCAACACAGTAAGATCCAATATGAAGTGTCACATTTTCTTCAAAGATGTTTTGTTCTCTCTCTTCTTTTATTTAAAAAGGCTATACTTTATATCATTATCCTTCTATGAAAACTGCAGTCCCCAAGACCACTAGGTTGCATTTGCAAAGATGAAAATCACAGCAAAAGCAGGCGACGATGCTGTGTGTTTAGGCATGTTTTTAACCACAGCAAGCACATTCTCATGCGCATCTGTAAATTCACATCCTGCTGCTAGACACACTTCCTGTGTGCAGAGGGGCACAGAACAGCGATGTACAATGATCTACTGCAGTTACCTAAGAATGACTAATAAAATTTTAATATCTTACTGCCACTTTGTAAATTTGCATCCATTAAAAACTAAATATAAATAGACTAATACAGTTAGAATGTAGAGAAGTATGGTAGATGCCATGTTCATGTTTTTATAATACTTTTCACACTGCAGCTGGTTAAGTTATACATCAGTGCAGGGATTCAGATGGATGCAATGTCATGCAAGCATTATTTTTGATAGATCTCATGCATATACTCAGCATGTGACATATAAATTAATCAAAATGGACTCCAAAGCAGTTTAACTACTGGGAAAAGCTATTTTTCTAGCATTTCCAAATGTATTTTCAATTTTAGAAAACAAGTAAAGAAATTGGCAGATCTGATATCAATACATTCTGTGTGTGTTTTTGAAATGTTCCTGTTGGTTTGTTATATATTTTTCCTAATGTGGACAGTAAGGATGGAGTTTACAATTAATTTTTTATTTACAATCAGCAATTGACTTGCAGGTTTCTTAACATTTTACAGTCTACACAAACATACTTTATATTTTATTGTATATACACTCCACTTTATTAGGAACATTTCATTTATGCAGTTCTCTAGCCAATCATGTGGCAAAATACATACAATCATGCAGATTCAGGTCAAGAATATCCCTTAATGTTCATGTAATAACTGTGGTGTAAAGATGTAGTTACTAGTGCACATGCAGAGTACGCAAACTTTAAATAGAAACAGGTCTAGATAGATAGATAGATAGATAGATAGATAGATAGATAGATAGATAGATAGATAGATAGATAGATAGATTGATTGATTGATTGATTGATTGATTGATTGATTGATTGATTGATTTTTGCAAACCTTTACCATTCCATTGCTGAAGATGCTTAATGATTCATCCCAACAGTCCGGGAACAGAGAAGAGTAAGTATTGTATAATCTGTGGAGTACCAGATCTCCTTGCTTTGTTACAGCTTGTAAACTGAAGACAGTTTTGTGAAAACCTGTTGTCAGTACCTAAAGAGATCTTTGGCACACAGGCTCAGGATGCAATAGATAGTAGGGTTGCAAAAGTGCAGAAAATTTCCAGTACATTTCCAGAAACTTTCCATGGGAACTTTGGGGAATTTTAGGAAATATTCCAAGTTAGAAATTTACCAGAAATGTATGGGAATTTACAGAATTTGAAAATGTATTTTAAATTTTGGGAAATTTATTTAAACTGTATTGTATACAAACTTAAATTTAAACATTTTGCTTGGTCCTAAAATGACGAGCTTAATACAGATTTTTTTAAATGACATTTTTGACTTAGTATATACAGTATAATGTAGTATATACAGTACTGGTTGAAAGTTTGGACACATTACTATTTTTATTTACTATTATTTTTAAAGAAGCCTCTTATGCTTATCAAGCATGCATTTGATCAAATTGATATTTGATCACTGCATATTCATTAATGTTCAGAATCCCGTTTTTTTAATTTCTTTTTCAGAATTACTGGTCAGCTAGTAACATTATTACAAGAGGGTTTTTTTTTACTGCATTGCATTTCTTTTTTCCTCTTATTCCAAAACACGGAATGGAAAGAATCCAACTTGTTTTCATTCTTAAGAGTGGGTCTTCACACCGGGAATACGCGACCCCTAGGGGGTCCGCTGCGGTACTACAGGGGTTCCGCTACTTATTTTTGAATCACAAATAATTTGCTAGGAAAAAAGAAACAGGTAAAAAAAATCAAAGATAAAATATTTAATTTACAAAATATTATACTTATTACATAAAAGTTTTATTACACTTAAAGTTGATGTTGAAAAATGTATGGAAATATACAATGATGCATTTACAACAAAATAGTTCTAATTGTCTTAATATAACATTGCCAATGATATTAATAGTAACCAATCATTGGCAATGTTTAACACATTGTGCATCAGAGTGTCACTGGCCCATGTCTCTATCAAGACCCCTGGTCTAAACAGCTGAACTGCTGTTCTGTTTGCTACAGCCACCAGATATGATGTGGCCTGTAAACCTCAGCCCTCTTCACATCAGAGGAGTGACTTACAAGCTCAATATTCTTTATTTTGTGTAGTAAGGTAGTAAAGTAAACTATGTACAAGAGTCTTATAGTGTCAAATGATTTGACCCTTGATATGGGCAATAGAATGCAGTGTGGACTGTTTCACCTGCAGCTGCAGAACCACACCAGGTCCACACCGAACATCCATGCATGCTGGAATATTAGTGATAGTGGTTGTGATTTCCAAGTCACTACTCAATACTCATCATTCTCTGTTCTCTAAAAGACATGGTTATATATTTAGTTCATCTGTGTTCACAATGTGTGCATTGAATGTGCAATGAAACCAAATGAGGAATGAGTCTTATTGCTTTTATTTATCATCTGGTGTATTTTCAGAACAGGACAAAATACACAGTTTCTTCGTGCCACAACAGAGGCTGTATTTAAGACATTTATTTAAATTTTTTTCTTTTTATCAAAGCTGATAATGACATCATATTGTGAAAGCTTATCAAAACACACCATCCTTAAAAACCGTATTACAGTTACACACAGCCACTTTCATGCTAAAAATACAAAACAGATATAATCAGGATCATAAACATGAAGCTCTTCTTACTCACACATTCATTTTTCGCACAGGGAAACTATGGCCAGAGTAAACATATGCAATTAGAGAAACACAGAACACAAATATGGAGGGAGGGGAAATGAGCAACATATTCAAAGTTGATAGGTTAAATATTAATATTTGGTAATTAATTTATAGTAAATAAATATTGGAGAGGTTCTCAATCACCTAGGGTAGATTTCATGCTTTTTACATAACTTCTTAATCTTGTAATTTAATAAGTAAATGCTCTGAAGAGAAGAGGAGAGAGAGAGAGAGAGAGAGAGAGAGAGAGAGAGAGAGAGAGAAAAAAACAATGCTCTGTCACTCAAACAGATTTGCTACTAAAACAGTTGGCCAGTTTTTAAATACATTATCCGTTATAATAATATGCACCTTGTTTTTACTAATTCACTTTTATTAATTGACTGTTACACATTTCCCCTATATAGACCAACTTTATCTTTATATGGAAAAAAAAAATCAAAAAGCATGAAAATCGAATTCTTTTTCCGAATTCGAATGTTTTTTTTTACTTATTTTTTTCTTTAAAAAAAAAAAAAAGGGAATCCTTCATTGCAGAAACAAAAAAGAAAAAAGGCTAACATATCGAACATATTGGTATTACTTTACACACAGACATGAACATGAGAAAGTATATATTTTTTAAAGGGGAACAATATTTTTTGCTAATCTAATACCCTGAGGATTCTCTTAAATTTAGCAGAGTCTCCTAATCTTGGTGTTTATCATTTCAAATGAACAGATAAAAAAAAAAAAAAAAAAAAAAAAAAAAGATTTAATAACAGGCAATGCCTTTAAGATTCCTCCCATATCTCTTAATTAAACAGATAATGAACTGGAATATACGCTTTAAGAAACCTGATTCAAATATAGAACCTCAGTGTAATGGCTGCTGGTGAAAACCAAATTGAAGAGATGAGGACTAGACTCCAGACAGAAACTGGAGTAAACTGCCTAAAACTAATGAAGATCTTATCACCTCAACCAGGTAAGCAAGGTAAAGTACCATGTATCTGTTTGGAAAACCATCACATACTCTTGACTTTTAGAACTAATTTCTGAGTAGAGATTGAGATCTTGTGAACCAGAAGAGAGGTTTTTCTTGTCAGTCTGTACATGACAGCGAAGTGTTTATCCCAATGTAATTATCTGTTCATTCCACAATGCCAATGCTCTACTGGTTGCATTACTTCTTAATGAAGAACACATACGGACAGGTCTTTAGGCGAAACATTTTTTTACGGTAATCCTAAAAGTAAGAAATAAAATCATTGCCCCAGAATTGTTAACGCATAATAATAATAAGTTCTAGCCACGACTCCATTGCACGCAGGAAACTGACAATGAAGCATATTTTTTTGTTTTAAAGTCCCAATGCTGAAAATAAAAGTCTGATTTGACCATTTACAGCTAAACATTACCTCACACCTTAGCTATTAATTCTGACCCAAATCCACTGAGAGTATTATGGTAATAAAACAAGTCCTGAAATTGCGTAATGTAACATGGGGATCTATTATTTCACACCTTATTGCAGCAGTCTAATTATCTTCATTGCTAGCAGTGTATAGGAATTGCACAGCTGAACCTACTGAATTGCAAGGAACTGATTCCTGAATGAGTTTTTGTGGAAAAGATGAAAAAAGATTAATTGTGGTCGAATTAGTGGTCATCTAGTGACACAGGCACAATCCTGCAACTGACCAGCGAAAAGGTTA
The DNA here is from genome assembly GCA_039877035.1 of Silurus lanzhouensis. Classification (NCBI taxonomy): domain Eukaryota; kingdom Metazoa; phylum Chordata; class Actinopteri; order Siluriformes; family Siluridae; genus Silurus; species Silurus lanzhouensis. The sequence goes on from JBCEWE010000483.1 coordinate 1,776,345, forward strand.
TTGAGATCATTCAGCCAGGTCATAAGCAGTGCTCGTACTATAAATAGCGTTCATTTGAGTATTTACAAATCACTGTGTGCACACACTGACACAGAAAACTAGTCAGGGGTTATATAATTGTGTGTTTTTTATATTTCCGAAAACAAATATTTCCTGTGGGGTACAGCCAGCACTAAAGTTAAAAGTTTGATCACTGGATCTCTGCATAGCTGCTGGTGAAGGCACTACTACAGCATTGGCTTTAAGTAACACACTGAATCTGAACCCATGCTGCACTATAGAAGACACATGAGGAACAGTGACTTTTGTGAACAGTTTTTTTTTTTTTTTCCTCCAACAAACTTAAAAGTTTGGTGCAATTTGTTTTGTTTTTTTAATGTCAAATCTCATAATATTAAATTAATTAAAGTCGGTTTTAAACCAAGCATTGATGCCTTATTACAAAAGTACTTCTGTAAAAATGATGTACAGACATCACCATCACATTAATTAGTATGTACAAAAAATACAAATAAAAAATAGTAGCAGTTCTGTGATGCTATAGGAAATAGAACTTTAGAACCACAAAATATTTGATATAATTATTATATACGTTTGGCCGTAGTTAGTTTATTACCTAATAAATTTAGCCTAAAGGAATCATTTTCCTGCCCTGATTGGGCAATGATAATTGATCTGAAATATTTTTTATTATAATTAGTTATTATAATTATTATAATTAGGTTAAGCCTTTGCGTTACCCATTTTAAAACAAATGCAAGTGTCAGACCGCACACTAAAGTTTTTAAACCCTTATTTCTGGTCTGTTTCCAGAAAAAAAAAGAGCATTTTAATTTACCCAATATTACTCATTATAATAGGGATTTTGTATTATGTACATATGCAATAAAACTTCTGTCTTTAAAACATGCCTAGCCACAAATATGGGCTTTATTCAAATAATTTTTGGGAACTTAATTGTTCTTTTCATCTTTAATTTTTTTTTTCTGTTTGCAAATCTCATTCTAGGACTGGTCAGAAATTTGGAGATGTTCTTTTAAGTTTGCACCTGGTTCTCCTTTTTGTTGGTTATGCAAACATTTAAAAAATTAAATAAAATAAAAAAAGACAAAAAGTTAACAGTAGCTATTATACTAAAACTTGAGAAATCAAACTTTAGACACCAGATACATCTTGGCTAATGATCAGTGATACAGGGAAAACTATAAATGTGAACCGTTCCTTTAAAATTGAATTGTACAGTACCACATGTAAATATATGACTTACAAGGCAAGGACATGGGCCTTTTTGTGTAGAAAAAAATCCATTACATTTTAAACGCTGAAGCTCATGAGATCTAATGAACACATCAGTATTCAAAAAAAAAAAAAAAAAAAAAAAAAAAAAAAAAAAAAAAAAAAAAAAGGCAAAAAAGTATTTTTGATATGATGACAGCTTGCTAAACAAACATCCAAGTCAGGCAGTTCTAAAGTGCACTTCCAAAATTGAAATAAAATTCCTCAAATCCATCTGATCTCAAGTAATTTGGAGATCCTGTCAGAGAGCTCAATCTTTCATGAAATAAATCATGTTGTGAATTTGCCCTTTTGCCGATCGAGACCTTTGGATCAAGGCTAAAAGAAGTTAATTTGAACAAAACTATATTTCATCATTACAGTTTCAAAGCAGTGATGAAGTGATTTCTCACACAAAGAGTGGAAGAAATCTGCAGCAGCAATGAACGCAATAAAGAGCAGCTTACGAAGCACATCTGCTTGAACCCAGTCTTTAGGGGGGGGGGGTGAATAGACAGCAGGGTGTTGCTGTGTAATTCTACACAGAACATCATCAATTCATCAGGATCTTTACCAGAAGTTTATGCTCGATTCCAAACAGGCAGAAATGCAACAATGATGATTCCTAAATCTGCACATGATTAATTTAATCTGTGCAGATTGAGGACTAAAGATCAGAAGGAACGATCTAGGAACGATCCAAGGCCGATGTTATTGGCACAGACGATGGAGAGAAGCTCTGAAATGCCAATGAAAAGAAAAAGAAGTAAAGGGAGTTGCTCACCAACTCCCAACACAAGGCATCTGTAAGTTGGAAGATGAAGGACCTTAGCAGAGGCATCCAGGTTGCACTAATAAGTGTAAAAACAAATCTCCAATTCAAATTGCCATTCCTCTCGAAATTACTTTGATCCAAGATGAAGAGTCTGAGGCAGCTATAAAAGACCAGGGTCCACCAGGAAGATAGCGGAGATCCACCCCGCATTAGTTACACCGCTAATTCCGAGGTTCTTGATGTAAATCTTAAACGTAATGTTACTTGCACATTACAGGGGGCACGCACTTACTTGATTCGAGGAAAACGTATTTGAGTAACACCTGGCTCCTTTAGTAGAGTCTCACAGGAACCTCTAGGCTGAAAGAGGGTAGACCTTCTCCAAGCATCATTTCAAACAGGATGCACAGGAAGTTACTTCTTACATTTTACAAATTTGCACCCTCAAAGCGGGAGTCTGCATGGCTCCAATCAGCTGCATAGAAGATCATCCAGATTGGGGAGGCGATCAAGGTCATCAAAGAGATCAGAAATGCCCTCGCTTTCTCCTAGGCTCATGAGGTAGTCGTCACTAAGCGGTGGTGAGCCCAGGCTGATGAAAGGCGGTTCAGCGTAGGGGTTCTGGTCCTCAGTTTGTTGGAGCAGGCTGGTGTAGGGGGATGTAATAGGTGAGAGGCTGGTGACTGTTACCGCTGGGCCCGAACAACTGGAGTTGCAATCTGTAGGTGGGGAAGAAATTGGAGCACGTAAAACATCTACACCGTAGAGGCGATACTACCTAAATAAAGAAAACCTTTACAGCAAAACCCACCGTCTGACACTTTCATAAAAGGAGAGGGGTTTCCCTTCAAACATGATTTCTCATTCTTCACTGGACTGTCAGGGGTATTCTCATCAGGACACAAGAAGACATCAATAGGTCCTTTAGTACTGGTGAGGTGAACTTGCAAGCCCTGTAGAATAAATATGAGTTACAGCAATTATTAAATAAAAAAACAATCATAACAAATAAAGAGAAAATGTATTTGAAATAATCCACTTAGTTTGAGAGTGAAGATGATGTGCACCAAACTGATGATGACTGACCTCTTGTGGATCAGGCACCTCCAACTTGGTCTCAGATGGTGCTTGAATTACAATGACGGTCTGATCTTTCAGATTATTGTCCCGCCGAAGGTCTTGATATGTTACATACGCAAACGTGGTGAAGGTTAAAGAAGCACAATCTAATACTTTGGTGAATACAATAAGAACACATTCGAGGCCATATTAATGCAAGGGGTTTCACCTTTACCAACACTTCCAGAGATACCAAGCCTTGCTGTTCCAAATTTTCCTTCGCCAAACCTACCTATGTTTACCCCAAACCAAACATAAGCAAGTTTACTGGTATTAAGACGGTGCTCCCAATACCGATCCATCCCACGTTTCCCAGAAAATCATATGATCTGCAACACACTCGGTATTTTACAAAGCAAAGCCACAAAAACTAAACGCACGTCCTAGAAGAGAACATGACTGATGATGCACAAACATGAAGAAAGGATATTTTTGACTTTGTGTTGAAGCGGTCATCTGCTTTACTTCTTGTGTGCATCTTTGGATCAACTCATCGAGTCTGCGCTCCTCCTGCACCAGCTGAGCCACTTCGCTGCTCAAAGTCTGTTTATGGGTCAGTACTCCACCAACCTCGGAAAGGTTACAGCCCCTAACAAAACCCACACAGGAATAGAGGCATGGTTGGCATGTTATTAGGCCGGATTCATCCGCACCATGCCCAAAACTTTGACCACAAACAAATGACAATCGCTCACAAATGACTGATTAAAAATCATTATAATGGTACATGCCAGGGTCTGCCAAAGATTATAAAATATATTTACAGCATTGGGCAGATGCTCTTATCCAGGATGACTTTCTACTGGTTGAGTAAATCAGGGTTTGAACTGGTCCAAATCAACAGAAGAGCTACTGTGTCGCAGAACTGTTTAAGTAACAGGGAAAATGTGCCAACACAGTGCATCACTGGAGCAAAGCATAGAGAACAGCTCGTCTTATAATGTGTTGTGTACGCTCAGATACATGTGCAGTGTTAACATGGGGAAAGTAACTGTACCAGGATGATAAGGAATCTGCTAAATGTGCTTGAACGCAAGTCAGATAAATTGGGGCTCCATCTCTCAACTTACGGCATTTAAATATCAGTTACTAACAATTTGGGAGAGTTTTGTGTAGTCGATATCTCAGGCAAAGGCAAAGTTGTTTTGAAGCCATGTGGCCATCAGCATAATAATCAGGTGGACAAAATCTTTATGCTCACTTGTGTATACACAATTTAACTACAATATTTACAGTAGAGAGATTTGGACTAGCTAATGGCCAATTTCAAAATCTAGATGGAGAGCTAAACAGATGCATTTATTTATTAATACATTTAATTTTTACTTTCATTTTCACCAGCTTGATCATTTTATAACGGTCCTTTAAAACCACTGTGGAATATTTTCCTTCCTCAATGATCAGACCATAATTTCATTTTACTTCCTTTTGTGCATATAATAAATATATTTCTCTTCTATATTCATGCTCTCCTGGTCCTTGAATCTGACTGGAAGATTTGCAACACTGTGAATCAGTGACAACTCTTAAAACCGAATTAGCAAACACAGACTTTGAAAAAAAAAAATATCACAGCAATGTACATTCATTTCCTGTTTACAGACAGGAAGTGTGGTAATCCTGTCTGTATGCAATGGGTGCACAGCAGTATGTGATGCTTTATCTCAAATAGGTCATTATCAGCATTAAATAAGTTGTCAGAGTAATAAATGGCTGAAGGTTTAGTCTGAAATCGATTATTTTTGCTCACAATCCATTAAGACCTGCAACTGAATATAAAGATCTGTCTCGGCTCTGTTCTACATACATCCATTGTATGTTGTTTTTGGATTTCTTCTTGATGAGGTGCACCCCCTCCAGCACGTTGGTGATGTCGTAGAGACGCCGCTTCTGGACGTTGAGAGCTTCGGCAGCCTGGTTCAGATCCACCACGCCATCTGATGACTGGCCCAACAACTGCACAAACTTCTTAGTCAGGAGCCCCAGAGATGTGTCGTAGCGGGTCTTCTCAGGTGGAGACTTTGGTGCTATGTGGAGTTGTCAGAAGGATTAGAACAAGTTCAAGTAGAAACATTTTAAATCAACAACTTTATATTACGTATGAATAACTTTATACACCTTACTAGTTCGCATAGTAGCTACGTTAGTGGTGTAAGCAGACGGTTCGCAAAGACAACAGTAAATCCTTAATTTTGTTATATTAAAAAAAAATACAAGCGATGATCGTTTATTAACACTTTAGTACTGGCTGTTTTGGGAAAAGAAACACCTTTACAAACCTACAGATACAAAAATGGAAACCGTATCTACTACATGAGTAGTGACCAAAATATATGTACTCAATTTTAACCTTAAATGTGTACAAAAAATAGGAAAAAAGTACAAGTTGTAGTTCTTTGATAATCAATTCAAAGTAAAAACAATAGTTGTAGTGACAGTGAGTAGTAGTCCAGCTAGAATTCGGTTGGTTCTTACTTTTGTTGCCCTTTAGTACAGCTAGTGGGCCGCCATTTTGGGTCTTGGGGGTTTTTGCTACTTCAGTTGTGTACAAGTGGTCCGAGTCATCGAGAGCCAAACGCCTTTTCGCCTGTGGATTGCATTCACAAGACAAGCAGGTAAGAATTGGGGATATGTTGCGGTCACAAATCAGGTATTGTAAGATCAATCCAAAGTATAGGGGAAACCTGTAGACGTCTACCTGGGAAAGACGAATGTCCCTGTGTGAAATTCAGTTCAAACTTCTTTGCATATTTATCAGTGTACCAGACAATTTTTTTGCAAATATTAAGCAAATTTCCACAGAGCTGGTGCACAAACTCCCTATCAGCTCCCACCTCTCACCAAAACAGACGAAGATTTGTAAAGTTTGTAGATATTTCAATCACGAGAAAACAAAGTTGCTGTTTCCGATAAAAATGCGAGAAAGTTATGTGCAATAGATACAGAATTGCAAAATATGTTTACAGATTCTGAGATTAAGGTAAAAAAATAAAAGGTTTTGATAGGGTTATGGCAAAAAGTTAGTTTGTTTAGTTTATTTCTTTCAGAACTGAATTTTTTTTTTTATTAAAATGCATAGTGCGTTTAAAAAGTCCCTCTGTAGTTGCTATAGGAAAATATTTGTTTAATGAAACTCATTATTGTATTGTATTGTATTATTTATTAAAATCATGCACAGTACCGCAGTGTCGGATTCTGGTATCTCCGGAAAAGCTGCCTAAAATCTTCCACGATATAAATCCTTGTATTTATCGCCAGTTTTAAAATCATGCTCTTCTACCGACTCTACAGAGCCACTGTGAAGGGCCACTATATTATTAATGGATAATTAGTTAACAAGCTACTCAAATAAACAGTACATTACAGTACAACAGTACATGTGTACTGCTTCAATTTATACTTATTGTTTGGTGGGAAGTGCTATTTTAAAAGCGATTTTGTTTTTTTATATTATTTTTCTAATCTTCTGATAAATGTCAAGTTGCGATGTACAACATTTTGTTCCAAACTAAACCCGGGGTTGAAGTGATGGACTTATTGCTACAATTGTGGTAGAGGAATATAAAGTTAGTGTATATAAGTCTTTAAGGTCTTCCTACATCCTCCTTTTCTGCAGACTACTTCCTGTTTGGTTTCACATTTAAACGATTAACGCCCACCTTATGAGAAGAATCGAAAACAACCGCGATACAATATTTAGATCGGTATTGAGACGCAGTAGGGAAGCTGATCAGACTTTCTTTTCAGTTGCTGCAAAAATGAAATATTGTCATTGACATTGTTTTTGTTGTTGAGCAAACCTGCTCAGAATGAGCTCATTTCCCATATAGCTACTAAATAAATATCTTAATTGCACAGAAATAATAGCAAGAATATGAAAGCATTTTGGAAAGTTATGGTGAAAAATATAATCGGTAGCAATGCAATGTAAAATTTCGTGCATGTCAATACTAGCACTTTTTTCTAGACGCTAGACGATAAACTTTAGTTTTAAAGATGGACGACATTAATACATGTAAATAAACTCTTCTGTAGCCACATCAAACTTTCCATCATTCATATACAATATTACTGTGTATGAACAACTCCTACATCACTCCTTTTTCAATCTACTTCCTGTTTAGACAGATCCTCAATGGACACAAGTAAATACACATTTTGAGCAAACAATGGCATTGATGATTGTTCCTCTTCATTTCTGTACAGTCTAACCTTCACCTTATTTACATCATTTCTTATCCATAGGTTCAAAGTTAGATGAATTAGATGGTCATTTTACATGATCCCCTGAAACACACAAAGCCACTTCCCGTTCTACGTCATCAAGTACTTCCACAGTTAGCATGTAACAAACATGACAGCTTTGTGAAGCAGTGGATCAGCTCCAGTAATCGTGATCCGATATTTCTGCTCTGTATCGAGCTGCTTTATAAACACCTCCCTCTCCATGCATCAGTTCAGAGTTCATTAGTTTCTTTTTTCCCCCCCAAGAAAATCGTTAGACGAACCATTTGCTGACTTCCTGTCAGTTTTACTAATTAAATGTTTTCTCCCCCCAGTACCTACTTCTTGTTTAGTCCTAGCTGCGTTTCCATGGCTACTAAATAGATGCTAATAACCACAAACGAACTATTAGAGAAGGAATGACGGAAGTGATGATAAACGCAGTGTATGTAATGGTGCAGTCCGGATTTTGGTGCATGTCCAAACTTGCACTTGAGTGAAAGCTAGCCCCGCTGCAGGGGTAATTAAAGGTGTGATGGTGGTGGTGATATTTGCGGGTAGTTTGCGGTTGTTTACCGGAGGCCGTCCCAGCGCAGGTCTCTGTCCGCTAGCGGTCGGGGTGGTGTACAGGCTCGCGGCCGGAGACTCGGACACACACACGGCGGGAGTGTGTGAGAGGCACGGCGGCGGCGGGGTGATGATGTGGATGTAGGTGGTTGTGTGTGTGTTGGAGCCCAGGGCCGTCAGGACCGCGTTCTCGCCCGGCGAGGAGCCGCTAACCCCGGTGATGATCACACTCTCCGGGGCCGAGGATGAGATCGCTCTTCTCATCGTCTCTCGACGCGGCTCGTGTGTGTGTGTGTGTGTGTGTGTGTGGGTCGCTTTTCTGCCTCTCTCTTTTTCTCTCCTCTCCGACCTCACTTTGAGCCGCGTTTTTTACACCAAAGTGACGCGTTTACGCCATAAATATTGGTCTCGCAGGAAAGATTAGACCCTTAAGTGTCGATGCGGTCAAGTTTCGGATGATATTAGTGTCATAAACGCGCAGATGGCTCGGATTTAAAAAGTTAGCGCCGAGCACCGCTGCCGCTGCGCCGCTCGCTGGAGGGAAAAAATGGCTCCAGGAAGCTGACAATGAATGAGGGGGGACACGGGTGAGAGCGCGAAAGGCGCTCGCGCGAAACTCAGATTTCCCGCGGAACACTTCAAACCCAATTTGCATGTCGCACACGATTGGTCACGTGGACATGAAGCCACCACCCCCCATCAGTCGGAGCGTGCGCGCCATATGTGCACACCGCTGATCGGGGCCACGCGCAGCACGTGTGCGATGACGTCATCCAAGTGAGGCGGAAGAAAGATAAACACGGGGTTTTAATGTGGAAATGAATGAAATGTTTTTTTTTTTTGTTTTGTTTTTGAAAGGAACTCGTTCATGTAACACAACAGGAAAAGCCTGCTCATATTTATGACGTTTAAAAAAAAAAAAAGATTATGATAGATAGATAGATAGATAGATAGATAGATAGATAGATAGATAGATAGATAGATAGATAGATAGATAGATCAACAAAGTAAAATAATTATTTAACAAAAAACAATTAACTCTTTGTAAATGTATAGAGGTAAATAGATGTCCTAATTTTTTGTTCTCTGCTTTATGACAATAATAAAACAAACCCACACACAGATGTAAGATTTAGAAGGAAATAGGGAAAAAAAAGAAGAAAAAAAAGAAAGGATCATGCATCAGATATATAATAATATAAGATTATGTAGAAGTATATAGATAATCTTTATTTTTGTAAAGATTTTATACACAAAGATTTTATATATAAAGATTTCATTGGTAAACACAATCTTGGGTGGTAAATGGTATTAAATTAATATAATAACAATAAGAAATATGTTATTTGTTATTAGGGAAGTGAGACTTTTTGGCCACTTGGGCCCTAGTGCTTAAGATGTTAGAGTGACCGAAATTTGTGACTGCAAATCCCAGTAATACCAAGATGCTGCCTCTGGGCTTAACCCTCAACATCTCAGGTGTATAAATGAGATATGTTTAGGTCGCTCTGGATCAGGGCGTCTCTTAAATGCTATAAATGTCAATGTTATTATAATAATTCTATTTTTAGGGGAATTAAGTAATTCTCAGTGGTGAGCAGCAGAGGGCGCTCTGTGGACGAAAGAAAACTTTTTTCCCGAAAGCATCAATCCAATTCATAATCATACTGTGGTTATAAAAAATAACTATATTATAATCAAAATAAGGTCAATTAGGACTAAGCAGGAGCTATAGTGTGCTCCTATGACTGCATGCTGTTTATATAATTAAAATAATGTTTTATTTCTGCCTTATTTCTGACGACACTCCCCACAATCCCATACGGTGTTGGGGCTTGCCGCTGTTACCATCGAAACGATAACGCGTGAACGTAGTTAATAAATTGAAAAGTTAACAACCTATCTACAATATTTCCCAACCACCAGCACCACAATCCTTAAATTCTCTAAAATACAAATCAAGACAAAATAAAATAGAACCTCAACAAACCCCCTCCAATAAACCCTGATTCCCCTGTTATAGAGAGGAGCGTCCCGAAGCCGTCTGATGGGCGTAACCAATAGAAAACGAAGGGCGTGGACAAAGAAGGGTTGCCAGATTAAACCTGCTGAAATCGCAATAGATGAATTTTGGTCATTATTTTTTGTCGTTTGCTTTTTAATTAAATAAATGCGTTATCTTGTAATAACATTTAAGTTGTTTTCTTTCGGTTCACAACGTGCTATTGATAATAATATAATAATAATAGCATGGTAAATGAAATTGATATTATATAGCTACTGCTGCATAATTCATTGTTTTAAAATTTGTGAAATAAATTAACTTTATAAAATGTTATACATATAAAATAAACAAAATACATTTGCAATCTCAAGACCATTTCTATTTTTCACAGTCTGTCTGGGTGAACAGTAAATACGTATTCTTATAGAATATAGTATAGTATAGACATTTTATATATATATATATATATATATATATATATATATATATATATATATATATATATATATATATATAATATTTATAAATAATTTTAGTTTAAACAGCCATTAGGAAGGCACAAGCCAGTGCACTCTTTGTGACAGTCCCAAGCCCGGATAAATGGGGAGGGTTGTGTTAGGAAGGACATCCAGCGTAAAACATGTGCCAAATCAAACATGTAGATCACAAAACTTACCAATGACCGCCACAAGTATTGTTAGCAACAGGGTCTGGTAGAAATTGGGCTACTGTTGGCCAAAGGAAGAGAAGGAGAGGAGGAAGACGTCTACAGACACGGCAGGGAAAGGAGAAGTGTAGGAGGGTGGAGGTTCGGGTTGGTACTTTAAATGTTGGTATGACTGGTAAAGGAAGAGAGGTAGCTGATATGATGTAGAGGAGAAATGTAGATATGTTGTGTGTTCAGGAGACCAAGTGAAAAGGGAGTAAGGCCAGGAACATTGGAGGTGGGTTTAAACTGTTCTATCATGGTGTGGATGGAAAGAGAAATGGTGTAGAGTGTAGTGGAGGTGAAGAAAGTTTCTGATAATGTGATGAACGTGAAGCTGAAAGTTGAAGGGATGATGATAAATGTCATCAGTGCCTATGCTCCACAAGTGGGTTGTGAGAAAATGGAAGAAAAAAAAAATTCTGGAGTGAGTTAGATGAAGTGGTAGAAGGGGTGATAGAAGGAAGACTATAGTGTGAGATTCAGGGAAGAGGTCAGACAGGGGCTCAGTGGTGGTGAAGAAGTGCTGGATGATTGGACAACTACTGCAGCAGTGATAAGGGAGACAGCTAGTAAGGTACTTGGTGTGACTTCTGGAAATAGAAAGAAAGACAAGGAGACGTGGTGGTGGAATGAGGAAGTGCAGGAGAGCATAAGGAGAAAGAGGTTGGCAAAACAGAATTGGGATCGACAGAGTGATAAGAAAAGTTGACAGGAGTACAAGGAGATGCAGCAGAAGGTAAAGAGGGATGTGGCGAAAGCAAAGCAAAATTCATATCACGAGCTGTATGAGAAGTTGGACACTAAGGAAGGAGAAAAGTATTTGTACTGATTGGCCAGGTAGAGGGACCAAGCTGGGAAAGATGTGCTGCAAGTTAGAGCAATAAAGGATGGAGATGGAAATGTGTTGACTAGTGAGGAGAGTGTGCTAAGATGATGGAGTGAGTATTTTGAGAAGCTGATGAATGAAGAAAATAGGAGAGAGAGAAGGTTGGATGATGTGGAGTTGGTGAAGCAGGAAGTGGATAGGATTAGTAAGGAGGAAGTGAGAGCAGTGATTAAGAGGATAAAGAGTGGAAAGTCGGTTGGACCAGATGACATACCAGTAGCAGCATGGAGATGTTTAGGAGAAATGGCAGTGGAGTTTTTAACCAGAATGTTTAACAGGATTTTGGAAGGTGAGAAGATGCCTGAGGAATTGAGAAGGAGTGTGCTGGTACCGATCTTTTAAGAACAAGGGAGATGTGCAGACCTGCAGTAACTACAGGGGAATTAAGTTGATCAGTCACACCATGAAGTTATGGGAAAGAGTAGTGGAAGCCAGGCTGAGAGAAGAGGTGACCATCTGTGAGCAACAGTTTGGTTTCATGCCGAGGAAGAGCACCACAGACACGGTATTTGGTTTGAGAATGTTGATGGAGAAGTATAGAGAAGAACAGAAGGAGGTACATTGTGTGTTTGTGGATTTAGAGGAAGCGTATGACAGGGTGCTAAGAGAGGAGTTGTGTTATTGTATGAGGAAGTCTGGTGTGTCAGAGAAGTATGTGATCGTGGTGCAGGACATGTATGAGGACAGTGTGACAGCAGTGACTGTTATATTGTATGGTTTAGTGGACAGTGGCATTGACTAAAAGACAGGAGGTGGAGCTGGAGGTAGCTGGAGTTAAAGATGCTAAGATTTTCATTGCGAGTAACGAGGATGGACAGGATTAGAAATGAGTTTATTAGAGGGACAGCGCGTGTAGGACGTTTTGGAGACAAGGTGAAGGAGGCGAGACTGAGATAGTTTGGACATGTGCAGAGGAGGAACATGGGATATATCAGTAGGACAATTTTAGTTTATTTAAAAATAAAAAAGTGCATGACACGAATTTTTTTTTTTTATGTTTAATTATGATTTCATTACTGAGCTAATTTCATAGGAGTTATATAGTAATCGTTAAATCGTGAAACCTGGTTCTGTTGTACGGCATATAGTATCTATAGAAACCATGTAAGGATTTGGTTTCAATCTGGCAACACGTTCAGCTCCCTATTCTGCGCCGCACCTTCTTCCCAAACCTGCTCCAACTTCTTCAAGTGCCCGAGATCATTCTAGATGATGTTTCTGCGGTGGAATTCGGTCTGAATTTCAGGATTCCTGGTCGTGTTGTGTGGAAGGAATTTTATTTGTGTGAAAACTCTTTTGCTGGTGTTGATGACATTCAGCCCGCACGCGCATGAAAAGGAATCCAGGAGTTTCAGAAGTTTCCGGAATTGGAGGAGATTTTAGGGATGCAGAATGGATCCCAAATCAGACATCCTGCTTCAAACTACTGGCTGCACATGGCTGAGCCCCATTAGCACGTTCCTGGGAGTACCTCTGGATCAGGTGAGAAGTTCTCAGACCTGAAACTGTGACAGATCGAGATGAATGTGAATGTTGTTGCCCCCTCAGTCTCAGGAGGTTTATTGATGTTGGTTTGGGTCAGGGCCTGTGTGAAAGGTGTGTAGTGTATATATATAATTAGAACTTTGCCTGTTCTTCTCAATCACAGGTCAACTTTATAATGTGCCAGATGTTCGGCCTGGCAGCTGCCTCCTGGTTTCGGCTGTATCTCAGTCCTCAGCGTGTTGGTCCAGCTGTGCGCCATGCTGTTGCTAGTTTCCTGGGCTCAATGTTCATTATATTTTGCTTTGGATGGTAAGAGCGATGCAGGGTCATTTTTAGAGAGTGTGTGAAACCTGCATGACCTGTCCCGTGACCCTTCTCACTCTCTTCCACTGTTCATTAATTACACACAACATGAAACCTGGTCTCATCCTGCAGGTATTCCTTGCATGTCTTCATGATGTCATTCATCTGCTATGTCATCCTCCACAGAGCAAGCGTCCACACTGTTCACTGGTAAGAACTGCACGCAGAGCGGACGTTATTGTTTTGCACTCCGTGTTGTAGAACAGGATGAGAGGACACACCTGATAATCCTGTTCTGCTGTCTGTTGATGCTTTTTATAGTAAAGAGATGTAGGTGAGCTAGAGAGGTCATGTCCCAGTTCATACAGAATGAGCTGAATACTTCGAGCTCCACTAAGAAATACAGTTCACATGTGCAAAAAATGTTCCTTTGTGGTGGCATCAACATCAAAACACGATGAGGCATGAGGTTAAAGGAAACGAAACAACTGCAATCAACAGTGGTCCGATATGAAGCAGAGTAACTGTTACTGGTGTCGTGTTTTGTTCCTGCTCTTTTACAGGTTATGTCATAGTTTTTTATCCATTTACAGTAACGTTGTAAAAACGTTGTAACTTGCGCTATAAGAGCTATAAACAGTAATTCCCTCTCTTTTTCTATTCAAAGTATAAGGCAAAAACACATAACATTTTAATTTACAGCTCTGACTGTTACTAATTGCTGACCCTGGAGACAGTAGTCTTTTTTTATTGTTAGTTGTGGAAGTTTCTGTGAATGAGGTGGTACCATAGCAAAATAATATCAACTGTGAGAGAAATGTAGGAAATTCAACACCGTCTGACCAATTACAATTCACAATTTAGCAGCAGTCTGGGATAAGCTCTATAATCCTCAATCAAAAATGGTTTCCAATTAATAAAAAGCACAGTTATGCGGCTAAAAATGAGGAATTATCCAATTAACACAAAGAACCGACGAAGAACCCTTTCTGAGAGTACCAAGGAACAAGGTTAAAAAAAGTTCTTCAAGGGTTTGTGGGATCATTTGGAGCTTTATGCGTCTATGCTCTATGCTTAATTAGAATATAATATATAGAATATTTATAACACTTCTGTATTCTAAGGTGTAGCTTCAGCTACTATAACTTAATTAAAAACAGGACATACCTTTATTTGTCGACGTTCCACAGTATTAAAATTAACTATAATCAGCTAGAAAGTAAAATGGTCAGTCATTTATTATTAAATAAAAAGTGCAGTGTTTGGTAAGTTGCGGTGGTGTAAGAGGAATAATCCACTTCAGGCTGATAAAGGTAGCTTCGCTTGATCCTACCACTTAGTATCACTCAGAATTTCACTTAATTTACATCTCAAATAAAGGCCAAATTAGAAACAGATTATATTTGTGTAGCCATACTATAGTATAAAAGCAAAGGAAAACAAGCTGCAGTTTGTAGTTTATTATCAAGAACACAATCATGGAGAATGTATCATTTAATAAATTAATTAAAAAACAGATAGCTGTAAACATATAAATTAGAGCATATCTTAAATACATGAAATACTATTTTACATTTTTCAGTACAATATTAGACACATTAAATACATGAAATCTGTAAATAGGAAGAAAATTGACCATATGGAGAAATGCATTGAAATCTTTTTATTTGTATCTAAAAGTAGGTGAAATAAAATGTTACACATGTTGACATGTGAAATATACAATATTCACATCTTAACATAAGTGTGCATTTTTAAAGGTTGTACTTTCTTTGTATATTATACTAAATTCTGGTGGAGTGGTGTCAAATATAAGTAGCTAAAATGAATAAATATCAGTATTCCTGTCTGTAAAGAGCTTTATTTCCTCTCAATCCTAAGCCTTTGCTATTGTGTTTTGATTTAGGTACTCGTTGATTGTGGCGATGGGGTACCTCACGGCATGTCAGGTCAGCAGGGTCATCATCTTCAACTATGGGGTCCTGGCCACGGATTTCTCAGGGTGGGTCTCAAAAGGTTGGCGCCATCTTTTTTCTACAATCTGGTGGTGAATGGATGTACAGCTAAAACCGTTCAGCCCAACACAGCATGACGAAAAGATGAATCACATGGAAGGAGAAAAGAAATCTGAAGTGAGAAAAGATAATTAGGACTCTGCTGATGATAAATAATAATAATAATATATATTTATATTGAAATGTAATCATGAAAATATAGTTTTTTTATTGTTATTTATCTAACAGTAGGAGTCAAGATTTATAAATACTCTAAGAAATATTGGTAGGTCTGGTGACCAAAGCTTAATTTCCAAACATATTTTGATATACTTTAATTAACAAATTCTGTCAGAGTAACTCATGTTAGATGGATAGCAGAAGCAGCAGATTTACAGACATTATTTTAAAATCCAGTGTAAAATCCTGTCAGGAATGTTCATCTTTTGGCAAACATGAAAGATGAAGCAATCATGTCAGAATTTCTGGCACACTAGTCCACTAGCTCATTAGAGCTTATGCTAGCTAGCTAGCAGTAAATTTAAAGATGGACAGCCAAGACTTAAAAATCCATTCAGAAGTTCAGTCGGGCTAGCTGACTAGCTTTAGCAGTAAGAGTTTTCCATTTGTGTAAATAGGATTTAAATAAGTTCTTAAAAATCCTGTCCTTTTAGATTGTTGATATTGGTTAAGATTTACAAACCTGTATGTCAGAAATTCCCATGTAAGCTAATGTTATGTGATTGACGAGCATTAACAGTGATGACCAAGTCTAATGATCTAAAGATTTTCTCGACTTAACTCAGTTTAGCTAGCTAACAAACTTTATAAATTATAATTATGAATATTAGACCAAGCTAGCTGTGTTATCTGTTGTTAGTATGAAGATTATGACGAATTATACATTTATATTGATTTGATTATTTTAGTTGAGTGAGTTCACTAGCGTGCACTGAGTTGAGTGAGCACTAGAGAAAATTACTTATCTGTGAAACACAACATACGTTTTGTAATTAACCCTATCAATTTAGCTCGTATCCACTAATTTCAAATTAATTGAACTAAAACAACCTTTAAAATCCTGCCATGTTATTTTATGTTTATTAGTTTGCTAGCTTGTACTAGCAGTGACGGTAATAAATATTTGATAAATATGATTGAATAGTTCTCTCAGAAATCCTGTCAGTTTCTTCACACAGCTAATGCTAGCAATGAAGATTCTGAACGCTTATAAATATGACTTAAAATGATCTCAGGTGTTAGATAGCAGCACAGATTATGCAATTCTATCAGTGTAGTTTGTTTGATCTATCTGCCAATTAGAAATATGACTCTGAAGTATCAGAAATCCTGTCAGGTTAGCACATTTTAGTTAGCTGGCTGGCGTTGTGAAGAAATACATTTATTATTACAAATTACCTTTTCATTACAAGATGAATAGTTTATTAAAAATGTATAATAGCTTGATCAAATGTTTAAACTATATATATGTAATTATGGTAATAAAATGTAATATATGTCCATGACTTAAACCAAATTTCTACATCATGAAGATTTCCTTATACATTATCAGGGCTTTTGATATTGTCACTGTGTCGAATATTAAATTCAGCTTCAGGCTAATATGTTTTACAAAATGATTAATAGAATCTATGTTTTAGTCTTAGCCTATATATCAGAGTCACAGGGTCAAATTGGTGTAGTATACACGGCTCCCAGTTACTCAACTCAGCCACACCTTTGGCTTGGATTTTGGTCCTTATCTGCTGATCTTGTTGGTTCTCTTTAGCTAAAAGTTTTCACCACACCCTTAAACCAACAAAGGTGTGTGGTAATGCCGAGCTGGGTGGGTTACCTGTCCTTGCCTTGCCAGGGCTCAGAAACCCCACTCTCATTGTCGCATACAAGTGTTGGCTGAGACCAGTATTTACACTTAGTCACCGGCTGGAAATGTATCTGATAACAGAGCACTTAAAGGGGCAGTATGTCAAATTCCATCTTCAGAATTCATGCCATGTCACCTTGCCTAAGTCTCACATAGACACTGATATGGATTGACACCAACTACACCTGGAAATGAAATTACCTTGATAAACAAAATCTAGGTTGGCATGTTCACCCTATTGTGACGGAATTGTAACACAGCAAGATGCAGATGCTGAAAGTCTAGCATTGTGAGCTAGTTTACTATTTACTATTAAACCAGCTATGTGTATATATATATATATACACACAGTGGAATCCGACCTCGAGTGTGGAATCTCGACCTCGGTTACCTCGACAACCCTATTAAGTCGACGTTTTTGAAGTGGAATCGCCAAATTCTCGCTTTGTCTGAGCATATTTTATCGGTTATGTCGACTTTTTTTATGTCGCCGAACCCTAATATCTCTAACACAAGGGGGGAAAATTTTGCCATTTAACGTCGGTTATGTCGGTGCAGCTGCAGAAGAACTCGCGGAAGTGGCGGAAAAATCAAGGCTTACAGCTGCTACAGGTGTTGTATTGTATACTGGTGAATCTCTGCTGTTAGTTAGTGCTAGTGTTCGTAGTGTTAGTAGGGGCGCGGCGCGGCTTTGGGAAGAAAAGAGCAGCCGTGAAGAGTGTGCCGGTGGGAAGGCACGTACCGGGATACGCATGCGCGATAACAACGACCGCCATGAACCAACATATACCAACAATAATGGACAGTGAGAGTGTGGAAGTTTAAATAGGAGCTGGTGATGATGATAAACGGGCAGCATATGTGCGCGATTGAAGCGGAGCTTCAGAGAAAGCGGCCGAGAAAGCACCTGACATGCTGAAGGGGGCCGAAGGGGGCGTGGCAGGTGGATTCCTGACAGATAAACATGTACTGTATGTATTTTTATAGAATGCCTTCATCAAACAAATCGCGGCAACGCTGTTGTGTAAAAAAACCCTTCAAAAACACGTGCATGCACATTCTCATTTATTAACGCACATCATGTACATAAAGAAATTTTAAGCACGTTAATATATTGCCGCCATTTTGATTTTCGTTTATCTCAATCATCGGTTACCTCAATGCTTTTTTGGCGACCCACTAGGACATCAACATAACCGGGTTCCACTGTATATATATATATATATATACACACACTACAATAAGGTAATAACTGATCTACAGCCAGTTAACCATTTTCTGACCAATCAAAATCCAAAACTTCACAGTTTTGCTGCATAAAAAGCATCTATTGTGGTTTTCTGTGAAAGATGGTGGACTATTGTGTTTTCTAAATTTATAAGTATGATAATAAATCTGAAGGCGGATATTTGAGAACATTCAGAGGTAAGCACAGGTGGTTTACCTGAACAACCAGATTTTTATTAGCTGCATCAGTTTGCACTGCTACTGATACAGCAGTATTTCTAAATCAACACACACACAGTTTGTTTTCACTTCATCTCCTAGTAGAAAGGTCTGTTTTATAGATTCACTGGTTAATTACTGGAATCAGAGCTCTAAGTGTTTCCAATAAAGAAAAATTTAAATGCCACAAAATCTTGCCCAGGAACGTAGATAACTAGTATTGGAGATCAGTAAAAAAACAAAACAATAGTTGAATTAAACTTAACCATGAAGGTCAGCTGAGGTAGAGAATCAGTTTTTTTTATTGGAGCTTGGTTTTCTCAGACACCAGCTGAAGTGATGTGGATGGACTAGAAAATCTTTTGATTTAAGAAAGAGATTATAGATTTTAATTGTGAACAGGTAGTACAGGTTTTTGGTGACTTCCATTCCTGCTAGACAAACAGTAAACACATTTTCAGAATTGTCGCTATGAGTTTTATGAAAATATGCATTTTTTTTATTTATGTAAGAAGTCTGCAGTTTTATTAAGAATTAAAGACAGTGATACAGGTCAGAATCTGGTTATGTTTAAAATGTATTTGTTTGCTAGCATTTGAGTCATCACTCCATTTCCCCAGATTATAATCCACATGTGACTTGCTTTTATTATTCCGTTATTACTGTTCCACAACTCTAAAAACACCTTGTTGACATAGGGCCGTGATCACGCCAGTGATTTCTTCACTTTCAGACACAAGCATGAACTTGAGTCAGTTGTTAAGTTTTGACTCTTAACACAACACCACGTGTGACTAAAGTGCCCAGTTCCTCTTTCCATGTGTCAGCAAGTTATTTCATTAGAAATTTCTTTTTTTCTCCCCAGGCCACTGATGATGATGGTGCAGAAGATCACCACTTTAGCCTTTCAGCTTCACGATGGTAAAATTCCCCTTTAAAGAACTGGAGATAATACATCTGTATTGTCAGTGAAATTACATCAGTACAGCAAAATACACAAAAAATGTCCAACAAACATCAAACAGAAAAATGACTTACCTAAAAACGTGTTTGTACACATTTCTGTTAAAGAATAGCAAGGTAGCATTGAGTGATTCACAGCTCCTGAGACCCCTGTCAGTCAGAATCTAGTTTCCTAGTAACACCACAAAACAAACCGGAATGTAAACTAACATTATAATGAAACGTTTTTAAGCTTAAACTGTGAATTAGATTCTACTAGCAAACCAAACTAGCATAATCTGGAGTTGAACAAGCATATCAGTATCCCACTATCCTAGCATTACTGTCAACTGTCATAGAGCTACATCTGTTATGTAGCTCTATGTTATTTTCTGTAGTGCCAGGTTTCAGGAGGAACATTGTTTCATTTCACTGTGTACTGCGTCAGCTATATATGGTTGAAATGACAATAAAAAGCTTCTTGATTTTACTTGACTTTATAGTATTATAGCATAATTATAAACTAGTATAATACCAAAGCATTATATCAAACCCAAAATTTGCTAATTAGATGACTGATAAATTAGCATTATACCAAACAGGCTCAAATACATGCTATTGTAATTTTGGCCAATAGCTAAACTACAAACTAGCATTATGCTAAACAGTCTGATGTTGTGAGCTAACATTATGGTAAAGAAACTAAACTTATAATAAACAGAGAACTGTATGAACTAGTGTTATGGCAAACCACAGTCTATTATTAGTGTAAACAGGCTGACTTACAAATGAACGAGCACCACTGTAAAAAATAAAGAAATAAATAAATGGACGTTAACGACAAAATAGCATTACAGTTAAGCTTTTAGTTTTTTTAATTTCCTGTAGCTAATCTGAATTTGTTTTATGTTTAATTTCAGGAAAGTGTCACAAACAGGAGGAACTCACTGAAGAACAAAGACGACTGGCTGTTGTGTACGTATATTTACACACACACACACACACACACACACACACACACACACACACACACACAGACACACAAATAAATAGTTCAGGTTGATAAAATAGCAAGATTAGATCAATTAACTGCTGCTACAATTTTCTTTTTTATGCTGATACACATTTAAATTTTCTTAACACATACCCTAATAAGTATATATATTTATATTTTTTATTTTTATTTTTGCTTTAAACTTTGATCTGTGAGAAACTGCAACCAAACAATTTCCCTATAGGATCAATAAAGTATTCTGATTTCAGTATATTAGCATCAGAGTGATCAAGTTAAACCCATAGAAACTAGCATTAACCTACACATGCTAAAACATTAACTTAATAATAGACACGTAACAAACTGACTTTAGCACCCAGAGGAATATGGTAAACTTCAACACTAATGATAATTTCATTTCAGTGTTCAATTTGAGCTTAAAACCAACACTATGTTGTAACTGATTTTAGCCTGCTATTACTTAAACTCAAATTTTACATCACTCATCAATTAATATATTTATATTTGCAAAACATTTATTATTTTATTTATTAAATGCATTAATGCAATTTAATGTAATTAAGTAATTAATGTATTGCAAGTAATGCAAATTTTTAAATGATAACATGTCTTTCGATTTTACTTTTCATGCTTATGACAATTTCTTGAGGCTAAATGTCAAACTACGTTCTTTATGCACTCTGCAGCATCTGCAGCACTGTTATGTTACACACCATGTAGTGAGTAATATGAACGTTCTATAGTAAACATGAAATATAAACTACTAATAATAATTAACAATTAACCCAAAATAAGGATTTAAGATAAAATTGTGATGTGAAGCTTTTCTTTCTCACATGAATATCCAGTCAGGTCAGTAAAAGTCGTAATTGTAGTGTAATTCCTCAGTCGAATTTTAGTGTGTTTTGTCTCAGTCTTCATTTAGATTTCTTGTCCTGCCACATGCTTCACCTGCATTCAGCTTTCAATACACTCATGGCACAGAGCTGCATTACAAAGTGTCATTAAAAAATAGCAAGAGAGATACATAAAGTGTCTTATTAATGACTTTAAATACATTATATGAATGTAGAAAATTTATAGTATCTGTAGTAGAAAATCCATCCAATAAGGATGGATGACTTATTTAGTAAAATAAAAATTAAAAAATACAATTATTACAGTTATTCTTTTTTGCATTATTGTAAAAATAAATAAATGAATAAATAAAAATAAATTGAGAGGTTGCGAAAATGTTGGAGCCTTTTCTGTTATGAAACACAAAACTTACAAAAGTTATAAACGTACAAATGCAACAAACATTTCTTAAAGGGTGCCAAAAATTGTGTCATGAAGTCAGAGGTCAGGAATGAGTGAGCATGGTTGAGTAAAACGAGTTCACAGGCGCACTAAACAGTGATATATAGGGTGTGTCTTTGTAAGAGTTTTGGAACAACGAAACTGAACAGCGTTTCCGGTAAAACCCAAAGAGATCATTAGTGAGCGTGTGAGTTTTTGAAAAGAAATAGAACTCGTCCCGATGACTTGATTAGTGACTCGTCCTGATGACACCCTGTACTTAAAGGGTGTGTGTGTGTGTGTGTGTGTGTGTGTGTGTGTGTGTGTGTGTGTGTGTGTGTGTGTGTGTGTTTAGACAAGCGTGATAGGGCAAGAATGAAATGAGATGAGTGTGTGGGCGAAATTCCAAGAAAAAAATTAAATAAAATAAAATAATTATTTAACTGCACATTTGCACTGTAACACATTCTTCTCAAACACGTCATTGTTTCTGCTATGTCTTGTTACACACACCTCCCTTGTCAACTGTGTAGTTCACCTGTTACATCTAGTATTATAGAAAACATGCTAAAAGACAAACAGTTACAACAAAATAACAAAGATGCTGAAATAGTAACCAGCAAACTAAAACATGAACTGGTATTACAGTAAAGAGGCTAAACTTTGAATTAGCATCAATTCACACAGTCCAACCTATAAAGATTTATTGAGTAACCACAAACCAACATTACAGTAAACAGGCTAAAGCATTAACTAGCGTTACAGCCAACTTAAAAAGTATTGAAATTACGTGACTGAACAAAATCGAATTAAAAGGCAAAACGGGTTAAAATGAAGTCATTTTAGTGGTAACATTGATGCTTGCTAACATGAACTAGCATTAAACCTGTTACATGATTACCTGTTGTAACAAGCAGCTTATACTGGTTAGTCTGAGGAATAGGTTCAGTGACAGACTCGTACAACTACGATAGCGCCAAGGGAGATCATTTCTGCCTGCGACCATCGAACTATATAACCCCTCTCTCTGAGGGTTAAACAGCTGCTACACCATATAAATGTTATACGATAAAGATAATACAGATATAGATATAGTTATATTTATAATATACTTTCAAGCCATACTTATATATAATTTATGTGCATTATCTGAGTGCAATAATAAGAATTAGTTAGATGTGCAATAACTTTTATAACTATTATTGTTAGGGATGCACCGAATATTCGGCCCCCGAAAATTTTCGGCCGGAAATGGCCCAAAAGTGCATTTTCGGTTTTCGGCCGACTTTGATCACCGAAAAAACGCGGCCGAAACAGTTTGTTGTGATGACGCAAACAGAAACCGCTGCCTGCACGTGCATGTCTAAAACAACATGTCTGCGATGTGGACGTGTTTCAGTATATCTGAGAAAGACCCACGGATAGCGATTTGCAAAACATGTAATGCCGAAATTTCGTCTGCAAAAACTTTCTCCACGTCGGGTTTAATTTGAATTCCAAACATCCGATCGCTATGCTGAATATCAGAGGAACGCAAACGCACAGGAAAGCAAAACCCCTCCGAGCACGCGCACTCCGTCTGTGGTGGACGTTTTTGAAAAGGCAGGAAGTTTCGCAGTGATGGTGTTGTATTGTATCTTTAAGCAGTTGCACTTGTTCTAAATGCACTTTGTTTTTATGAAAGAACATATTTAATTGTACAACCTTTCAGCAGGCCAGAGGGCCTGTACATTATTATTTAATGTACACATGAGTGCATTTAAGTTAAACATTTAAGACTAAATTTTAATTTATTTTATCCTGAGCATTGTTGCAATGTGCTATAAATAAATATTTTCATAATTTGTAATTGATTAATTCTTTGAAACTTTAATATTAATTTATGCAATTAAAATGCCTTGATTTTAGTAAGTTTAGTACACAGTCATAGACATAAATGCAATGTAATAATAATTGCCATAATTTCTTTCGGTGTTTCGTTTTTTTCCGGTTTTCGGCCTTGCCTTCCTCCTTTTTCGGTTTTCGGCCTTGCCTTCCTCCTTTTTCGGTTTTCGGCCTTGCCTTCCTCCTTTTTCGGTTTTCGGTTTCTGCCAAGAATTTTTATTTCAGTGCATCCCTAATTATTGTAGTCTGACTTTTCTGACATCTGTTTTTCACTGCTGCTACAATTTTCTTTTTTATGCTGATACACATTTAACATTTTCTTAACACATACCCTAATAAGTAAAAATATTTATATTTTTTATTTTTATTTTTGCTTTAAACTTTGATCTGTGAGAAACTGCAACCAAACAATTTCCCTATAGGATCAATAAAGTATTCTGATTTCAGTATATTAGCATCAGAGTGATCAAGTTAAACCCATAGAAACTAGCATTAACCTACACATGCTAAAACATTAACTTAATAATAGACACGTAACAAACTGACTTTAGCACCCAGAGGAATATGGTAAACTTCAACACTAATGATAATTTCATTTCAGTGTTCAATTTGAGCTTAAAACCAACACTATGTTGTAACTGATTTTAGCCTGCTATTACTTAAACTCAAATTTTACATCACTCATGTTTGTGTGGAAAAGTGCTGCTGTAAGGTCAGATTTAGTCTATTAGCGCTAACCCGATTACCCTGACGAATTTAATCTAATGAGATTTGGCGTATTTTCATGCTACAGGACCCGGCCGTCGTTGCTGGAGTACCTGAGCTACACTCTGAACTTCATGAGCATTCTGGTGGGGCCGTGCAGCAACTACAGGGACTACACAGAGTTCATCGAGGGACACCATGTTCACAGCAAACTCAAACACAACGTACAGCAAAATGGCTACCACACGCACGCAGAACCCTCGCCTGTGGTGAGGGACAAAGACTGATTCATATTAAGACACATACTTCTCACAAAGCAGTTTATGCTAGCTTGTGGGTGCTAGCATAAGCCAGTGGGCAGATAGCATCAAGTAGCATTCTTAGCAATTCTGCATATATACATTTTTAATAAATACAACATTAATAATAAATATGTAAACACCAAATCACAAAGAGAATTCAGGATGCCAAACTTTATTAAACTTTTCTTTTTCATATAAAACATGACAAAAGAAGTTGAATCAGCGGATTAATTTTTTTTTTTTTTAAGAATTTATATGTATCTGTAATGTAAAGTTTTTTTTTTTATCACAAAAATGATTAATAGTTAAGATTTTTTATTAAAAGTTGGAGATCGAAGATTATTATTATTAATATTCTCGAAAACTTGAAATGAATTAAAAATATGTAGAAATCTGTTAAATCACATTCTAAATAATAGAGAAAAATCTATCTTTTGTAAATGTTATTAAATTATAAAATGGAGTACAGGTATTTAACTATCTAAGGAGACTGACAAAATGAATAATAAATTAAATAAAAAAACTAATTTCTTTAATTCTGTACCATGCCAGACCCATTATCCAGCCCAGTGTATTGTGATTTCTAAATGTTTTTACACTTTATAGTAAGCAGGGATTGTTAACGTGTGTACGATAACCCGAATGTGTTTCCTCCATCCACAGCGAGCCGTGTGTCAGAAGTTAATGGTGTGTCTCGGCTGCCTCTTCTGGTTCTTCACAATCACCAGGAGGTTCCCAATCAGCCTCAATGTGGAACCAGGGTTCGTTAACGAGGCCTCGTTCCTCAGCAGACTAGCTTACGCCTTTATTTCCATCCAGGCGTCTCGGCCTAAGTTTTACTTTGCGTGGACTATCGGTGAGTCAGTTCGTTGTTACTCTTTCTATTGTGAGCTCAGTAATGCATCTCAGAGCGAGTACTGTTAGCACAATGTGGTGTTTCTAATAAAGCCGTTATAAGAACACAATATAAGTGTGTGTAGGTGTGACATCGCAATACAATGTGGCTGCTTGTTTGGTGTGTCGTGCTTTTCAATGCTGTCTTATGTATGAGATGTTCCTCTGTTCAGCTGATGCAGTACATAATGCAGCGGGATACGGGATCAGCGGATTAGACCAGAAGGGCCGAGTATCCTGGGATCTCATCTCTAACATCCACATCTGGAAAATCGAGGCAAGTCACTTTATTATTTCATATTTTTAATACATCGTAATGCACAACACTCCCAATATTGTATAATGGACACTAATATATTAGTATAAATAGATTATAAATATTAATGTAAATAGATAGGTATGTATTTAATATAAATAAAGTAAATCGCTTTATATAATAATATAATATAATTATACACCCATATGGATATTATTTCCATGTTTCTATATGCATTTTTATTTTAAAATGAAATATGCAATTTTATATATAATTTATCAATATTATAAAACTATAGACTTGCCTCAATGCCACATCCATCTACCCCAGTGAAATGGCACTCTCCCCTATGACATGCACATTTATAGCAATGACCCACCCATCTGCCCTAATGCCATGTCCATCATAAAAAATGAATATTTGAATGAGTCATTCTTATCTCACGAAATTAAAAAGCTCGAGCAACACAGACATGTGACATGTCAACACAGACATGTGACATTAGTAAGATGCTCAGCAAATGAAACAGAACCACCTCATGTACTTTGCACTCACATTTTCTTCAGAAACTAGAAAATTGAAGTTAAATTTAGCTTGCTAGCATAAGACATCAGCTTAGTTAGTACATTTTAAATGAGAGACAAACGTATGAAGCTTGGAAGTAAAAATTAAACCAGTTAAACCATATTTAGCTTCTGTACTGTCAACTGACAGGATTATGTAGCTAATAAGCTAATGATGACTAGCACTACATCTGGCTTTAGCAAGTTTAATTTTACTTTGACAAAGAAGAAGAAGAAGAAGAGGAAGAGGAAACACACCTAAAATAAATGCTGATTGATCAGATGGTGCTGTTGCATTTCCACTGTTACTTTTGCCTTACACTGTCTATTTTAAAGATTTACAGCTAGCTAATATAATGAACTGTATGTACACTATTTTCTTGTCAACTAGCGAGTGTTTTTTTTTTTTCACTTTTAAACTTTTGTATATGTTGGAGCACATTAAATCATTTAATCTGTTTGAATAAATAAATATTTCTTATTAACACGAGATGCATATGTTCTAAATAATTCTCTTTGGTTTACACCACCACAGTGTCCTAACTGTCTCTGTGAAAGAATTTATGTCCTTAATCTTTAGTTAAGTTAGCAACAAGCTTCTTAAGAAAAACTAACAATTTAGCAAGCCAATGCTAAGTAGAAAGCTACACAAACAACCTTTTTCATAATCTTAAAGAAATGGTTGCATCTTTTTTTTTTTTTTTTCACTTTTTTTGTACTTCTTTTTTTAATAGTTTTACATTTTTCTTTTTTTTCTGTAAACAGACAGCGACCAGCTTCAAAATGTTCATTGACAACTGGAACATACAGACAGGGGTGTGGCTCAAGAGGTACTGTTCTTTACAGTTGTTATTATTATTATTATTATTATTATTGTTAATTATTATGAAAAAGTTTATGTTTAATCCTATGTGTGTGTTTAGTGTGTGTTACGACCGTGTGCCGTATTTCCGGACGCCGTTGACGTTTATGTTGTCAGCACTGTGGCATGGAGTTTACCCTGGATATTACTTCACCTTCCTCACAGGCATCCCCATCACATTAACAGCCCGTGCTGTGAGTCCACACACACACACACACACACACACACACACACACACACACACACACACACACACACACACACACACACACACACACACAAAGGCTGCATATCCATTGTTTCTTAAAAGAATAAACTCAAAATGATTCAAAACAATTTCAAAGTTATTCATTCAGGTCACCTCACTGACATCACAGTTCTTTTTTTTTTGTTATTATGGGATTCTGAATGTTTCCACACTCTTTCTTTTAAACTCTGTGCTGTGTCGTGCTCCGCAGGCCCGCAGGAATTTCCGCCACTATTTCTTGCACTCTCGTTCTGTCAAACTGGTGTATGACGTCATCACCTGGGCAGTGACTCAGCTCACCATCTGTTATGCTGTCTTGCCGTTTCTAGTGCTGGCCGTGGAGCCGACGATCATTTATTACAGGCAAGCAACACATGAGTTAAATTACTCATCACATACCTGAGCCTTGTATTAAAAAATATGTAGAAATGCCAAAATATTCTGATGCTACCATGACAACCATTACCAAATTTATCCCAAAAAACATTGCCTAACATTACATAAAAGGTTTAGCTAACTAGAATTGTTTAGTACGCGTTTTGTAGTTTGATTTTCTAAGAAATACAGTAGTAATTTGCATATTTTTTCCTTTTTATCTTTTTATCACTACCTGAATCAGGTGTTACACAGAGGTTCTGAGAAAGTTGGTTAGAAATGAAACCTGACTGAGAGCCAGTTTAAAACAAGAGTTAACTGTGGAAATGTTTTGTTGTTGATTCCAGATAAAATTTGAATGATTTGTTTCTCAGGTCCATGTACTTCTACGTGCACATCATTAGCATTCTGGGGATGCTCATTCCAGCCAGCAGACCCAGGAGGCCTGATCTCTATGCCCAGCATTCCAACAATAACGTGAAGGGAGAATAAATACCCTGCCGTGTTTGTGTGTTTGTGTGTGTGTGTGTGTGTGTGTGTGTGTGTGTGTGTGTGTGTGTGTGTGTGTGTGTGTGTGTGTTAGAGAGACTGCAATGGCATGAGGGCTGCACAAAGGACGCTCTGTGAGAGTGACAAAGCGAGCCGGGCCGGAGTGTAACCGCCTGCCATGATGTGTCCTCATGCTCAGTTCATGAATAAACACACAGTCCAGGGATATTGATGACTAAACTGTAGATCTGATAAAGTTCTCACCGGCAATGCATCATGCTGCACCTTGCGATTATGAAGCCAGGATGGACTCCTCACATCTTTACTAAGGAAATTAGTTGTTCTGTTGTTAAGTGTTTTTAAAACCTTAAACTCTGGGTATTACACAAGTTGTAGACCAGAGCATTAATTGTACATTAATGTTGCCTAATAAGTATTTATTATATATAAATAGTATGTATAACATTGTGTTGTTGTTGTTTTTTTTTATAAAAAAATTTGAAAGCTACCTTTTTTAAAAGATCTTAAAAAAAAATAAAATCAAATGTGGTTTTTGAATGGTTTATTTATTGTACTTATTCTACATTCAACTGCAGTCATGTTCATGTTTATGAGAGGATCAGCTACAACTAGTTCAAAGTGGATCCTAAAGACCAATATTAGTTCAAAGATTTTTTTTCTAACAAATTTACATATTTCAAGGCTACAGCTGAGCTAGCTTCATTATAATTCTCAATCATTAGCTAGCTTATGCTATGCGTATGTGATATGTGTGTATGTCGTGTTAATCGTTCTGACAAATTAAAATACCTCAGCCACAACATGGAATTTTCTGTACAATACACTAAAACCCATTAAACGAAAAAGTAAAAAATTACAAGGGTAATTTTATTTGATTGGAACAAATCATTTAACGCCACATCTCTAGCAAATGTTGATGTTCCACATGCTTCTGTCTCTTTACACTGTCTGTATAAAAGACTTCAATACTATATTCCTCATTGTCAATCATTAGCCAGCAAAAGTGTGTGTATTTCCTTGTCACCCAACAACAGCCTTCTAACAAAATATTTGTGCTGCATTTTTACCTTTATGGAAGTTTACTAATATATCAACACATTAGTGTTAAATGATAAATATGCTAGCTGGTTTAATTATTAGCATCAGTTGCCTAGAAGCAAATGTTTGCTTTCTGATATACTCTGTGTTTGTAGACTTGTAGAGGTTGATGTAAAGCACTAATGCCAACTGGTTACACTGAATTATTTTTGTTAGTGTCGATATAGGAGATAAAAAGTATTCTTGTTATCTTGAGAAGAATCTTCTCCTGAACATCAGCAAGACTAAGGAGTTGATAGTAGACTTCAGCACAAAGCAGGAGTGGTCATACCAACCGCTAAACATCAACGGGACCCCAGTGGAGAGAGTGGACGGTTTCTGGTACCTAGGTGTTCACATGACACAGGACCTGTCTTAGTCCTGTCACATCAACACTCTGGTGAAGAAGAAACGGCAACGTCTGTACCATCTGAGATGCTGATCTGATAAGCAAACTTCCCTCTCAGGTGCTAAAGAATTTCTACACCTGCACTATTGAGCGCGTCCTGACGGGTAGCATCACTTCCTGGTTCGGGAACAGCACCATGCACGACAGGCGAGCCCTCCAGAGGGTGGTGCGTTCAGCTGAACGTACTATCCGCACCGAGCTCCCTGACCTGCAGGACATCTACAGCACACAGTGCCAGACCAGAGCCAGGACTTACTCTTTTCTCGACTCTTTTCTTAGTTGTGTTCAGGGAAGCGCTTCCGCTCCTCGAAAGCAAACACAGAGAGAATGAGGAGGAACTTCTTCCCGCAGGCCATTCGGAGTTTAAACCAGGAGACACCCAGGATCACACTAAATCACACTAAATCACTTTAATTTGTACTGTCAATATCTGCCATACTCTTCATGTATATCCATATATTTTCATCCTTAAATTCTACTCCTTTTTTTATGGTGATGATGATGCTACACAAACATGCTCAGTCACTATAGCATTGTGTATTGGTTTCTTCTAAATTTGTCACATCTCTTTATGATCATCTGGGACCATGGACAAATCCAACACTGTTTAGAATGTGTAAAAAAAAAAATTCTGACTCAGATGAACAGGTTGAAATTACAAGCCATAAATACAGAAGGCCAGATCCCAGGTTACAGGGATTTACCATCTCCACACAAATCATTTGGGTTCCTTACAATCCTGGCTTTTTTTTTTGTCCAGGCCTCTAGGTTTCCATTTTTATTAATAACATTTTTCCAATAACTTTTTTTGTGACGAAAACGGACTTCCATATGTAAGCCTTTTTTGACTTAATTTTAAAAAAAGCAGTTTAACAAAACAGGGTATTACAGGCAGTGGTTTTCTTCCTGTTCCCCTGTCACCACAAACGATTTGAGAGACCTTTTACTCTGGGTTCAATGCCTAATTGTGTCTTGTCTTGTGTCTTGTCTTGTGTCGTCTGTCTGCACTGTCTGTCTGCACTGTTTGCACCAGGTTGCACTCGATGCACTTTATGTAACTTGTGTTTTAGCTTAATGTTGTTTTGTTTGTTTATTGTTTAGTGTAGCACCAGGGTTCTGGAGAAACGTTGTCTCATTTTTACTGTGTACTGTGTACCACTGTGTATAGTAGAAATGACAATAAAAGCCTCTTGACTTGACTTGACTTGACTAATTTTCCAACCTCAAGGCCAAAATAATTCTGGATTTCTGTGTCCACTGGTCAGTAATTGAACAGTTGAGAGTGACACATGCTATAAAGTCCTTTT
The DNA here is from genome assembly GCA_039877035.1 of Silurus lanzhouensis. Classification (NCBI taxonomy): domain Eukaryota; kingdom Metazoa; phylum Chordata; class Actinopteri; order Siluriformes; family Siluridae; genus Silurus; species Silurus lanzhouensis. The sequence continues at coordinate 1,807,644 of JBCEWE010000483.1, forward strand.
TATTCAGTTTTAAGTTTGCACACCCTTCATTTACATTTAAATTGATGTAACAGAATCCAAAGTGTTTTTCTTTTGTGATCAAAAATCTAATTTGAATCCATCCATGTATCTCACAGTAACACAAGCAGGGGGCAGTACACACACACACACACACACACACACACACACACACACACACAAACTGTGACATCCTGTTTTGTAGTCTGTCTGAATTAAAATAACCATTTTCTGCTTTCCATCTAAACTGAATGTTTATCATCATGTGCTACAAACAAATAATAATAATCCAGTGAGTAAACTGCTGCAGTATAGCTCACTAATAAAATATGGGGAAAAAAAAAAAAAATATATATATATATATATATATATATACTGTATATATATGTTTTGTATTTGTTTTTTTAATTCCTTTAAACTTTTGCATTCATTAATTCATTCATCCAGCCACTACTCGTGTAAAACGTCTGCTTGAGATGGTCATTAGCCACCAAAATAAGTAGAACTATACAAGGGGAAGTGTTTAAAATAGGACATACAGATACATATTAATATACAGCTATGACCTATCTTACTTTTCATGTTTTCCCCTCCCTTGCTTTCACACAACCTGTTTGTTCTGCCCCCTTACATTCATCTTCCACTTTTAGGTAACACCAGATAGCAGAAACAAGAGAGAAACAGAAAGAGAGAGTGGGCGGGAAAATGAGAGGAAGTGACAGAGATACATGAAGCTCATAAAACGCAACCAATACTAGTACAAAGAAAAACCACGTCAAACACAGAACTCTAAGGAAACCTTACAGGGATTTATTTTTCATTTTTTTCTTTACTTTTCAAACAAAAACTTTTAGCAATGACCTGCTCCAACGACATGTATGAACACAACAGCAAGTGCTGCGACAAATGTCAAAAAGGTGAGTCTCACAAAATACAGATTAACTATATGAAAGCTTTATGTTTGCAATTTGCATTATGAATCGAGTACAACAAATTTTTTAAAAGTTCAATTCTTATAGATTTGATCATTTTCAAAATGTTTAATTCTTAAAGATCAGATCAAAACTCTCCAATCTATATTATTATTAACTATTTTATTATGAGGATTTCATTTTACTCTATAAGTAATACATCATTTTAGTTTGAATTTAAATGAATTCTGATTAAACAAAGATAACACACTGTGTATGTTTGTCTGGGTGCTTGAGTAGTAACATCAGAAACAGATTTTTGTAATACTGTAAAACTATTTTAGTGTGTGTGTGTGTGTGTGTGTGTGTGTGTGTGTGTGTGTGTGTGTGTGTGTGTGTGTGTATACATTCGCAGAACATTTTAAACATTTTTAGTTTGGCTAATGTTTGCTTTTTTAAATTTTCGACAGTCACATTCTGATTTTTTAAGGTGTTGTGAAAATGTTTTGTATAATGTGTTTTAGAAATTCATGAATGTTCCTACAAAATTGCTCTAACAGACTGAACTCCTAACCTGTACAACCTAATATAGTACATATTATCACACATGAAAACTGAAGCTAGTTGTCATATATAAAGACACAGTGCAGAAACTGTTAGCTTGTATTTAAAATAGTATGTTTTCAAAAAAATAGTATGTTTATTTCTGTGTTTATTTCTCTTTGTTTTAGGGACTCACATGTCATCTCATTGTAGTATCACTTCGAAAACTCAGTGTGTACAGTGTCCACATGGCTACTACACTGAGAATATGAACTACTTAGACAATTGTTTGGAATGTATATCATGTGACTCTGGCAAGTTTCACCACTAAATACCAGCATACACTGGGGTTCTTCACTAAAACATAAAGATCTGTTCTTCTTCTTGTTCTTTTGGCTTCTCCCCTTAGGGGTCGCCACAGCAGATCATCCATCTCCATACCCCCCTGTCCTTTACATCTGCATCTTTAAACCCAACTACCTGCATATCTTCCCTCACCACATCCATAAACCTTCTCCTTGGTGCAGTCCAACCTCCACCTTGAACCAGTCTGTCGTTCCTACTGCACACTTCACTGCCGTCACACTGTCCTCATACATGTCCTGCACCACCCTCACATACTTCTCTGACACACCAGACTTCCTCATACAATACCACAACTCCTCTCTCGGCACTCTGTCGTACGCTTTCTTTAAATTCACAAACACACAATGCAGCTCCTTCTGACCTTCTCTATACTTCTCCATTAACATTCTCAAAGCAAATACTGTGTCTGTGGTGCTCTTCCTCGGCATAAAAAAATACTGTTGCTCACGGATGGTCACCTCTTCTCTCAGCCTGGCTTCCACTACTCTTTCCCATAACTTCATAGTGTGACTGATCAACTTAATTCCCCTGTAGTTACTGCAGGTCTGCACATCTCCCTCATTCTTAAAGATCATTACCAGCACACTCTTTCTCCATTCCTCAGGCATCCTCTCCCCTTCTAAAATCCTGTTAAACAATCTTGTAAAAAAAATCACTGCTATCTCTCCTAAACATCTCTGTGCTCTTTGCTCTATGTCATCTGGTCCAACCAACTTTCCACTCTTTATCCTCTTAATTGCTGCTCTCACTTCCTCCTTACTAATCCTATCCACTCATCAGCTGCTTAAAATACTCCCTCCATCTTCTCAACACACTCTCCTCACTAGTCAACACATTTCCATCTCCATCCTTTATTGCTCTAACTTGCAGCACATCGTTCCCAGCTCGGTCCCTCTGCCTGGCCAATCTGTACAAATCCTTTTCTGCTTCCTTAGTGTTCAAATTCTCATACAGCTCCTCATATGCCTTTTCCTTGGCTTTTGCCACATCCCTCTTTACCTGCTGCCGCATCTCCTTGTACTCCTGTCTACTTTTCTCATCACTCTGTCGATCCCAATTCTGTTTTGCCAACCTCTTTCTCTTTATGCTTTTCTGCACTTCCTCATTCCATGACCATTATATACCAAATAAACACCATCAGACCACAACAATCTACACTGAACATAACCAGACCCCAGCCGTCTGCACCAAACACCATCAGACTCCAACCTTCTATACCAAACACCATCAGACACTATTACTTATCACCAACATTAACATTCTTCACCAAAAACCATTCAATATTAACCTTCATCAACCTTCAAACAGCATCAGACACCAACACTTTTCACTTAACACTGTCAAATACCAGCCTTCTTCACCAAACACTATCAGATGCCGAAATTCTTTACCAAACATCAAAATTCTTTACCAAGATCATCTGACAATAACATATTACACCAAACACCATCAGACATCAGCATTGTTTACAAAAACACCATCAGACACATACATTATTCACCAAATACCACCAGACACTGACATTGTTTACTAAACACCATCAGACACCAACATTCTTTACCCAAGACCATCAGACACCAACCTTCTTTAACAAACACCTTAAGACACCAACCTTCTTCACCAAACACCACCAGACACCAAATATTTACCAAGAAACATCATACACTAATATTCTTTACCAAACTTCATTAAACACCATTGTTCACCCAATAACATCACACACCAGCCTTGTTCAAGAAACAACATCAGAGACCACATCTTCATTAATCACCTTTAAACATCAAAACCTTTCACCAAACACCATCAAACACAAAGCTTTCTCACCAAAAATCCACAAAACCTTCAGTCACCTTCCAAAACACCATAAGACACAAACAAGCTCCATTAAACATGATGTTTTAAAAGCAGTCTGTTTTTATTATTTATTCTTCTGTGTGTGTGTGTGTGTGTGTGTGTGTGTGTGTGTGTGTGTGTGTGTGTGTGTGTGTGTGTGTGTGTGTGTGTGCGTGTGTGTGTGCGTGTGTGTGCGTGTGTGTGCGTGTATGCTCCTTTTTTAGACCATCATTTGCAAACAGTAAAAAACTGCACAGCAGAAAGTAACACAATATGTATGTGTATGGAGGGCTTCTACTGTACTCAATCTGTAGGACATAAGGATGAATGTGGTAAATGTGAGCCAGTCCGCCGTTGCCCACCAGGCCATGGAGTTTCTTTTCCCCGTGAGTTTAACACACACACACACACACACACACACACACACACACACACACACACACACACTTGCTATTGCTAAACAAATGCCTGGTCCCATCTACACCTCGCTTATGTATCTAAAAATTTTCATCAACAACCAGACCACAAATGTTTGATCTTTGGTCCACAACTGTGTATAAAAAAGTGTCTATATTACAATGCTGACTTACCAATATATTCTGACAGGTTAACCTCAGCGGTTTCATGCTAATTCACACCTCCACACATTTTCTAACACAAGAATACACACTATTGAGGAAAACCTCTAATGAAAGGAGAACTGTCTTACAGCAAAGGTTAGGCTATCAAGATGACATGCGTATCTAGCATATTTTACTGTGTTTTATCTTACTGTGTTGAAACAGCGATTGTAATGATGATGATGATCATTCACTTCACCTAATAACTTTGAATGAAACAAGACATGTGATTTGTTTCAGCCAACAGTAAACGTGACACATTGTGTGAGCCCTGTCCAGCAGGAACCTTCAACAATAATACAGATTATATCACACCTTGTCGCAATCACACCAGGTGAACAGAGCTACATCACACACACACATGTACACACACACACACACACACACACTCACACACACACACGCATGCACACACACGCACGCACGCACACACACACACACACACACACACAAACTCCCATGACATAAAATCCAAAACTTTTACCACAATACACAATGATATTTTATCTTTCAGTATCATTTCCCCCTTTGTTAACCATCCATAATTCCAACCCAAATCATTCACCATCGAATCCTGTCATTCACCACCGAACCCATAATTCACCATCTAAACCAATCATTCAAGACTGAACACCATCATTCACTACCAAACCCCATCATTCACCATCAAACCCAATTAGTCACTATCAAACACATTCACCTACTTTATTGTTCCTTTGTAACTTTTTGACTCATTTGTGCTTTTAACTTTTCGTTTTTTAGCTGTTTGGATCTGGGGCGGAAATTGGTTTTGTCTGGAACAGCAAAAACAGACGCAATATGTGGAGATTTTATCCCCAGTGAGTAAAAGAATATATATCATTCCAAATGTGATTTTGCTCTTTTAAAAGCTGGATGTTCAAAAAACATTTTTAAGTTCTTTCTCTGTTTAAAGGTTGTCCTAAAAGTTATTGGATGCTTCCTGCTGGTTTGTGGGTGGGGCTAATCCTGACCCTCATCCTTGTTATCATTGGGTTTACCTGTCGGAAGTGTAAGCGTAAAAGAAACGCAGGTAACACTCGCTCATTCTAAATTAGTGATATGTGAAATATACTGAGTGTAAATTGTGTATGTGTGTGTGTGTGTGTGTGTGCGTGCGTGCGTGCGTGTGTGTGTGTGTGTGTGTAAGAGACAGACATAGACAAAGACAGACAAAACCTTAAAATGGCCAAAATGCTATAAAGAAAGCTAAAAGTTAAAAAGATCTTTAAAAAGATCATAATAAATATTATGAAGGATATTGTTTTAAAATATATTGGTCTCCTCCTTCCAACAGATAAATCAGAGACACTAAATATGTATGTATGCAGAATGCGTATTGTGTATTCAAATGTATTAGCATATATGGGCATGTGTTTGCATATATTAGAATGTATTGGTGTTTAGTCTTTAGTAGTGGATTTACTGTATATTGTTCCAGTTAGTGTCATTTCTTCTCGGTTTTCTTTGATGTGTGTTGTGTACTTTATGTGAGAGTGTAACTGGTATATTGTGCGTAAGACGCGTGGTTTTAGTTTCATGTTGCTGTGGTGTGTAATGACGTCAAAACACCTAAACCTGCTCCTTTAACCCAATTACATCAATACAATATACTCTGTGTGAGAAACCAGGTACAGTGCTGTTATTGCACGCATTACAATCACACATTCGTTATAATCACACACTTGCTACAATCACAAACTAGCTACAACGATACACCGATCAGGCATAACATTATAACATTGTAAGAGTAGAAGTGACTAACACTGATTATCTCTTTATCAAAACACCTGTTGGTGCTGGTGAACCTGGTGAACATTTTGTCCTCAAAGTTCATGAGTAAAAAATGTTTAAGCGTATGGATTTGAGCAAATTTCACACACACTCACTACCATCACACAAGAGAAGGGGTTTAGAAAATGGTATAATAAATATTGGTTACACTGAAAATGTTTTGATTGTGCTGACTATGTAGATATGATGCAGTATCTGACACACACACACACACACACACACACACACACACACACACACACACAGGGTACAGCATGAAGACTTACTGATTGCTCAGATAACCCAACTGCAATACCAGACCACATCCTTGTCTCTCTCTCGCTCTCTCTCTCTCACACACACACACACACACACACACACACACACACACACACACACACACACACACAAACAAATGTTCAAAGTATTATATAAATGGTTAACAAGATACACATAATTTCTTTGCATTTTCTGTGTGTGTGTGTGTGTGTGTGTGTGTGTGTGTGTGTGTGTGTGTGTGTGTGTGTGTGTGTGTGTGTGAACAGTGATTACAATGGTGAATTCTGAGAATTTCGTCCCTCCAGCTCTTCCTCCTGACGTCATCAAGTATCCGAGAAGCCCTGAGTTGCAAAAACTCACTAACAGTAAGGAGACACACACACACACACACACACACACACACACACACACACACACACACACACACACACACACACACACACACTTTAATGATCTTTTCTGGTACTCAGGAAGTTCACTAAATTCAGAAAAGAGGAATAGGCATTCACTTGAATTTTTCCATACTGTTATCTTTTTCTTGCTCTTACTGTTACTGTATTTTGCTACATTTCAAAACGATTAAATATAAAATGAACCATTTCTTTTATAAGGGTATACGATTGTATTAGATTGTAATTGTGTTTTAATTTAGGTTGATACACAATTGATTCATCATATGTAATGTAGTCGAAATACAGTCAAAAACAGTAATGTCACCAATCCAAATAATATTTCTACACAAAACAACTGATAAAAAAAATGAGTCAGTATTTGCAGAATCTTTCACGAGAGAACAGCAACTATTCACAGTGATGGATTGCAATATATGAACTTATTTACCAGAAAACAAGCAACATGAATACATAGTAATTGGTGTTAAAGTTGAAGTGGAAGAGTCTAAGTGTCCTGAAATGCACTGCTAGCTAAAGGTACACTAATCTTCACAGCCAAGAAGAGCGTGGCTTATTAAAACAGGAAAGATGAGAATCATTACTAAATAATGAAATGTTCATGAATATATGGTGATCATGCTTACGGTTGCACATACATTATAGTCCATATAGTGTACCTCTTTTATTGCTCATTTGCTTAACTGATCTGACCACTGAGAGCATTCTCATTGCATTAAAAGCTAAATCAAGTTAATCCTATATATAGTACTTTTATACAATATGAAAGGAATGAATGAGAATTAGGTCAGGTTGTATATGTGTAACATTTTCATTACAAAATCTAGGCTGAAATGTAGAGTAGATGGTAGACACTGAAGGCGTGAATAGCGTCTTGTACGCCTTCAATGTTTACCTTCTCTAAAGCTCTTGTCTTTTTTGTCAAGGAAAAGGAAATGAGGTGGCAGGAAGTACTGTTATACTGTGCACAGTAACCACACACAGATGCAAAAAACTTAAAAGTCTAACAATGTTAGACATATCTCTGTACTTCACAATAAAGTGGGTTATAATAATGCTAATGCTAATAATAATAATAATCATAGTAGTAGTAGTAGTAGTAATACACAATAAATGATTAATAGCACAATACAATGCAAAAGAATAAAAGATGAAACAAACATAACTGTAATAAAGCTAAATAAAAACAAGTGCAAAAATGCAAAGTATGTTAAAAAAAAAGAGATATAAGGGAAATATTTAATCACGTGCGCGCGCGCGCGTGCGTGTGTGTGTGTGTGTGTGTGTGTGTGTGTGTGTTGTATGTGCTAAAGTATCAGCAGGGGTGGTGTGAAACACATGCAGGTTTCAAAATGAGTGTGAATCTGACAGGGGCACAGTTTATACACTCATATAAAAACTCCCCACACACACACACACACACACACACACACACACACACACACACACACACACACACACCACACATTACTGATCTAGAAATAAGATTACCGGTATTTAGATCAGCAGTCTGGTTTTGAGTGTAATTTAATGTGGTAGTAGCAGAAATGTAACAGTGGGAATAATAGAATATTAAAAAACTGAAACTGACTTAAACATTAATCCTTTCTTACCCATGACCTCGTTTTTAGAGTCACACTAACTGTCCAGAGATTTCATTACTCTATTATTGCACAGTGACACATGCTACGTGAGTAATAGCCTCGATGGCACAGTAGTGTTCAGGACCACAGCTTTCCAGCAAACAAGTGGAAACTATTTCTAATTATTTTCACACCTTTAATAATCTGACTGCAGGAGTGTACGCGTTAAAAATTTACCCTCAGTTTCTGCTTGTGTCAGCGACTTACTTCCACTCTGAAACTGAAACTGCTAAATAAAGGAATAAACAAACAATTAACTACACAAAGACAGATAGACAGACAGACAGATAGATAGATAGACAGATAGATAGATAGATAGATAGATAGATAGATAGATAGATAGATAGATAGATAGATAGATAGATAGATAGATAGATAGATAGATAGATAGATATAACAAGCAGAGCAATAAGAAAATGCACTAAGCAAAAAGCAAAAATTATGAGGCAATAAGAAAAAATAAACTAAGAAGTGTAAATATAGTTTACAGAAAGAAAGAAAGAAAGAAAGAAAGAAAGAAAGAAAGAAAGAAAGAAAGAAAGAAAGAAAGAAAGAATACAGATAATATAATTTCTGGTATTTTCAGGTAAAGATTGTGCTGTGGAGGACGACTTTGCTCTCGAGTGTGATGGCATCTCTCTGAACATGTTTCCGGAGAAATGTGTGGCTTTCTCCATCCCGGTCGATATAAACATGTCCATCAGCGAGCCCTACAAGTCCGAGCCTCAGGAGGATGACTGGCCTGCACTCTGACACACCCTCAGCTTCCCTAGACTTCTGCCTTTTCTCTGCTTCTCTTTCCACTCAGACTCTAGCCTGCTGCTTGGTTTACTTTTTTTTCAGTTCTGCGTGGGCATTAACCATAATGCACTGTAAGGAGTCTGCTATTTTATCTGAAACATAGAAGTGAATTGAATGTTTCTGTGTCCCCTAATTTTCATTTATAAACTGTTAGAAACTGTCAGTTATAAGAGTTGTATATAGAGTGTATAAATTATGCTATAGACTGTTTTTTTATTTATTTTTATTTATTTATTTTTTAATCTTTCCAAACAGCCGAGCATATGCATAATGTGGTGTCTGAACAGGATAATAAACAAAATAATAATGTTTAGATGTTTTCTTTATATAGTTTTATAAGTATTTCTTTTCATTAATTAAGGTTATATTCATGTATGGAATTGGTTACAATAAATTGCTGAGAAATCACAACATTTATATGAACTAAGCATTTATTGTAAACCTTAATTTAAACATAAAACAAAAAAAAATAAAAATAGTAAAAACCTTTAGAAGTTACGTTTCACTGCTAGATACAGCTACGACTACAGCGTCCCCTTGTGGTAGTACCAACTCGCTGCAGCTGCATAACGTTTCTACATCATTTTAGCTGTCTCATAAATCACAGGACGTCTAAGGATTTCTTTAACATTCACGTGTTTAACGTTTGCTACACGGCATTTAAAAATCAATAAAACACAATTAAGAATAAAATTCTGTTTGACTTATTCATGAAGGACCTTTCAAATCATAAAATTTTTAGTTAGAAATGACTGGTATTCTAAATGCTAGCAAAGATTCATCTAACTTCGTGGACATCTTATGCTAGTAACAGTTTTACACACGTCTGTAATGATGCAGGTTTCTCTCTCTCTCTCTCTCTCTCTCTCTCTCTCTCTCTCTCTCTCTCTCTCTCTCTCTCTCTCTCTATATATATATATATATTAGAAAGATTCATTTATTCTATCTAGTTTTAATGAGACATCAGGTACTAACTAGAAGGCTAACATGAGCTAATCTGACAGTTTGATTGATAAACATGAGCATAAACACAACTTCTCTCATTCATTTCAATTCAGAAATCAATAAGTAGTATAAGTTTAATAATAGCTGCTAATGTCCACTTATTGACAAGTCTTCAGGGATGTAGGTGGATTTTGTATGGTGGCTCACTGTTAATTAAACTAATTTCTGTCAGCTCAATGACAATTTAAATAGATTGTTCAGATCAATTCACTGATTGATTTAGTTCCACTGATTACACAATCATGTTTTCAGATGCCATTCAAAACAAACACTTTTAGTGTAAAATAGCTAACAACTGTTTCTTTTTTGTGTTATTCTCTGAATCTCAAGGAAGCTCACTGTACTCTGAAATGCTAGATAAGTCATGATTGAAATATTCACTGAATCATTGTATTCTGTAGGCATAGTATAAATATATAACATAAGCCAATTACATTTTGCATTTAATAGTCATAAACCAAGGATATTAAATAATAATTTGCTGATGCTGAAGTCATTTCTCTTACAGTCTGAAAGGTGAAGCAAAAATTGAAGAAAACAAAAGACTCATTACATACTGATCCACTCATCTTAGTTAAAATGCAATTGAATTAATATGTACTGACTGTAGGTTTCAACACGTGAAAAGCATTACAGGCTTCTGATTCTACTTGATTGTTTTATGGCAGAATATTTAACTAAAGTCTGACTGGAGTCTGATTTGTATACTGTACACCTGGAAATATTACCGCTTGTAATGAAGCTGCGATTTATTGCATTTCTATCATTATTTATAATTGATAATATATTAATATTATTATATTAATATATTATCAATTATAAATAATAATATATTAATATTATTATATTATTATTTACTTTTTTAAACACAAATTAGGTCAATGTGTATACTAAGGCAACCTTGGTCTGTGGTTTAGACACATAACAATTTTTTTTTACACAAAGTAAAACCGAAAATTTTAATTTGATTGATTTTGAGTGAAAAGTCAAACATAAAAGCTTGATAAGCATCTTATTAAGCCTCCAGTCTGGTTAATGTATTAGTGTGTCGGTTAGAATTGTCTGTGTGAGCGTTGCGGTTGGAGACTAACCTCAAATAAGATTGAGATCAATATTTATATTATGTTGAACTTCAGACAGATACTTTCACACATTTACCATGAGTTTATCCCACTGGCCCACTAGTGTTTTGAGATACACTGCTCTGTTGCTTTACTTTACATTTAAGCTGGTGTCCATAAGCAAGAACACTGACAAATTTCTCTCTTTTTATTTATTTATTTATTTTTTTACACATAGCTGTCCGTCCATAAAAAGACAACCCAATTTCAACACACTACGTGTGCAAGGGTTTGAACTACACACACACACACAGACACACACACACACACACACACACACACACATGCACACACACACACACACACGCACACACACACACACACACACACACTCACACACACACACACAAACCACTGAAACACTTGCATAAAAAGTGGTGTTTTAGCATTTTTGTTCTTTAACTCTATGTGATGCTCAATTCAGCTTGTTAAAGGGTAACGGTAAAGGGGCTTTTTACTCATCACATGTATGTTACATCAGAGTGAAATAGTTTCTTTGTATATCCCAGCGATATTGGTAAGCTGGGGTCAGAGTACAGGGTCAGCAATGATGCAGCGGAGCACAGATAGTTGGACCAAGAGTGGCATCTTGGAAATCCTGAGGCTTGAGCCACAGAATTTCCGTTCAGTAACACTGAGCTAAGGTTCCACAAGTCAACAATTCTACAGGTGTACACATGACACTACAACCTTCTGTAATAAGTGCTATTTTATATATAATATAGAAAATAATTAGCATTCTGCATGGATTCACTGTGGGGACTTTGGGGGAAAAGGCACAGCTGTACCTTTACTCATTTGTAGAAACATTTCTGTGTTAGTTATCACATCACAGAAAACCCCTGAGTTAGAATAAAAAAAAAATAATGAGCCCCACAAGTGTCAAAGTGAATGTAAAAACTTTTCCCCAAGCATGAGTTCACTGTGAGAAAGAAAATTAAATGCAGGTGAAAGTACAGCAGGTCATTCCACTGGGGTTCACTTTAAAAGTAATGTGACACTAATGTGTGCAAATCGATGATCATTTACAGTGATGAATGAAATAATGTCAAAATAGACCATGTGCTGTGTCTGTGTTCATTACCATAATTACATCTCTGTAGCGATTTGCATTTTGTCTTTGTTAAAGAGGCACATTGGGAGATTCAGATTTATGGATGGAATTGCAGTAAATCATATTTTATACACAAAAACCTCTCCAGAAATACAGCAAAACATTACAAAGTGCAGCAGGTGTTTCTCACATTCAAAACCCTGCTCCTCATACTGTATATAAACTCACTACTTAAGGATATTAAATGACGCTAAATGATGCTTCGTACATAGTGCACCACATGTCCATAGAAAGAAATTAGCTGCCTACATCAGTGGACTTTAAAGGTATACATATGCACTAGACACACATCCATTAGGGATTTGGTATATATCATTTATATTAATGTATATATCAATACCTATTGCACTAAACACATCAAAAAGGGATTTAACCCATTGCTCTTTTTTTTTTTTTTACTTTTTAGTGCACTAGATCAATGTCCAATGGATTTGGCTCCAAACATATTATATAGATTTATTACTTACAGTATACAATTATGACTTTACACCCTACATAGTGCACTTGATGACCAGTAGGACATTTATTCTATGACTCAATTTCTCATTTTTGGTAGTGCACTAAACAATGCATCCTATACCCTATGATTTACAGTAAATGTACAGATGGAAGTCAATTAGAACAAGGTCAGAACTTATTATATGATGAAGGCAACTACTCATTCAGATCTCTAGCCCCCCCAGCGCTGTCCCCCCACGCTGTGGCTCTCTGTAGCTTCGGCAAAATGTCATGTAAATAAAAATATTTTTAGATGAATTTAACTACATTTTTTGTTACCCAGTGAACAGTGTTTCAAAGGGAACAACTCCCATTTTAGACATTTAAGGTAACACGTGACACTGTAAATAAAGTTTTAATATTTTGTCGATCAAACCATACATCACTTCCTATCTACTTCCCTCACTTTGACCCAAGAGTAGCTGATATGGAGGTCCAGACCCCTTTTCTTGTAAGCTAGTTATGCATAAATCTAAAAGATCTCAGATGAAAACAGAGTTTCATTCTGCATGGACAGATTTATTCACTTTCACTGCCAGCAATGCTGGCCTGCCGACATGTTTTATATGTGGTGAGAAATTGACAAACAGAAATTCTTTTTTGCATTTAACGCCATTTCCAGACGAAGCACACAGCATTTGCTGAGAAGTACTCAGCTGGAGATGAACGAAAAAGAACCATTATAGAACTGCTGCAGAAAGCGGAGCAGAGAAGATTTTACTTCATACAGTGGATAAAGTCTCCAAACTCAACAACTCAAAAGATAACGAAGTGTAGAAAGCCGTTCACAGACAGAGAATATAAGAAAGAAGTTAAAATTAAAATATCCAAAGCATATCCAAAAAATGTTTTGAAAATTAGAAATATGCCTCTCTCTGCTGTAGAAATAATGAGGCATCAAATGTTAGGTTCTTTATTGAAAAACAGAATCTAAAGTTGACACAAAACTTTACAAAGTAAAAATTCATTTGAATTTAAAGAAAAACCAGAACAAGATTTAACAGGTAAAAGTGAAAGTATAACTAAAACAGCACGTGCAACACCACAATGCCACTCTAAACTTGCTGGGGACAAAAAGGTACAAATTGCTAACATTCAAATACAATTGAAATTACACTAGTGACACCTAGTGGTGTAACTAGACAACTACCTTACATTTGCATAAAACAACAAATTTTGTTATATTAATTTAACGGCTGAATATGTTTTGCGACTCCAGGCAAATTTTATTTGGTGGGAGAGAAGCCAAAAAGCTGCCTACCAAGGTGAAATAACACTTTAATATACTAAATAGTGGGCCTTCTTCGGTTGCACTCGATGCACTTTATGTAGGAACGTTGTTTTTATTGTTACTGTGTACTGTGTACCACTGTGTATAGTAGAAATGACAATAAAAGCCTTGACTTAACTTGATTTATTAAGCAACGAAAGCACACTATTAAAAACTCTTATAACTTATTATTATATATGGAATACCTAGTCACTCTAGCAACTCGTACACACCATATAAACATACTACATGTCTAAAAGATTTTACAGAAATGTCACTAGAACTTAAAATAAAAGAAGTGCCCTAGGCAGAGGACACAGAGACGATGGATTTAGATCTCCAGCTTTAAATGCCCAAATGCCAGAGCTTTTTTTTGTAACACACACACACACACACACGCACGCACGCACGCACACACACACACACACACACACACACATACACACACCATGTAACACTATTATGTCATCAAATTATACACTTTCACTGTAACTAATTGAGGACTGGGCACATACAGAGTAACAAAACACTTCATAATCTGTTCATAAGGCTCATTAACATAATTTCTTGTACACCCTACATTGTGCCCTCCAGCAGCACTTACTTTTAATCTTCCTAGTACATTTTCAGCTGGGCTAAAGTAAACCATTTCCCTCCCAGACCTCCATAAGAAGCATAAAATAATTCAAGAATTCAACTGAATTGGCAACTGCTTGGAAAGGTCATTCCCTTTTACCTGTCTATTTTATACAATGGTGAAGAAATGAGCTGTGAGACATGACATAAAAATGATTCTAGCAAAGCAGGAGCATTACTGATTCCACAGTTCACGATTATGAGAGGGTTACAACTCCGGGAACTGTCAAGAACCTTTCAGGACCTACTAGTAACAGAAAAGCTGAAGATTTTGTACATCATTAATGAAAATACATGAGTGTCAGTTAAAAAAAATACATGAAGTTGCCATATATATTTATGTAAGTATGGTTTTACAGCCTACATTGTGTACTACATTGCAAAAGCAGGAGATTATATTAGAGGGACAGCGCATGTAGGACGTTTTGAGGACAAGGTGAGGGAGGCGAGATTGAGATAGTTTGGACATGTGCAGAGGAGGGACATGGGGTATATCGGTAGGAGAATGCTGAGAATGCTGCAGAGCCACGGAAAAGAGGAAGGCCAAAAAGGAGGTTCATGGATGTGGTGAAGGAAGACATGCAGGTAGTTGGTGTGAAAGAGGCAGATGTAGAGGACAGGGTGGTATGGAGACAAATAGGAGCCTCCTAATAGGAGAAGCCAAAAGAAGAAGATGATATAGGATATACAGGGTTATTCAAAAAGAATGAACCGATTTCATTACGCAATATTTTATTAAGGAAAAGTTCAAAGCCAAGTCACAAGTATTATACTCACAATCAACTTAAATAAATCCTCTTCCAAATGGTCACTGACTCATTCCATGACTATGCTTGAAAACTGAAGCAATGCGTCATGATATCGGTTAATTCTTTTTGAATAACCCTGTATTATTTTTTTTGTATAATCTACCTACTTCTTCTTTTTCTTCCGGCTGCTCCCATTAGGGGTCGCCACAGAGGATCATTCGTCTCCATACGACCCTGTCCTCTACATCTGCCTCTTTCAACCCAACTACCTGCATGTCTTCCTCACAATCATGCTGTTTTCATTCCACTCTCTCTCACTTTCAAGATTTATAACTATTTGGAAAAAGGGTCAATTATGCAAGGATAATGAGGAAAAGGTTGCTGAAAGTTCTACTTCTTTGAAAAATGCTGTGCCAGCATGTGCACTGGGAGTTTATAAAATGAGAAAATGGTTTTCATCTTAGAGATGGTAGGAATCTGTGCATCAATCCTAAAACCCTAAATGATTCTGTCTTTAGCTGGAGTGAATAAACTTGCTCCATAACATCACTGAATAAAACAACAAACTGGAATGAATTTGTATTTTATGTTATAATAATAAAAAAAAAAAATTATGTTCAGTGCCAGAATGTATGTAGCATGTTTTTTTTTTTTTTGCAGCTGTGCCTTGAGCCAATAACAACCGTGCTTTGATTAGGTAGCTCTCTCTCTCTCTCTCTCTCTCTCTCTCTCTCTCTCTCTCTCTCTCTCTCTCTCTCTCTCTCTCTCTCTCTCACACACACACACACACACACACACACACAGAGAAAGAGAGAGCGAGAGAGAGAGAGAGAATTCTGATTATCGTACACAGCCAGGAATATCAGGATAGCCCAAGCAACCTCAAGTGCCTGGTTTCTAAACTAAAGCCAAATCAGTGAGAGCTTTATTTATCGATGCATAGAAAAAATTGAACCTAAGCATGTGCGGGAAATTGACATGGGGAAGTCATCTTCCAAAATATGCGCAAGTCAATAAAATGGAAATAGAACGGAGGGTTAGGGACTGTGTGTGTATATATATATATATATATTCCCAACAGTATATTTTCTTCATTTTATAGCGTTCCTCTTGGCTGAACTGCTTCCAGTGCGTGTATGTGGATGTTAGATTTTGTGTTTAATCAGATTTCAGCCTCTATGTGCTGCCATGTCAATCTGATCTGCCCAGGGCCTTCAGAATCAGTAGTGCTGGCCATTGTACCTTAAAATATATGCAATGGGTCTGTTAAGCAATGGGTCTGTTTCTTTAACCAATCAGATTTAAAATTCGCCTCACAGGGTCAGCTAGCTAGCCCAGAATAGTGTCAGCATTTTTCCATCCTCTAATTGGTTGGTCAGAGAGAAACTGTTACAGCAAAGTTTGACTAGCAAAACACGTCTGTAGCGCTCTGCACACATTAATACATTTGAGTAAGATTTTTTTTTAATGCCCACAATGTCTGACAGAGGAAGAGAAATTGATTTTGTCTAAGACAAACTTAAAAATTCATTTTCAAGGTGGACTTGAAAAGCTAGCTTGTCTCAGCCCGGGAAAGGGTTTGTTCGCCACTTCCAGACCAGTGCCTACAAGCGGTACCACGATTACAGCCTCTGAGGAACGTTGCAAATTATATGCGTATGCATTATGAGTATGCATCTCTGGTGAGTAGGTTGTATTTTCTTTGAATTTTTTATGTTTTTGTCATGTTATTTGACAAATATTGATTCTGAACTGCTCCAAATGATGTACGTAGCATAGTTGCGATGGTAGTGTAAAGGTTTGGAGTTGTCTTAACTGGGTTACTTGTTTTAGTAAAATGGTATTCACCCTCCATATGTGAAATGTCTCTCTTTCTGTAATGCCACTTGCTGTTATATTGCGTTTTTGTATAGTATTGGTGGTTTCTATAATTGCGACGTTGCTGTGGCTGTATTAAGTGTCTGTATTACTTTATAACCACCGATCAGGCACAACATTATGACAATTCGCCTAATACCGTGTTGATACCCCTTTTGCCGCCCAGACAGTTGTGACCCATCAAGCATTAACAGCGTTAACTTCCTCAGCAATTTGAGGCACAACAGCTCATCTGTTGGATCAGATATGGCCCAGCCTTTACTCCCCACATGCATCAATGAGCCTTTGCCGCCCAGGACCCTTTTGCCAGTTCACCACTGTTCCTTCCTTGGACCTCTTCTGATAGATACTAACCACTGCAGATTGGGAACAGCCCCCCCCCCACACACACACACACACACACACACACACTCACCATACTCAGCAACAAAATCGCATAACTAAAATTACTAGTGTGTGTTGGTATATATATATATATATATATATATATATATATATATATATATATATATATATATATATATATATATAAACTTTCCCTTTTACTCTTGCAGATACCCTTCTATCACAAATAACTCCTGCTATCACTCCTTTCCACCCACTCCACCCTGCCTGCACTCTTTTCTTCACTTCTCTAACACACTCTCCATTACTTTGCACTGTTGACCCCAGGTCCCTGAACTCCTCCACCTTCACCTCTTCTCCCTGCAACCACAACACTCCACTGCCCTCCCTCTCATTCACACACATGTACTCTGTCTTTCTCCTACTGTCTTTCATTTCCCTTCTCTACAGCACGTACCTCCACCCCTCCAGACTCTTCTTAACCTGCTCCCTACTCTCATCACAAATCATAATATCATCCGCAAACATCATAGTCCAGGGAGACTCCTGTCTGACCTCATCCATCAACCTGTCCATCACTACTGCAAACAGAAAAGGGCTCATTGCTGATCGTTGATGCAGTCCAACCTTCACCTTGAACCAGTCTGTCATTCCTACTGCACTTTTTACTGCTGTCACACTGTCTTCATATCATGACCTGCACCACCCTCACATACTTCTAAGACACACCTGACTCCCTCATACAATACCACAACTAATCTCTGAGCACCTTGTCGTACGCTTTCTCTAAATCCACAAATACACAATGCAATTCTTTCTGTCCTTCTCTATACTTCTCCATCAACATCCTCAAAGCAAATAAGGCATCTGTGGTGCTCTTCCTCAGCATAAAACCATACTGTTGCTCACAGATAGTCACCTTTTCTCTCAGCCTGGCTTCCACTACTCTTTCCCATAACTTCATGGTGTGACTGATCAACTTAATTCCCCTGTAGTTACTGCAGGTCTGCACATCTCCCTAAACATCTCCATGCTTCTACCGGTATGTCATCTGGTACAACCGACTCCCCAGTCTTCACCCTCTTAATCGCTGCTTTTACTTCCTGCTTCACCAACTCCACATCATCCAACCTTCTCTCTCTCTCTCTCTCTCTCATTTTCCTCATTCATCAGCTGCTCAAAATACTCCCTCCATCTTCTCAACACACTCTCCTCACTAGTCAACACATTTCCATTTCCATCCTTTATTGCTCTAACCTGCAGCACATCTTTCCCAGCTCGGTCCCTCTGCCTGGCCAAACAGTATAAATCCTTTTCTCCTTCCTTAGTGTCCAACCTCTCATACAGCTCCTCATATGCATTTTCCTTGGCTTTCGCCACATCCCTCTTAACCTGCTGCCGCATCTCCTTGTACTCCTGCCTACTTTTCTCATCACTCTGTTGATCCCACTTCTGTTTTGCCAACCTCTTTCTCTTTATGCTTTTCTGCACTTCCTCATTCCACCACGTCTCCTTGTCTTAATTTCTATTTCCAGATGTCACATATCTTTCTAGCTGCCTCCCTCATCACTTCTGCAGTAGTTGCCCAATCATCCAGCACCTTTTCACCACCGGGCCCATGTCTGACCTCTTCCCTGAACATGTCTACCTTTCTCTGCTCCATCGTATCAGCTCATAGTCATAGTACCAACATTTAAAGTACCAACCATAACCTCCAGTCTCCTACACTTCTACATTTTCCTGCTGTGTGCGTAGACGTTTTCCTCCTCTCCTTCAGGTACCTCCTTTTCTCCAGTACCCTGTTGGCTAACAATACCTGTGGCCTGTACCTGTGTGCTTTATTAATTTTTACTGTCTTGAAGTACCCAGGTTGACCAAAAATAGACAAAAAAGTTCTTAAATGTCTAATTTTTCAGCTTTTATTTGATTCTCAGATTTATTACAAAAGTGTTATGAATAAAACGTAAATTAATTTATAGTACTGAAGGTGAGGTGAGGGCAACCAATATAGGTTAAAAAAAATGTTTATATTGAATAAATTCCTTTTTTTCATTACTAATTTCTTCACCCATTGTAAAGAAAACCCTGGAATTACATTGGGAAGAGAAACATTTTGTCAGATGCTGTAGTCCCAGCAGAGAAGCAGCCTCGCAGCATGAAGCTGCCACCACCATTCTTTACCTTTGGTATGCTGTGCTTTGGGGATATGTTGTCTTGTTTTTACAGCCAAATGTATTTTGAATATTGTCCTAAAGGCTCAAGCTCAAATGGAAACAAGCATCTGAAGTTCACCTTAACGAGCAACAAAAAAACAACAACAAAAAACAAACAGATGAAGTAATTCAAAAACAATTGAACAAACATTTCAATCTTTAAGAAGTTTAATAAATAATTCAGCATGCAGGTATAAAAACATTCTGTGTTGGTTTTTTTCTACCATTAATGCTAGTCACTACAAGCTAAGGAATTCTAGTTAAATCTTTAATAAACACAACTCTCTCATACACACAAACTGTATGTACATATTTCAGAATGGTTTCATTCAACCTCCAATTCTGTCGCACACACAAACACTCTCTCTCTCTCCCTCTCTTTCTCCCTCTTTCTCTCTCTCCCTCTCTCTCTCCAGTGCTTGTGCTTCCTTCTTTATTCCCAAGTGTAAATGTAAAGCCACTGAGGTCAGTAAGATCCCATGCACCTTCATTCTATCTCTGATGTAGGGATGTGGCATTGCCATGGTTACGGCACCCGGCATCACAACTTCGAATTTTTATCACTTGTTCATTGTTGATGCTTTGAATACAAAATATCAGTGTTTCATGACTAAATCAATAAAGAAGTCACATGCAGATTAAGCAAGTATGCGCAAACGCTGTGCAGTGTGAGAAAAATGTTTAAAACATCCAGAATAAAAATGATGTTTAGTTCAGTTTAAGTCTCGTTATCTCAAAACCCCCACCAGATTACGAACATGACAATATTTTTAGAACTTGGTCACATGATAACTGAATGCAAGTTGCATTTGATAATATGAATTAATCAGTTTAAATAATGAATTTAAATAATGAAACAAATATTTACTTTTTGTAATTTCTGAATTTAAGAAATGGTGTTTTTGAAAGAAAAAAAAAAATATGCTTTTTAGTATAATTTTGATATCTTCCTACTAAAATCAAAACCTGTTAACTATTTACACGTTTGCTAAATAGCTTACAAGATTAAAAATGTTAACCAAAAAAATAAAACAATTAGTTTAACCGTATCTTTGTAGCATGAGCTCTACGGATATATTTATTTTTGTAGCTTGTGGTTGCGCTAACGACAAATGTATCATGCCGATCTTAGGACACGCCTAAATAAATAAATAAATAAATATTCTCTTCACAATGCCTCTGCATTAAGGCACATGATAACACAGAAGCATGCCTGAGGTCTGAATAGTAACATGTAGTGTCTATGAGATGTGCATATAAAAGATATCCTGATTCTGTTAAGATGGCGGAGGAGGGCAGAGCTTCAGCTGAATTTTGATTCAGTTGAAGCAGTATCAAGTTAAAAGTGTAACACGCTCAATCATATAAATATCAATAACAGTGCAATAATGTTACATTAGCTAGTGCAGATTGTTTTGTGGATTCACAAGCTCCAAATCAATGCTAACAGTTGGCTAATAGTTAGCTAAGGCTAACAATGCTAATTAGTTCATTTAGCACATCTGGCAAGTTAAACTACAATGTGTTTTAAAATATTGAAAGCATTTCTTAACTGTATTTGTTGAATTGTTTTTACATTTATACTTATTATCCACAGTCTTTGCTTATTTTAACATGTATACCGCATTGTATAGAACAGTCCTTTATATCTAGAACTAAATCAAACTGATTATATTCACAATTGCCTTAAGCCCTGCCCTAATCAACCACCAGGACTATCATATGACTAAATCAGGATGTGCTAGCTTAATGCACATGTATGTGTGGTATTTTTTGTGCGTTGGCTTAAAACAGAACAAAATGTGGCGTTTGTTCAGATTCTCACATTCTGCATATTTCCTTCTCTTTTAGTCTTCATTGCTGGCCCTTAGGAGCCCAGAGGAGAAATAATGGCATATCACTGCTTTTCCTAAATCTAAACAGCATTAAACTGATTCACAAATAAAAAACATTCAACCAAACAACATTAAAGTCTAGCTTTCCTAGTGTCTATAAAGCACAAAGATGATAATCTAGTAGTAGATAATGTTTGTCCCACAAACTCCTTATTAAATAAATAAAATAATTCAAAATTTACAGAAGCAAAAATCAGTGATTTTACTCCTGTGGCATGATGTTAACATGATGTTAACTCAGGATTTGAAGTTCAGCTTAATTTCGGTCCATCACCATCATCGTAAGAGCAAAAACAAAATCCTCCACATTTTGAAGAAATCTGTGTTGATAAAATACAAGGGAAGGAGGACATTAGTGTGATGTTAAAAACAGATTCAAATATTTCAATAAATAACGGAAAGTGGATAAAATATCTTTAGGTTCTAAAAGAAAAAAAAAAAAGACTAATTTAGAAAATTCGTAATTTGTGTTAGATGAAAAAAGAAAAAAGGTAGGTGTTCCAATATCTTCCATAAACATGCAATAACCTTAAAAAACACCTAATTTTAACGTTTCTATTTTTGCATTACATCACTTATGCACGTGCAAATAAGGAAAACCCAATAATAATAATTACTTAATCCCCTCCCCAATCCCAAATGTCACGGTAAAGAAAAAAAAGAAAAATGTGCTGTGTGTGATTTCAAACAGTGAATAAACCGAATTCCTGTCTTTAATAAACATAACGCCTGACGTCTTATACACAACCACAACAGTCCAATTTTGTAAATCCTTGAAGATAAGTTTAGAACATTTTTTCTCTTTGTCTAACTCTTTGTGCTAAGTGAGAATTTCATTAATTTGGTAAAAAAAAGAAAATAAAACAAAAATATTCTTGATACTGTATAATACAATAACGCACTAAATTTTCCTTTTTTTGAATGAAACTAATATTAAAAAACAGAAAACTTTATTCCCAAATATGAGAAAAAATATACAAATAGGCTAATCGTTTACTACTAGTTCTGTCTTGTAAACTATTGCAATAAATCAATAAAAAAAGGAATTTCTGGAAAATAGCTCTGCGTAAAATGAAATAAAAAGCCGAAATGGTTGAAGATTCTCTCCATGCTCTGGTTTCTCAGGAACTTTCTCAGGACATTTCAGCACAACAATGAAAACCATGCGCATACGTGTCAATAAAAGAATGCTGCGTTTGGCAGCTTGGCTCACGGTTCGAACAGTCTCTCATTAACAGGGCGTCTAGGAGGAGTTCCATTCTTTATCATGCATTCTTGGGGGCGGAGTCAGGAGGAGACGGAGGCGGATCCTCAGCTGTGTCCTTTTTCTTCTCCTCGTCGTCTTTGTAGAACAGGAGAGGAAACATTCCCAGGATGCACCCGATTCCCACTCCGATGGCTTTGCCCTGCAGGTTCAACACAAAACAGGATTAGTTCCTGCGTTCTTACTAGGTTTAGATATCTGAGCACAATAATCCTCGCACAATATCACTCAAAAACGTTTTAAAGCCACGACTAGCTGAACACAAGCTAGTGTTTGTTAGGCTTTTAAACATGACAGCACCAGTGATGAGGTATAAACTGGAGAGTGAGTCACTATCTCATGAAGTATGAGATCTTGTTATCTACATCACAGACTGCCTTGCTTTGAGTTTGTGAAAAAGACCCTGATTGAATCCTGATCTTCATTTATTTGACTGTTTGAGAGTAAAAACTAAACCAGACAGATGTATGTATGTATGGCTGTCTCGAAAAAACGGAATGACCTTTTTCAACATCAAACTGGGGGTCTTTAATTAAATCTTCATTCATGCTGATCTCATCCTGCCGCCGTTCATTTTATGCTGATAAATTATTCAGTTTCATAATCTGTTGTATTCAGCAGCAGCGTTTTATAAAAATGAAAAAGTACATTTGGTTTTCCACAGATGGTGAGATCATTCTCCGAAACCACAGTTTAATACGCCACTGAACTTGACGTTTATACAAAAAAGTGTGTGAAAGAAATTTATAAAATATTATTTCTGCTTTCTGTTTTAGTGGTTAATTTAGTAACCCAAATGCTGGTGCATGTACATCGAGATATAGAAGACCTTTAACAAAGACCTTTAAAAGTGTCAACTACAGCCCAAATCAAATGTTATATTTGCTTTATTACTTTAAAGATTTTTAAATATT
The DNA here is from genome assembly GCA_039877035.1 of Silurus lanzhouensis. Classification (NCBI taxonomy): domain Eukaryota; kingdom Metazoa; phylum Chordata; class Actinopteri; order Siluriformes; family Siluridae; genus Silurus; species Silurus lanzhouensis. Next base: position 1,831,740 of record JBCEWE010000483.1, read on the forward strand.
ACAGAAGCATGGACTTTCTACCAGCCCTCTGTACTGCCTACTAACGTCATTTCATGCAGAGTGTTTGAAAGAAAAATTAATTATCTATCAACTGAGAATTTGGTGCACATTGATCCCAAAATGCTGTTGTGCAGAAAGCGTGTTAGAAATAAACCATATTATTACTGCCTTATATTTTGAGATTTTTTTCCAGAGAGAATAAAGAGAGACATGTGGATGTGATGATGAGGCTGTAGAAAAGGAAGATGGAAGAGAGGGAAAGTGATGTATTACTTACCATGTGAGAGCTGACTCGAGTCTGCCACATGTCAGCCTGTTTAGGACTCAGATCTGGAATTTGCATGCCGAGTCTACAAGCCAGAGCTTCCACATAGCCTGCAAGACTACACACACACACACACACACACACACACACACACACACACACACACACACACACACACACACACACACACACACACACACACACACACACACACACACACACACGTATTTATATAGTGACAGGATTGCAGCCATCAAGTTACAAATTTGATTTAAAATCCTGAAGAATGTTCTGGCAGATCAGACACGCTGACCTCTCTAGACAGTTGTGTGCTTGGCTCCAGATGCAATGGTGAGTAACTGAGCCAGCTGTGACAGATGTTTTAGCTAATTTGTTCAATCACATAGCTATTGGGTGTGTGACTTCTCATCCAAAATGATTTGATGTCCAAATCTGATGTGAATGAAGTTAATATAGCTTTTAATATAAACCAGAAATGTTCTATGCAAAAGGCATCCTTTGTCCTGCGACACACCGAGGCCACACCTCCTTCACTGAGATTAACACACAGAGGACACGCTTCTAAACATCTCGCCAGCTCTGAAATGACACTTTTAGCACGTGAGCTGAGATGATGATGGAGATGAAAAGCAGTTTGTTAGTAGACAGCTCACTCTATGTTTCGGCACTGTCTTTTTCCCCAGGCCTGGTGTGTGTCAGAGTGATAATGAGCGGCATGGAATTCAGGAACAGGAACCACGGACAGTTTAGGAGAAAAATCTGTTGCAATTCTTATCAAGACAGATGCTGATGCCCTCGATCTGTACGTAATCTAATCTAATGAGATGAGACTGATTTTCCTCGCTTCCTGATTCTCACTGCTCCATATAGCTGACCACAAAATGTTATCATGGTTTTAATGAGAGGATTTATTTAATTATTTTATTGCTGTGTTTTTTTTTTTGGGTTTTTTTTTATTTTGTCAATATTTTATCTTTGTCTTGTTTTCTGTAGCTCTTTAATGTAATCTGTCAATAGAAATGTACTAATTAGGTTTGAGCCTTTACTATTTTTTTTATTTATGTATTTGTTTATTTTATATATATATATATATATATATATATATATATATATATATATATATATATATATATATATATATATATAAATAAAATAATAATTTATAAATAATAAAATAATTCTGTAATATATATATATATATATATATATATTTTTTTTTATTTTATTTATTTAATTATTATTTTTTTTTTTCTCCATCTTATTTGGCTTTAATAGTCCATAAATATTTGTAACTTTACTTTTTGGTGGGAAAAGAAATGTCCCACATCTTTTTTTTTCTTTCTTTCTTTTCATATTTTTTTCAGACAGGAATTTTGGTTATGTCAATGTAAAAAAAAAAAAAGAAAGGCGGCAGAGATGCCATGGATGATCACATAACCACAAATGACTAAATATATTTCCTTAACTACAAAACATCATTCATCACTTAATAACAAGCTGCTGTTTAAAAATGGGGAAATATGATCTAATAGTGTAATGAAACAAAGCTTGATTCCTCAAATAACGAAATATAGCGCTTGAATTCAGTGATGGTACGAGAGAGAAACCAGAGTGAACAAGTGCAAGTGAGCCTTTGGATGAGCCACATCTTGAGGGCCAGAGTAAAAAGTAAATAAAGAGAAAGGGAGAAAGAGAGAGAGAGAGAGAGAGAGAGAGAGAGAGAGAGAGAGAGAGAGAGAGAGAGGTCTAATGTAAAAGGGAAGATCACACCAGGTCATTCAGCTCAACTTTCACTTTGTCTATGTTAGTAACTCACGAGAGCAGACAGAGAGAGGATTAGTAACAGGAGCAGTAAGAGCAGTAATGGAACCAGGAGCAGTGAATGAGCTATAATTGAGCAAGACGCAGCACAGGAGTCGTAATGAGTTCAGGAGCAGTGAAGAAGGAGATTACTGAGCATTGCACACTGAAGAACAGATCCAGTGATGGGATAAAGCTTTGAGACTGGCTGAGACAGCTGAGCCTAAAAGCCTGCACCCATCCTCATATAGTTGAACAGGAAATCATCCGGAACACACTTCAGTGTAACAGCACTTCAGTGTGTATGTGTGTGTATGTGATGACTCACTGACTCACATCAGAGAGATTCAGAGGGTGAAGAACTTTCTGGAACTGTCTGAGGCTGTAATGTGTACTGAGGTGTGAAATGCAGCCACATCAGGTTCACACTTTAACCTTCAACCTGTCAGATAAAAATGTTTGCAATCTTCGCTTGCCAGTCCTGACACCAGTAAGACGTGCATAAGGCGCGCGTGTGTGTGATCTGCATCTGCTCATTATCTGATCCCTAACTGAGTTAAAGAGGAAAGTGAGGTGATAAATTGAGGAGATGTAAGAGGATGTCTTACCCGAGTCCTGCCAAGTCAGACACCAGGTTACCGAGAGCAGCAGCTGAAACAAAAATAGAAAAAGACAAAGAAAAATAAACTCGGTATATAAATCTATATAATATATACTTTTTTTTTACCTTTTACCCTTTCCTATTTTTCACCCTTTTCCTTACGTCCCTCTTGTCTTTCTTGTTTAATCTCGTTTCCTTCTTTCTTTCAGTTCATCATTCTTTCCTTCCTTAATGTCCCTCCTTTCCTTCTCTATTTATTTCTCAGTCACTACATCCTTTCCAATGTTCTGTTTTAAACATTCTGTCTCTTTATCTTCTGTCCTCCACTCATTTGTTCCTGTCCTCCCCTTTCCTTACGCTCTGTCCTTTCTCTCCTCCCCTATTTCAGTCCTCTTTACTTCTAGTTCTCTTATTTTCCTCCGCTGGCTCCTTCATCTTATCCACCTGCTGTTAAATCTATATAGTGAGGTTCACACAAGAAAACGTGTTTATAAACTGAAAGATCGGCTATGTTGAGCTGCAATCATGCACTCAGACAAATGCTCTCATAACAGCTAGTTGTTGTCATACAGCATATAAAGTAATGATGACGTTGCCACTCAGAGCTAACTGACCGATAGAACTGGTAAGGCAGTTGAATTTTAATTAGCTGATTATCTAATGCTAGGCAGCTGCTGCTACAGAAATCTCTCTCCATCTCTCTTCATTACATCACTGTATTTTCTCCAGGCGACGTTGTCCTCTACAAAGAGTGATGAGGTGAATTATAGCTGCAGCAGGGTATTATGGGAGTGGAAACCTGTCTGGCCAATCAATTATCAGCCATTGATTTAAGTGTCAGAGTTACGAGGGCCTGTTGGGTCATTATCGAGCGGCAATGCCACACCGAACAGCAGCAGAGGACACGGACACAGAAATACTGAAAGAAGAATATGAACTGACACTGTGGGTCAAAGATTAATGGTAACTGAAAAAAATCTGACCTAAAAGATAAGAGAGAATGAGAAGAAGCGGTTGGGCAGAAATTCGAATTTCAAACATGTACCAATTCAAAACCATATCCTTTAGACGGATCTGTCTGGTTTTTACTCACCCGGATAAAGAACAAGATCTCTATCATTTGTTGCACAATTTAAATAAATATTAGTTCATCTCAATTGTTCTGGTGAGATGTCTCAGGGAAGACATTACAGCTTATTTGTTTGTTCTGTTTCTGTAGGACAACTAATGGTTTATAAATTTGTATTTGTGCTAATTTTGTAATCAGTTGTTTTGACAAATAATTGATAATAGTGGGCAAAGCATTGGAATATTTTAGTAAAACAAAGACAAGAGAAAGCTTTGCTGAGGACTTCAAAATACTAATATAAATACTCAAGTACTACACAATGACTCGGTCAGACCCCCTCGCTGAATTGGACATGGATTAAATGTCTTATGAAATTCTTTCTTTGCAATGGATTTGGATTCGAGTTTGTAAGACTCATTGTTTTACTTAGACTTGAGATTATGAGACCTGATTTAATGAGATTCATAGTAGATTCATTAATGAGACTTAAGACTTTTTAAGGTTTTTAAACATTTAGTTGAAGCCGAAGAAGAAGAAGAAGTTGAAGCCGACGATGACTCTAGCTCATGAAATCCCTTTTGCCGTGAATTGATAACAATCAGTCTTTGACTTAAACCAGAGTTTATGAGATTTGAAATTAAGATGGTGAAACAATTTCTCATATTTACCTTTTTTACATTAAGTTGTAGTTCATAAAGCTAATTTTTCATCATAATCATAAGACATATTCTTGACTTGAGTTCAGAGACTGGTTCTCCTGTCTTGACTTGTTCTTCAACTCAGTAGCATTTTAGGAACTTTGACCTTATGATTTCAACACTGCTTGAGTCGAGTTAAACTAAGGACTAGAAAATTATGGCCATGTTCAATACTTCCTTTCTGTGTCTGTCTTAGCCCCTGCCAGATGAAAACCAAACAGCATTACATCCTTCTGATCACTTGCTCAGGACCTTATTATTGTTTTCCAAGGTTGACAAATCTGTTTATTCAAATATAATTATTTTAACATTTAAGATTATTCCAAATTTGAATATGTAACAGACATGATTCATTAACATTGTTGAGCTATTTTTTGAGTTGCTCAGTAGCTCCTAGTTTTATAACCACAAATGAATGTAAAAGACTCATATATTATATTAAATACTCATAATTACATTCCAGTGCTCATGTTAGTTCTCACTGTACAGTGTTCTGTATTGTGCAGATTTATGATCACACTCTTGATATCACCCAAATGACGATGGGTTCCCCCTTTTGAGTCTGGTTCCTCTCAAGGTTTCTTCCTCATAACATCTAAGGGAGTTTTTCCTTGCCCTTGCTCATCAGGGATAAATACACACCATTTACCTTAACTGTTAAATTCTGTAAAGCTGCTTTGAGACAATGTCTGTTGTGAAAAGCGCTTTAGAAATAAACTTGACTTGACTTGACATTGCTAACATGCAAATATGACTGCAAACAGAATAGAACATGACAACACTTCTCTTTCTGTCTGGTACAAACTCCCACTCATGTATACCTACACACTCCCACACACAGGGAGTAGCATTCTGGGAACACACATCTCATGTCTAATAATGTTCGATGATCTCCAGAAGCCCCACACTTCTCTTAAACACACAACAATCTCTTCAGTTCATCTCTCTCTCTCTCTCTCTCTCTCTCTCTCTCTCACACACACACACACACACACACACACACACACACACACACACACACACACACACTGCAGTATTTTCTATTCATTCAACAAAGAAAATGGCTCCACAGCAGATTTGTTTGAACTTCCTCCCAAGCTTTTCCGCAATCCGGAAACATCTCCACTGATCTCACTGAAACAAAGGAATCTAAGATTCGAGACAAACACAATTTCTTCTCCTCTCAAACACACTGCAGAGAAATTATAGTTAGGTTTGTTTAAAATATGCCATATCGTGTTAGACATAAAAGTTTTCCAGCACTCAAGTTCCTGGTCATGGCTTAAAACCAATATTTATTTATTTGTTCAGATTGTTTTAATAAATATGAGATTTTAAAATGATTTTATCTGTAAAAAGGTTTGGTTTTACAAGTCTTTTTTGTCCATATTTTGCCTGAGTATTTCATCTGTATTCATTGTTTAAACAAATCTTTATTTTGTCTTTAAAAAAAAAAAATTTTATGGAGTATTTTTCTCTATATACATTTTTATTCAATTAGTTTTTTTCTGTTATTTTTTGCATTAATATTTTGTCTTTATTTATTGTGGGTATTATATGAAATATTATACATTGACTGGCCAAAAAAAAAAAAAAAAAGCACACACTAATATTTAGTTGCTGCTTTGAGCACGAATTCGCAGTGACATTGTTTCGATAAACTTCACAACATTTATTTCTGTTCAGAGTTGCGTTAATTTTTGCCGAGATATTGTATTGACGATGGGGGATTCTCAATGTTTTTTAATAGGGTTAAGATCAATCCATGTGAAAAATGAGGTTTTATGCTTTATGATGAAACTCTTTTACATTTTGAGCCTGATAAATCCTGGCATTGTTGTTTTGAAATATGCCTGTGCCGTCAGGGAAAAAAAATCAATTGATTAAAAAACCTGGTCGTTCAGTATATTCAGGTAGTCGACATTGCTGAACCTAGACCTGATCAACTGATGCAGCCTCAGATCATAACTCTCTCCCCACAAGCTTGACAGTGGGAACTGGGCATAATGGGTGCATCACTTCATCTGCTTCTGATCATTCCAGTCCTTAGGCTCCCTAGAAATCTGAAGCCTTTATGATTAGTCTAAAGTGAATTGATTTTCTTAAAGTTACACAGATATTAAGTCACAATTACTTGAGATATTTTTGCATGTGCAATTGCTTGAGTTTTACTGTTGTTTTTTTACTGTTGTTTGCTTAGTTACATCCAGATGGTGTTTTATTTTTGGTCAGGCATTTTATATACATATTTCACAGCATACACAAAACACTCATTTATAGTATTTTGGCAGTATTTTTCTGTGCACTTTGTTTTTCATTTGAATAGTTAATCTTTCATTACAAATTAATGTAAAGAGTATTTTGTCTATATTTTCTCTTTTTGATGTAAAAAGGTTTTCCAAATAACCCTAGCAATTTAAATTGTATGGCACACAAAGGAATTTTGTAGAAAAAAGAGAGAGCGAGAGAGAGAGAGAGAGAGAGAGAGAGAGAGAGAGAGAGAGAGAGAGAGAGAGAGCAAGAGAAAGAGAGAGAAAGCAAGAGAGAGAAAGAGAGAAAGCTTCAGCTTTGCCAAACTGCTGAGTGTAAAATTGACGTCTGCTTGTATGTCCTTATTCACTCTTCCAGTAGCTAACAGTCTGCTGCTTCCTGTCCCTTCAGTGCTGCTGTTCCACATCCACAAGTTCAATCAATACAGCCTTTTCCAGTCCTGACCTGCTTGTGAAATGAGACGGTATCTGGGTTTGGCTGCATGTTTATATAACCACAATTCCCTGCAGAGCCCCAATGTTTTCTGCACTGCGGAGAGAACAGTAAGGTTTCCTCATCAGGTGTAATTTAATAGACATGGTTTCTTCTGTGCAATTAATCTGAGTTTAGTAATGATCAGAAAATAATTTTAAGATGCTTTAGGTTTCAAGTTAGTTTAAGATCCAGTCACAATGTTTGTTTTTTTTTATCATTAAGTGCAGAAAATATCAGCATGACCACACAAGCACTTTGAACACAGTTGATGCTCTTCTCCCAGACAAAACCTCACACACTTTCAAATAATTCTCAGTCTGTGCTCAAATTCTTAGCAGGGTAAAAAGATTACTGAGAATGAGCTTCACCACTCAAACAACACATGCTAAATTGAAAAAAATCTCAATCTTACTTTGAAGAATGTATGATTTTCTGGTTCTTTTTAATCGCAGGCTTATCATCAGAGGACCTTCACTGAATATATAGACATTAATAACAAACACTATCATAAAGTGCAATAATCTTTAAAAAGTGCTGAAATTACACAGTATAAATATGCATATCTATTGGTCAAGTGTTAGTTGGATTTATATTAAACATCAAATTAATACAAAAGCAAACTATAAAATCTGTACTCCTGTTGCTAGACAAGATAATAGGGTGCCATTTCTTTCTGTAAAACAGAGGACCACTGCCAGTAATTACAGCATTACCAATAAATGCTGTGTCTAAACAAAAGAGGAAAGAACTAGAGTGCTTTTCTCTCTATCTCTCTCTCTTTCCCTTGAACACACACACGCACACATCCCTGACTAATGCTAACAAATAGCTCCAAATTGAATCAGTCTACTGACACAGCAACCTGTGTGTGTGTGGGTGTGTGTGTGTGTGTGTGTGTGCATGCTTTTGTCTTTATGATCAAGCCCAATAAAAAATCCCAGCGTGCCTTTCTTTCCAGAGCTAAAAAAATAAATAAATAAATAAATACAACTGTAGAAATCACCATCGATAATCCAATGTTAGTCTAAGTTTCCCCAGTGGGGAACAATTTCCTTACACACACACACACAGACACACACACACAGACACACACACACACACAATCCGGCTGTGTAACAGGAGTGTATAAATCAGAGTAATTAGGTGTTTCATTGGTGCACATCAGTAAGAAGTGATCAGGTGATTTGTTGTACTGGTTTGTGATATACTGGTTTTGTCCAAGTTTTCTTTAAAAGAAAGGGTTTGTAAAAAGGGGTAAATAACAACAATAATACAACAATCATTTTAATAATTTTTCTAATAAGTTTTCTTAATTCTAATTTAATGTGTATACATTCCAAAACAATGTTGAGGAAGAGACCACATTTTGAGCATTTCTGGTGATTCATGTACTGTATGCAGCTAGTTCAGTTAGCTCACAAGGTATGTTATTTCAATTTAAATTTGTAAATATAGCTACTAAAGTTTCTCATCCTAGCTAAAAGAATTGTTTTCATGACCATGTACGCAACTTAATCTCTTCTCTAACTACCTTATACATTACATGAATAAATGCATAAAAACATAATATTAATTCAAATAAAAGCAACTGAACTGTACCTGCCATAGTTGAAATACCCAGGATTACTCCTATAGACAGCTCAATCTGCGTGCCCTGGAAATAAACACACCTGAGATTAACCTCGGAAAATGTTCGAAAAGATTTTTTATCATAAAATGCTTTGCATAAATTAAATCAAACACTTAATATATAAATTACTGCACCACTTCTTTAAAAATTGTTTTCCATTATTCTAGAGATTTTGTGAATTAGTAACATTATCAGCTTTATTTTATGTATAAGTCCATTAACACTCTTTTGTCTAGATTTTTTTTTATAATTGCAATTATTTGGCTAATAGGCCATAAAATTATGGATACATCAAGATAATTTGTGCAAGAGAAAGTCTTATTTGAAGGTTTGTAAATACTGGACGATCTGTTAATCTGTTAAACACCAACCAGGCATAACATTAAAACATTATGAGCGGTGAAGTGAATCACACTGATTATCTCTTCATCATGACACCTGTTATTAGGTGGGAAATATTAGGCAGCAAGTGAACATTTTGTCCTCAAAGTTGATGTTAGAAGCAGAAAAAATAGGCAAGTGTAAGTATTTGAGCGAGTTTGACAAGAGCCAAATTGTGATGGCTAAATGACTGCAGCTCTTGTGGGCTGTTCCCAGTCTGCAGTGGTCAGTATCTATCAAAAGTGCTCCAAGTAAGGAACATTAGTGAACCGGCAACAGGGTACTGGGTGGTGGGAATGATGCATGTGGGGAGGGAAGGCTGGGCCGTGTTGTCCGAGAAAATGCATTTAATGCTGTTAATGCTCGACTGGTCAGGACTGTTTTGCAGCAAAAGGGGAACCAACACAATATTAGGCAGTTGGTCATAATGTTATGCCTGTACATTTGTGTTACTTTTATGTATTTTACTGTCATGTACATTATTAATATATTTTACATGTAATACATTCATAACTAAAACAAACCAAAATAAACCTTACTGCTGTGATAGCAGTATTTTTTATATTCAAACCTAATCTACCAAAAAAGAGTAGTCACACCCACAAAGCTCAATGTAAAGTAAAGAGAAAAAAATAAAATAAAAAATAAATAATGGTGAAAGACACTGCAGCACATCAGCTACAGCACCAAACACCCCCCCCCCCCCGACACACACACACACACACACACACACACACACACACACACACACACACACACACACACACAGTGTAACTCTTCACTCCTTCTTTAGGCAGTAATTACTTTTGTCCTTATTGAACAATAAATCCTACTTGTTTTAACTTAAGGATTTGCTCATTAAATTGTTACGGAATATCAATCCAATGTTATGTGAGGAATAGGATTTATTTATCCAAATTAACTCAATAATTTTTTTATATAAATACTAAACAATTCATATAATTAATTAATTAATTGAATTCATTAAATAACTTGATTAATACACTTCCAGTGTTTTAATAAAGAAAAAAAAAGAAAAAAAAGCAAATGTTCACTTACTGCAGCAATCATAATGGCGTTGTCCAGGAAGCCGAAGCCGATAAAGGGAATAGCGTTGTGAAGCAAAACTGGAAAAAAAGATGAAGATAAATAAATATCCTATCATGAGAGCTTTTCTTTTAAAGCTGTACTGATCACTTCACTCTGTAAATGTTCTTTCTAAGAAAGACAACTTTTAGAGAAGCCTAGAGCTGTAATTATGTCAATGACCCATAATATAAAAATTAAGTCTGTATCAGAGTGGACAGTGGAGCAGATATGGTTAGTGAAAGTAAAACAGCTATTTAAGATGCTCCTCAATATACTCTCTAAATGAGAAGTATAGAGTATAGTATAGAACACCAAAAATATGGCTTGAGTCATACGATAAGAAAGGCTTTTTTCGGAGTGGACAGTTAATCAGATAAAGCATCACTCTGGTATTCAATTGAAAAATTCGACTAAAGTTAGACTTATTGTATCACTTTAAATTGTATTCAGACTTGGGGCGCCATTCTAAATGTAGTGTCAGTGATGGCTGGCAGGAAGGACCCAAGAGCAGGACGCCACCAGAAGAACAGAACCAGGTCAGAAGGGGTAGCACAGGCAGGAAAGAGATAATGTCAAAATACTTTTAAACACTCTGTCGCAGCACTCACGGAGTTAATGGCCGAAACGTCTGGGGCGCCGAGAGCGTGAAGCTGGGGGCGGATCCGAGAGAGCAAAGCGAGTCCAAAAACAGTCTGAGGTCAAGAGCCGGAGAAGAGAGCTATAGAGGAAAATCCTATCCGAAATCAAGGGCAGGCAAAAAGTCAGAGAAACCGGGAGATCTGAAACCGAAAGAAAACTTTCCTCCAGGGCGGCTCCAGACGACCCACCATGTTGCTCCGGGTGGTCAGGGTCAGGGTCCAGGATATGGTGGGCAGGTACCCAGGAGCGTTCCTTCGGGCCGTAACCCTCCCCGTCCACCAAATATTGAAGGCATCTTCCCTAACGTCTGGAGCGTAAGAGATGGCACACGGAAAAGACGGGGCCCCCTTCCATGAACTTGGCGTGTAGTGAGGGTCTGGTGGAGGGTACCAGAGAGCATGCATGGACAGGTCTGAGGCGGGAGACATGGAAGATCAGATGGAACGGAGGTCTCTGGAGGACAGTCGGGGTATTCAGCTCAAAGAAGTTTCTCCGATCATGTGGAGGGGTCTTTAGCACAGAGAATACAGAGGCTGGTCTCGAGTTCCTGGTTGAGCCTTTCAGTCTGTCCATGAAACCTGGATAAGAGGTTGACGGAAATCCCCACGAGACGGCAGAACTCCTTCAAAAATAGGCAGAGAATTGGGGCCCCGATCGGACACAATGTCCAGAGGTAAGCCATGCAGGCAGAAGACATGTTGGAGCAAGAGCTGGGCAGTTTATTTGGCAGAGGGCTTGGGTAGGGGAATAAAGTGACCCATCTTAGAAAACCTATCGACCATGTAAGGATGGCCGTATGACTGGCGGAAGGGGGAAGACTGGTGACAAAATCCATGGCAATGTGCAACCAAGAGCATTGTGGTATGGGAAATGGGTAAAGGACACCCCTTGGGGTTCTTGTGTTGGTTACACCTGGGGCAGGCAACCATGAATTCGCGAATGTCCCTACAGAAGGACAACCACCAAAAACACTTTAGGAGCACGGCCAAGGTATGAGTCAAGTCAAGTCAAGTCAAGTTTATTTGTATAGCGCTTTTCACAACAGACATTGTCTCAAAGCAGCTTTACACAAATCAACAGTGAAGGTGAATGGTGTGAATTTGTCCCTGATGAGCAAGCTGTGGCGACTGTGGCAAGGAAAAACTCCCTTAGATGTTATGAGGAAGAAACCTTGAGAGGAACCAGACTCAAAAGGGAAACCCATCCTCATTTTGGGTGACATCAAGAGTTTGATCATAAATCTTTCAACAATACAGAACACTGGAGAGTGAGAGCTAACATGAGCACTGGAGTATAAGATTATAAGTGATGTTCTTTCTGCAGTCTTATACAGTCTATATGGTTAGTAGCTCCGAGTTTTATGAGCTCAGCATTTGTGATCACCACAGATCCAGCATCAGCTTCTCCATGCCAGAGCCTTTAACACTCCAGGAGGTCCAATGCCAAACTCCACACATGTAGCGGGATCCAAATGGCACTGGTACGTCTCTAGATGGTTCGGGATGTTTGTGAGTTCGGCATCTACTTCTTCAAAGGTCCGTAATCATCACGAGGTGGGAGGTGACTGGAGCTGGCCAAACCTCAGGGTGTCTCGGGATGGGGAGAGAAAGAGAAGCAGTGGAGAGCAATTAGCGTAGCTGCTGTTCATGATATTAACAGCACAAGTTGATAATGTGCATGTGATCAGATGTTCTGGAGCACAAGGTTATGATGTGATGTGTGTTATGTGTAGGCTTTGCTAAAAAGATATGTTTTTAATCTACACTTAAACTGGGTGAGTGTGTCTGAGCCCCGAACACCGTCAGGAAGACTATTCCAGAGTTTAGGAGCTAAATGTGAAAAAGCTCTACCACCTTTAGTGGACTTTGCTATTCTAGGAACTACTAGAAGCCCAGAGTTTTGAGATCTCAGGGAGCGTGGCGGATTGTAGCGAGTTAAAAGACTGGATAGATATATGGGAGCCAAACCATTTAGTGCTTTATAAGTGAGAAGTAATAGTTTGTAGTCTATTCGAAACTTAACAGGAAGCCAATGTAGGGACGATAAGATCGGGGTTATGTGATCATATTTTCTATGAGCAGCGCCTGGGTGACAAAAAAAGGGGAACCACTGGAGGACTTCAGACCGGAGGTGTGTAGACACGCAAAGCCCCTGTGGCAGACAACCCTCGGGGACAGGTTGGCCGAAAGTGGCCCACTGGACCTTCTTTTCGATTTTGGAACGTGGACCGTAACAGTGGCAGAGAGTATGGAATCAGGTGGTGGCTCTTTCTTATTGGGGGAGTGCAAGCAGGACAAGGCGTCAAGCTTCCATTTCGAGACCCCAGATGGTAGGACAGGGAGAAGTTAAACCGCCCAAAGAACAGTCCCCAACGTGCTTGATGTGGGTTTAGACGCTTGGCTGTCCGCAGATATTCCAAATTCCGATGATCGGTCCAGACAAGGAATGAAACTTCTGACCCCTCCAGCCAGTAAAGCCACTCCTCTAGGGCCAACTTGACTGCCAAGAGCTCTCGCTCTTTAACAGGATAGTTCTGTTCAACTGGACTGTTGTCCCGGGCACCTCTCTGGGACAGAATGGCACCTTCCCCTAGATCAGAGGCGTCCACCACAAAAGAGCCAAGACTGGGGCTGAGGTGAAAAGATTCTTAATCTTGGTAAAGGCCTGTTCAGCCTCTGGGTTCCAGTTGAAGGCCTGATGTATGGAGGTGAGTAGGTGAAGGAGCCCCACCAAGAACCTCTGCAATTGCTTATGGGTGGTGGGTTGGGGCCAATCCTTTTAACGCCTGAATCCTGGCTTGGTCCATCTAGACGTTACCGGCCGAAAGGACAAATCCAAGGAAGGAGGTGCTGGATACATAAAAATTGCATTTCTCCACCTTGACATACAATCAATTCTGGAGGAGCTGCCCAAGTACTGAACCCACATGCTGGACATGTTCATCTATCAAGCGTGAGAACACGAGAATGTAATCCCGGTATACGAACAAATAGTGGTTAAGCATATCTCAAAGAAGATCATTTACCAACACCTGGAAGACCGCTGGCGTTTTAGTGAGGCCAAACGGCATCACCAGGTATTCATAATGCCCCAATGGGGTATTGAACGCCGTTATTCACTCATCCCCCTCCCAGATACGGACATGGTGCTAGGCATTTCAGAGGTCTAGTTTGGAAAAGATGATAGAGCCCTGGAGAGTGTCAAACATGGAAAACTTTAGAGGAATTGGGTACCAGTTCTTGACTGTTATAGCATTTAACCCCTCGATAGTCAATGCAAGAACAGAGGCCCTTGTCCTTCTTCTCCACAAAGAAAAACCCAGTGCCTGCCGGAGAGTAGATAATGGATAATGCCAGCAGCAAGCGAGTCCTGAATGTATTGGGTCATAGCCGCCTGCTCGGGTGGCATGGTTCCCAGCAGGAGATCAATGGCGCAATCGTAGGGCTGGTAAGGGGGCAAGGAAGAGGCCAGAATCTTGCTGAACACCACCCGGGGTCGTGGTAGACAGAAGTAACAGAACTGAGGTTGGGGGGAATTTCCCGGGGAGCCCAAAACCGGTATAGGGGAAGATAGAAAAAGGCAGTAGAATTGGCAATAGGTTCCCCATTCGAGAACCCGACCACTGGACCAGTCTAGGTGGGGGTTGTGCTTGCGGAGCCAGGGGAACCCAAGCATGACCGGGGTGTGAGGCGAAGAGATCACTAAGGTAAGCCACTCCAGGTGTCGCTCGCCGATGGTGACCAGAGGAGGCTTAGTTCGGCGAGGGGCCCTGTCTATATAGTGCCCATCGAGGGCCCGGACCTGGAGGGTTTTTGGTAATGGCTCAATCTCCAAAGTCTAGATCCATGAATTCAGCATCCGCCCCAGAGTCCACAAAGGCCGGCAGCGAAAAGTCGCGAGTACCGGAACGGATGCGAATCCTGAATAAGGGCTTGGAAAGGAACTGATAGAATGCGGCTCGCCGTGGCCCCCTCCCTCAACAACGAGCCCGCCCTTTTGCCGGACACAAAGCATCCATGTGCCCGGCCTCGCCACAATGGAGACAGAGCACCTGGGAACGCCGTCTCTCCTTCTCCGTCGGAGACAGCTGCCGACGTGATATTTACTGCCAACGTAATGTTTACATAGGCTGCGGTGGGGAAGAGGGCGCCGGGGCAGGAGTAGTCTGAGGGGGTGTATGGTGGCAGGCGAAATACTCTGAGCGACATTCCTGTATTTGTCGTTTAATCCAAATGGCCAGGGCGATCAAGGCATCCAGATCAGGTGGGAGCTCATGGGCAGCCAGCTCGTCCTTCACCTGGGCTGAGAGTCCCCGAAAGAAGGTGTCATATACAGCGGTGCAATCCCACCCACTGTCAGTTGTGTCAGTGCGGAAATCTGCAGCATCAACCTGCGAGGAAGAGAGCAGCGAGCGTGTGGCATCCTGTCGAGGGGTGGCCGACCCAAAAACTTTGAGGAAGTCCTCAGAGAGGGTAGAGCAATGCAAGGACTGATTCTCCCACTCATCAGTGGCCCACCGTAAGGCCCGTCTGGAGACATAGGCCACCTAAGCCTGCTCAGAGGAAAAAGAGGAGGGTTGGAGACTGAAAATCAGGCTACACTGCACCAGGAAATTCCAACAAAGTTTGGGTTCTCCCGAAAAGCGAGCTGGGGGAACAAGGTGCTGCTCCCGGTGAGCAAAAACGCCCAGGTGTGGGCTGGACCTGGGGAAACAATGGCGGAGCTTTCGAGGGTTTCGAGGCTTGGACTGAGCTGCTGAAGCCCGAAGTTATTTCCTGAAGCTGTTGCTCATGGGTAGCAGAGACCTGGACCAGAGCATTAAGGGTGGTCTGGAGATCAGTAGCAATTATGGGCTCCATAGCTGGCCAGATTGTTCTGTTAGGGATGGCTGGCCGGAAGGACCCAAAAGCAGGATGCCACCAGCATTCGGTCGCGCCACTCATGGGGTTAATGCCGAACGTCCGAGGCGGCAGCGGATCCGAGAGAGGAAAGCGAGTCCGAAAAAAGTTTGATGTCAAGCGCTATAAAGGATAAATCCAAACCGAAATCGATGGAAGGCAAAAAGTCGGGAGATCCGAAACCGAAAGTAAGCTTTCCACGAGGGTAAATAGAAGGTCTCATCAAAACACGGAGCCGAACGAGACAATCTGGCAGCAAGCGCATGCAGCCGGCATCTATACAGAAACAAGATGGCCGGCGTCCTGATGCCAACGGCTGCAAGCCGAACTGGAAGTGGACATCGCGACCGCAGAAATGTTTGTGCAACTGGCTGACATGTAGGGCTTTGTCTCAGCTGCTGCACTTCTTTACTGAAACTCTGATACACACCTTTGGCATACTCTAACACATTCACTCATACCCATGACCACTTCAACCTAAAAATGTCCAAGATACATCACTTCAGTGCTGATATGACATAGTACATAGTATTACATAGTATTAGTCGATCGATCTGGAATGTCAGTAGACATGGTACTTTGTTGTTTTTCAAAATATGTCAATGTGTTTAAGAATATATTTTAAAAAGATTGACATAAGCGTGTGCACTATCAGCAAGCATGGACATTTAAAATGAGCATAAGGTGTCCTGTGCTTACTTATTTCATCCAATAAAAATTACCATCTTTACCATTGAAGTTAAATAAAAATCATAATTTAACAGTGATTAAACTGACAGGAACTACCTATGTGTTGATCTATGTTTTAAATGCACACCTTCCAGCCAATCAAAATCCAGTATTTAGACAGACTATGATATAAGAAGTGTTAAAACTAATGTTTTTTACATTAACATTTTTAAGGATTATTTTTTTAGCCAACCTGTCTTTCAGTCCTACTCAGCAAAAACACTTAAAGAGAGTCGTATTAGTTAAACATACTGCTGATCTCGATTAGACACCATGTATAGCTATAAAGTAAAAGCTCTCCCCAGAAGCAGCCAAGAAAAGTAAAGAAGGTCATAAATTCTGTGCCTTGTATAAAGCTTAGGTAAGCAAAAAAAAAAAAAACCTGAAAGAAAGGTGAAACATGCTGTGCGTTTCTTCTCAGCTTTTCAGCTTGATTTGCCTATTCAACACCTTTGTCAGCCTTCCTGGCTAAGAGGAAAATGACTTGGTTAAGGAAAAAGTTGGTAAATTTATACAGACATATGTGTGTGTGTGTGTGTGTGTGTGTGTGTGTGTGTGTGTGTGAGCTATTATTTAAATCTCAGGCAACACAGAGGCTGTGTACATAAAACATAAAAAGAAAAATAGACTTCAGTAAAAATCGAAAGAAGAAATAAACTTATAATCACAGACAAATTAATGAATAAGGAGTATTTCAAAAAGACATCTGTACATACCATATCTCAGCTGAGCTGTGGTTGGAGGAGCCATTTCCAATTGCTCTGCAAGGACAGGAAGAAAAATATATACACATTATCTCCTGTGACATAAATCACAATTTAAGGACATATAAGTGAAGGTCATTTTGGACCTGTCACACTCACACATATACACATATACACACATACAGTGCCCTCCACAATTATTGGCACCCCTGTTTAAGATGTGGTCGTGGACTTCTAAAAATTCTCCTTTTTTTTAAAACAACATAGAACCCAAATGCAAAAAAAGAGAAAAATCCAACCTTTCATTTAAGTACATTACTTTGGTGGTAAAAAAATCACACATTTAGAAAAAAAAACAAAACTTGAAATCATGTGTCCCACAATTATTGGCACCCCTGATGTTAATACTTTGTACAACCTCCTTTTGCCAACAAGACAGCACTTAATCTCTTCCTATAACATTTCACAAGATTGGAGAACACAGAGAGAGGGATTTTTGACCATTCTTCTTTGCACAATCTTTCTAGATCATCCAGTGTCCTGGGTCCTCTCTTATGCACTCTTCTCTTTAGCTCGCCCCACAGGTTTTTGATTGGGTTGAGGTCTGGGGACTGAGATGGCCATGGGAGGACCTTGAGTTTGTGACTGCTGAACCACTTTTGTGTAGATTTTGCCACATGTTTTGGATCATTATCCTGCTGAAAGACCCAATGACGACCCATCTTCAGCTTTCTGGCAGAGGCCATCAGGTTTTTATTTAAAATATCCTGGTACTTCAAAGCGTTCATAATGCCATGCACCCTAACAAGGTTCCCAGGGCCTTTGGAAGAGAAACAGGCCCACAGCATCACAGATCCTCCACCATACTTCACGGTGGGCATGAGGTGCTTTTCGGCATACTCATCTTTTGTTTTACGCCAGACCCACTTAGAGTGTTTGTTGCCAAAAAGCTCAATCTTAGTCTCATCTGACCAAAGCACACGATCCCAGTTGAAGTCCCAGTACCGCTTAGCAAACTCCAGACGTTTACGTTTGTGAGTGTTAGTGAGAAAAGGCTTTTTCCTTGCATGCCTCCCAAACAGCTTGTTGGCATGTAGAGAGCGTCTGATGGTTGTTTTGGAGACTCTGTGACCCCAAGATGCCACTCTTTGATGCAATTCTATGACGGTGAGCTTGGGAAATTTTTTTACTTCTCTTACCATCCTCCTCACTGTGCGTTGTGGCAAGATAAACTTGGGACCTCTTCCAGCCTTGTTTGTCACTGTTCCAGTTGTTTTAAACTTCTTAATGATTCCTCTGACTGTAGATACCGGCAAGTTAAGGCGAGTGGCTATTTTCTTGTAGCCACTGCCTCACTTATGAAGGTCGACACACATCTGCCTTACTTGAATGGTGTGTTCTCTTGTCTTTGCCATGTTGACAAATGGGTAAGAGAATTAGGCCTCTGTGTCACGTCATATTTATACCCCAGGGAAACAGGAAATCA
Source organism: Silurus lanzhouensis (assembly GCA_039877035.1). NCBI lineage: Eukaryota > Metazoa > Chordata > Actinopteri > Siluriformes > Siluridae > Silurus > Silurus lanzhouensis. The sequence goes on from JBCEWE010000483.1 coordinate 1,850,495, forward strand.
TGAATTACTAATTAAAAGTCCCTAGATACCCTGACCAACCTTAGCAACTACAGAAAAATATATAAAAAAAAAAATAAATTAAATTTTTCAGAGGAATTGTTAGGGGTGCCAATAATTGTGGGACACATGATTTCAAGTTTTTTTTTTTTCTAAATGTATGATTTTTTTTTACCACCAAAGTAATGTACTTAAATGAAAGGTTGGATTTTTCTCTTTTTTTGCATTTGGGTTCTATGTTGTTTTAAAAAAAAGGAGAATTTTTTGAAGTCCACGACCACATCTTAAACAGGGGTGCCAATAATTGTGGAGGGCACTGTATACACACACACACACACACACACACACACTAGAAGGAATACAAGCTACAATTTTAACTTGCAGCTACACACAATCTATTTACTCCGACTACTGCATAATTAAAAATAAATGTAACTACCCAAATCAAATGTCACATCAACAATGCATTCTTTTTAATGTCTTGTAAAAGATAACAGAGTTTTATTACTCATTTGAGACTCTTTGGCAAATTTGATTCATCAGAGACAAATTAACATGGCTAGGAGTAAAAGCAGAATGTAATAAAAAGTCATAGTTAATTAACAGTAGAAGGTCTGTTAGAATTCAAGGGAGACTTGGAAGAAGCCCCACTCACTCTGACAACATAACTGATGGTTGCTTTTGAAATTGATTAATATTACCATCCCAGTGACTGTTGTGTTTTGGCTAAGAGCCACCTGTCATTGGATAACACAGCTGAATTCTGGATGCTTAATTAAAACTACTGAGGTGAAGAACTTTTGAAAGAGCTTCCCTTAAACATTCAGATTCAGAATCACACAGCAAGAACACCAATATTAGTCTTCAGTGTGCAGTCAAAACACTTTCAGCAGCGGGGAAAACACTCCTAAAAGAAACAAGGCTCTATGCAGAAGTCAAGTTTTCATGCCATAGCTGACACAATCAGCTGTCCGAACTCCCACCTCTGAAGCTCATTAAAGTGCCTCGACATGAGCACTCCTAACTTCAAAAACTTTTAGAAACAAGCTTCTTGTCAAAGTAAAGAGTGTATAATGAGTGCAAGGGCCAAAGAGATGTCACCACATAGCAGGCTTGTGGAATTTAACAATTTAATTGTCTCTACAATTTCATGTATATTTTAGTACAAACCCCGACATTAAAATACACCAGTACAATTTATCAGCCTAAAGGAGACAAACAAATTGCCATATAAAACTGGAATTATTTGTACAAGTGTTTTGAACCCTCTAATACTGACAATCCCTGTGCAGTTTTAACTAAAATCTTAAGCTCTAATGTCTAGATCTATCCAAGAGTCAATCAAAATTTTAGCAATCAATACAAATTTTCATAATCAGAAAGAGCCTTAAGTAGCAGTCTTTCTGGTTATGAAAATGTGTATCGACTACTAAAATTTTGATTGACTACAAATTACACATTTAAACCTTAAAAACTGGGATTTACCAAAACATAAAGACTAAACAACAGATGAGCTTAATTGGTGAGGGACTACACATGTGCCATAAAGATTTAGGCAAACCAAAAGCTAGAACCTCAAACATAACAAGCCATAACATAAGTTTTGAATGCATTGGTTTTAGTAGTACCCCACCCCTTCCCTCCATCTCACACAATCTGAAATGGTGCACTCGTTTTTTCATTGCAAAAAAACAAATATTTTAAATTTGAATAACAAGAAAAACGACATTATGAATATTTAGTTCAACATTAGACAAGTATATAATTAATATCAGCTATTTCTTTTTGGCCAAAATGTTTGTTGGCATCCCTAAAAAATATAGTCATGGGTTTTTCTGTCTTAAGAAGAGGAAAAGGACAAATATTTGGAAGCAGATCTGAGTGCACAGCTAGTAAAATACTAATAATATTAATAATAATTCGAGACTCATAACATTCAGATGCAAAAGACAAAGATATGCTGTTTAGAGATGTTTGTTGAGTGTCTTCAGACAGTCAGGATCTAGACAATGTAGTACAATATATATTTGCAGCCCTGTTTATCAATATTTTAGTCACACATGTAAATGAGGAACACAAGTGCTCAGACCTGCAACAGATCTAAGAATACCAGACTGTTTGTCATGCCAGTGGTTGTGGAGCTGTCACGCTCCTGTCCCCAAAGCTGGCTTTATTTTAGTCTTAGCTCTCTGTGAGCTCCACCATCCACTATTCTCTCACTCTGCTGGTGTGTCACACTCAGCAGATATTTCTCATCCTCAGGTATCTTTTGGTATGCTTTTTTCTCTACAGCCTTTAGGATCTGATCAACACTTTGTACTTCTAGGCACTGGCTTTCAGCATGAAATGTAAGCATGGTTTACTGTTTAAAGCCATTGTACCGAAGAAAATTAATCAAATAGAATCTATAAAATGTAGTAATGGAGAACCTATAGAGAATAAATAATAAAATCTGGTAAAAGCAGTTTGTTCATGTCAAAATATTTGATCAAGGTCTGGCTTTTTCAAGGGTAACTAAATCGGCATACTTTTGTCATGTTTATCCTAAGCCTTAACCAGCCTCCTCAGACTCTCCATGTAGATAACATGAGCAACACAGGAAAAAATATCATAGCATGATTTCATAATCACTATTTAAAAAAAAAATTAGTAATGTATTGTGAATTCATCATTTAATTTCATTATTTATAATAATAATCATTGATAATCAGCAATTTTCATTTCGACATAAATGCAATAGATAGAAAGTGGCACACTCCCTCCACTCCATAAACATGCTTAATGGCATTGTGGGTAATCTTGGCTACTTTATTTTAATCTCATGAGCATATTGCAGAATTGAATAAAGAATCTGAGCCATTAATGCTAGACAACGATTAGAGCTGGCCTCAATGCCACATTTCTTTGAGTCACATTAGCACAAACACGATGAGTCATTCCTCATCAGCTCTTATTCTCCTGACTTACTAAACACCAGTCATCAATCAATGGCACATCTCTCTACTCTCAGCAAACATGATGGACACTCATAGAGGTGCGTCTGAAGTGTGTCTGGAGGATACACCTAAAATAGGAACAAAAATATTGCAGACATTTTGTCACAGCAGGCCGGAGTCAAAACATCTGTCGTTTAAGCCAGACAATTTTGCAGTGCTCCTAAAAAAAATGAGATAGAAATGATGGTGTTGGAAGAACAGGTCTATTTAAGTGATTCATTTACAGCAACAGTTCACAGCATCCATGGTAATAACAAATATAAACATAAATAACAGCAACTTGGTGTATTTTACTACAGGGACATTGTACAGTGTAAAGTCTAATACAGGAGACGACTTCCATAAAGGTTAAATCTTTAACATTCTTAAAACATTTTAATAATATTGCATTATTAATCATACACATCCCTGTACATGAGCTGCTGCTATAGAAACAATAACATTAAAATGATCATTAATTTAACTATAAATAAATAATGTGAGCTTCTACTGCTCTTCTGTCTGAGCTGCTGTTCCAGAAAATGTATCAACATTCAGAACTCAATATATTATTTGTCCAAGTCCACCACACTGTTTTAAAACTGATCAATAAACTTTACACTGGACCAGAGTTGATCTGGTGTTCTAATATGCGTGGGCAGAACAGATGTTTAGGAACACCTCCAGCACATTATATTGATCCTAAACTACACATGGGAATCACACTTCGCCTAGCCATTAAGAGGTTAATAACGCTGGAGACGAAGACCCAGTGAAACTTCTGGACTATCCGAAAAGATCAATTTCACTCTTGTGCAAATCAATATGGTGCAGAAATTTACCCACTTACACCACTAATGTGTTTCAGACTCCACATGACGCTCTGTAGGAGACTCTGAATTAGCCGAAATTCTTTGCACTGCATTTACAGTCAATTCAATTTGAAGAATATGGATGAATAGCAAAAACATAGTGGCTGGGTTCTAGATGCTGATTGCACAGAACTGAAGGACACTGCAATATAATAAAAAGATTAATTAAAAATAACATATGGTGAAGTTTCTGTAAGGCGATACTTATTAAAAATTTATGCAAGTAGTCCCTGTGTCCCCTGTGTTTATATATATATATATATATATATATATATATATAATATAAATATAAATATAAATCAGGGCTGTAGCTTATCGATTATTTTAGTAATGCAGTATTCTACCGATTATTCCATCGAGTAATTCAAGTAATAATTAACGATTATTAAAGAGCATTACTAAATATACAAGAAAAATAATTTCCTTATATATATTTTTTTTACGCTGCATCATCGAGAGCATCCTGGCTCTATCACTGTATGGTTATGGAGGCCACTGTGTGTGAACGCAAAGCCCTGCAAAAGGTGATAAAAATCACCCAACGCACCCCCTTCTACATGCCTGAGCACCTTCACCACAGCAGATGTCTGCGCAGAACTATTGAAACATACGCACGAGAACCAGCAGGTTCAGGGCCAGCTTTTCTCCATCCACCATCACCCTAATGAACTATACACTACATCCTTAGAACACTGTATAATCACTGTATATAACCTTTTGTTTTGCACATACAATGTGCATATTACATATTGTAAATGTTTATACCCCTCATTCTCTACACATATTGTGTATCTAGATCTAGAGTCTTATCTTATTCCCATCTTATACTGCAACATGAAATGAACTGAACTGTTGAAATGTTATTTGTTAGTTTATAGTTATGTATAGTTTCTTGTTTCTTTTGTTAATTTATGTTGTGTGATGAAGCACTTTGGTGCTGGGGAAACATTGTTTTGTTTCACTGTGTACAGCACTGTATATGTTTGAAATGACAATAAAGTCTACTCGACTTGTCTTGAATTGTACCTTCTCTGTAAACCCAAAACAGAAATTTTAGCATCACCAGAATAATTTATCATCCTCCTGTAGATCTGTGCTTTGTGGTTGTGTTTCTCATTGGAAAGGTAAATAGATGATTTACAGGACGGTGCAGAAGACGGTGCCATGTTGGACAGATTACATGCATAATGAGAAAATAAAACCGCCAATCTGAATTCATTTGGACACTCTGTTTCCAGTCACGTTTTATTCTTGTTTTTCCCCAAACCAGACCACAGGCATGCCACATGGTCCAGAATTGGCCACCTAGCACCCCTCATCTATTCTGTGACATACTGGAAGCTTAGAAAGTAAAAATACAGCTCATTTGTGGGGCCTCAGACATCAGTTGGCAAAACACCAGTTTAATTAAACCATAACTTTTGAATCTGTGTTTAAAACAAGAGCAAAGACATCTGGTGAGACGTTTAGCTGCACTTTCAGTTCACCTAATGAGCCATTCATCTGATTCGGACTATTTGATTAAAGGAAAAGTGAAAGCAAGCTGACAGAAGCAGATCCCAGCAGTATCCTAGTTGGTTTAAAGCACCGCCTTTTGTCAATCTCCCTTAATTTCTTCATTATATTAGGACTGAAGGCAATTTCACAAATGAATGGTTGTAATGTAAAAATCATGTCAAAATTTCCCTTTAGCAGTTTTTATAATTACAACATGTAAACGGTACACTAATTTTTACAAATCGAGTCGTTAAGTGTTAACAAATCGACAAACCTCAATAACAATTGGGACTAAGGATTAATTTCAATCTCTGTATAATACTGTTTGCTGTAAATAGAAAACAAAGAGATTGAGAGGAGAAAAAGCATCGATGCAGCTCCAGACTCAAGCACATACATCACCCTCAGACGTGTGCAGTAAAACCAGCCGGCATGATAACGCACAAAACGGAACGCAGAAAACAGTAGAAAACCTTCCCTACAGAAGTAGAGCTTAGCAGCCATTGAATTTAAAAACAAGTCCTAGGAATACCCTGTTTTTTTGCCTATTTAAGCAGATTTGAAGAATCACAAATTAGAAACACATACTTTTCTTGGTTTTGAAAAGGAAAAATAACGACAATATTCTACATTGACATGTAAATTCCTCTAAAATCATACAGTGAATTTAATCACCCTGTACAGAGAATTTCACAATAACTTCTCACTTTAAAGCTTTAAAGTCATCAGGGTCATCGTTAGATGATCAAATCAGTCCTCTCGCTTTGTTTTTCCAATTCCCATCTCCATGAGCTCTCAACCGACTCTTTCAAATGTGATTTTAACTGCAGATCATTTGTAAAAGCCCTTGACTGCTCGGGTTCATTCTCTCATGCTGAACCATAAAAGCGAATGAGCTAAAAAAAAATGTGTTTATTTAGATAACTAGTTTGCTCAGAGACACGCCATTTGTCCTTCAGGACCATTATGGTTTCTAAAAGCAAATTAGGTTTAGGTTACAGCTTTGTGTTTACACCTTTCTGTGGATCAAGTATGGAATGTGTTCCTAAAGGTTCTGCATGCTTTATTAACTTTTAAGAGGTGGTTTTGTACCAGACAGGAGAGGATTGTGGGTTAAGAAATGCTACTGTTTCTAAATCTATACATTCAACCATCAGTTTACATTTTATTGATACCGGCACAGGTACCGATACTGCTTATTGATACCGGGGCTTATTGATCCCAATAGCTAGGTTGGATTGTACTTGCCGATAATTAATTAATTACGAAAGTTCTTAAAATGAATACTGCATAAAAAAACACTCATATAAAAAACACTCCATGGATATATTCTTTTTATCTGTTGCCTTATGTTACTTCCCGATTCTTTGTCTTAAAAGAGGGGTTTGTAACACACGTAGTCTATACCCATCCAATATAGTTATAAGCAACAAATAATCATTTGTTCAATTAGGAAGTTCTTGGATATGTTTAGTGAAAAAAAAGGGCACCAGACTGAAGAAAGGTAGAACTCTTAGCCCTGAGATTACACAACCCCTGGCCACATTATGCATTAGATTCATGAATGCCTGCACTGCATCTTTGGCACCAGGTGTGCCATGTTCAGTTTTTTTAGACCATGTGCGTCCTCAATTTTACTTTTGTTAATTCAAGAATGTTGATGAATACCTACTTGTTTTTTATTTCTGGATTCGATTTTGATTCACAATTTTGATTTGTAATTTACAGAGCAAATCAAGAACCTGTCCCTTGGATGCCCTTAACGTAGTGCTGATATAACCCTAATGGGAAATGATTCAGCATGTCCATGTTAAACATGAGCAGTTCAATATTATCCAGTCATGATTACTCAACATCATTCTTTGACCTCATTATGCAGAAGCGGCCATGAGAGGCTTAAGAGAGGTTTTCCATGATGACAGTCTCGGGTTACTTGCTGTGCAATGGAAATTCACTGAAACCATTTACTTGACATGGAGGATGCAAACAGGGACACATTTCACCAAGACAAGCAAGAATACCCAAGATACAGAAAATAACAGGGCTGTTTATATCCCCCAAGACTACTTGATACTACTAGAATGATATCGAAAAAAGGAAATGAAAACAGAACGGCTTAAATACTACTCAAATCCTATGCCAAAGGACATCAGGGACCTGTCTGGTAGAAAACTCCATTTACAATCCATCACAAATTCTATAAAAGGAACCTGTGTATCTCATCATTGTAGCTGAAATACAATTTTTAAATAGATACCTTTATACAAACCACATTTAAGTAGATAGAGCGTGCACTCGCCTTTGGATAAAGAAGCAAAGCAGCTGTAAAAGTCAACATCCATTTACAAACCTATATGCAAAAATTATTTCATGCTCTGATTGGGTACTTAGATCTTCACAGTAGATCAGTCAATGTAGATCCTACGAGACTGTAGGCTTAAACTAACGTAAGCAACGTACATCAACAACATTTGGATTATTTAGATGTACGATGAGAAGAACAGTAAATGGGTTTTAGGACAGGATCAATGTGAACGTGTGAAGAATCAAGTTCCAAAATCAATCAGATCTGATCCAGTTCTTCTGTTGAATTAAGTTTCACTTTAATCTAGTTACTTGACCTACAGCTTGCTTTGCCTTGAAGGTGTGCACTCTCACTTCTACGTAACATCAACATTTTCGAGAAAGCTGTGAGTTCAAAGACATTTTGATTGGAGCCTTGCGCAAGGCTTAAAAGTAGCAATCTGATGTATCATAATTAAAACTTCCTAAAAAAGAAATTTACAGCGGCTGGTTAAAAATGAGTCAAGAAGCCAATTTCATTTTGTGCAAAAAAAACATATTATCATATATAATATGTGTGCTGTTTGTGAACAAAGTAAAATACTGACTGTTTTTACACAAGTTATACCCATGGTTTGGAAACATTAGTTAAATAGCGAATGAATTACGTTTACAAATGATAAAACAATATCATATGTAAAAGTTGATCGGTAAATTTAACAACCGTAAAAAAATTTATAGCAAAGGGTTCTCCGATTTCCTCTTAAGAGAACCCTTGAAGGTTGAATGCGGAACTTTAAAACAGATGATATCCATACGAGGATAATAAAGTCCAACGAGTCCTTGAGGAACCTTGCCCAGGAGTATAAAATTGGGAATTAAACATTAGAAAAGTTCCACAGATACTATTTCTGTATTTTAGAAAGCATGGGTACACTGTGAAGAGTGAGCTACACTTCCACCTCCAACATTATTAATCACCGGAATTAGTTTGAACACCATATTATTGGACAAAAAAAATCTGCCTTAATAATCGTCTCGATTGCTTCGCCTCAAACTCTGTGAACTCCATTTCCCATTTGCTTGCTGTCTAGCTCATCTCTGAGGCGCTCGACAATTAAAAGACAATCAAAGTTTTTCAATATTTGATGCTTGCTAAAAGCAACAGGAATAATAATAACATAATATGTCTTCAGGGATATTACGTGACAGGCATGCTCCGTCAAGCAAGGGCAACGCAGAATAAAAATAAGCCTTTTTCCCTAAAAGCGTATAAACTTTCCTAATTGTTGTCCCAATAGACTAGGAGACGTTTAAATGGCATCAATCAGAAGGTTCTGCTCTTAATCACATTGACCTGTAATTTGCTGTGAAGCTTGAGGGGTGGTTTAAATCTCAGACTGTGGGATAATGTCTGCAAAGTAATATTTATTATCCCTAGAGCGTTAATGGCTAGAAAACAAATCCATTTATAAGCGAATAGAAACGTTTTTATAACTACTGTACTTCGCTAACGACAGAAAAAATGAAAACAATTAAAATAATTTACACTAGAAAATGAATCTCATCATACTGATTATCAGTAGAGTAACCTGCTAAAGGAACACTTGCAGGCAATGGTAACTTAAATAATGACTCTGTACAGTTGTGCTGAGCAGAAAAGCATGTCAAATGCACAAAGCATCAAACCTTGACTACAAAGAAGCTTTGACAGCAGTTGATCACATGTGGATCCACTCCTCAAACCAAATGGATATGCCTGACTAAAGCTTCGGATTCCTATTCTTACTCATAGACTTATATAACCATTTAAAAATACATATTAGTGCATATCCAAGCCAAAAGTGCTCACGGTACCGTTATTCTGGGTGTGAATTCTGAAAAACTGGAAGTGGTTTTCCATCCCTACATCACACTTTTTTTTTTTTATTTACCAAGAGATATTGATAAAAGTGCTAAATGTTTTATTCCAAAACATGTCACAGTACAGTACTGCCATGCTCACAGGAAATAGGAGGAAAACCTACAATGTCCTTATAGAGTACACAACACATGCCTTCAACCTTCATGTTAAATAAATGAAACGGATATTTATTCAAAAAGAGCACAGTGGAAATCAGACCTCATCGCCCATCGACATGTGACTTCCTCGCCGCTACATCAATGTTCTGACTCAAGGTCATGCTGGTCTTCTCTATAATTAGCCACCGCAGTATGTACATGCAAAATAAAAGGAGACACACACACACACACACACACACACACACACACACACACACACACACACACACACACACACACACACACGGAGACATGAAGGTGACACTCCCTTTAAACTACAGAAATAAAATGCTAACAGGGGGATGTCGCAGTGCTGGTCGGAAGACCAGGTGATGCTTCGGTGATATTCAGTGTCTATGAAAAAGAATGCTGCAACAAACCACAGATATTTCCACTGATGATCTAAAAACATTTAAACCTGATAATATAACCATTATTTCAAACATGACACCTGCAAACCTGCGTCTGCATTTAAACTAAAACAACATTATCCTTACAAGTGTGTTTTGGTTTTATTGCCACCATTGTACATCATTTCAAAAGAGTAATAATGGAGGCAGGATGGGACTGTTTATGAATGTACTGTATTGTAGTAAGAATTGCAATTTTATTATTTTAAAATACATAAATAATGTATAAATTGGCGACAAAGAATTAAAAATTTAAATTAAAAAAATACAGTAGTTATGATTGACAGCATGATTTAAAAATCATTATTTACTAATGTGTTTGATACGCTGATGTAATAAGAATGAAAAGAAGGAAAAATAGAACACAAATAAGTCCAAATCTGCTTGCATGATGACATATAATATTATACCAATAATAAATTGTTAAATTGAAAGTAATGTAAACATTAAAACATTCTGCAATACATTTGATCATGGCCAGATTGTATTTTCTCTAAAGGATTATGCCCAGACACTGGGAAAAAGTCTGGCAATTAAAGTATCCATGGTAACTAGGTGGAGGTTCACAAAAGACGGGAATCACATCTGTCTGTCTCTCAGGGATGAGAGATGGTTATCGTAATTCCTCTGAAAAGTTTGAATGAACAACATGTGTGTTTTTTACAGTGGGATGGTGTAAGAAAGTAAAGGTATAACTAACATGTTATCTTAAGAAAAGCTGATTTTCACAACACCTGTGTGCCTCCTGACTGTGAAGCATGGTGGTGGCAGCACCATATCACTGTGCATAATCTTGAATATTACTATATATACACACACCACATCTTATTACCTACTGCACCTTCTATACATAATCACTTTCATCCCTGTACTTATGGACCAATACTTTCATCGTACATACTGCTATTTATTGTAAATAGGCCACTTTTGCACTTCTGGTTTGATGCTAACCACATTTCATTGGCTCTGTACATGTAGCAAGCACAATGACAATAAAATTGAACCTAATCTAATCTAATCTGTTCCAATCTAATCTTGGTTGTTTTTTAGATAGATTTTCTGGATCATGATGTTCTGGGATTTTCTGGGTCATGATTTCACAACACAAATGCCTGTTTTTGATTTTAATTTACAAATTCTCAATTACTGGCACATTTTTCACAATATTTAATAAATGATTTTCTTTGTGATCATTAGTTCTTTAACCCGAGAGAAAAGGATGGCATTGCAGCACTATTCACTCTTCATTTGCTCCAGGGTGAAGCTGAAGGTTTAAATTTTGTTATTAAAGTGTACAATGCGCTGTACTTTATTTACACTTCATTATTACACCTGAGATCCTCCTGGAAGTTTCATCTCGACCTGCTGAGCTCGACTGTGAGCGTTTCATTCTCTCTGCCATCAGTCTTTCTTAAAGAAGACTCTACACTTGCTATATTGACACTGTGATCACACCATGTTGAATTTTTATGTAATACCGCTGTGGGTTCAATGCAAATTTCATTTTACACACAGACTTCAAACTGAATTATTTTCAGCATTAGGTAAAGTGAACTTATACTATTTTTTCTCCATTTAGTTGATAAGAAAGAGTGCAGGAGGAAAGCTGTGCTGAGCTTTAACTCCTGGATGATCTCTCACTAACAAGCGTTGCAGAACTCCACACTGCACTGTGATGACGATGATGATCATGCTTCCTCGGGGAGGAATTTCTATGCCATAATGATAAACCATATCTATGACAGTAGGCCTGCAACTCCGATAAGGCGCTTGTTGGATATTTTCATGAGAGATTAATTAAGACTAATTCAACCTTTCCACTTATTGTGCTTTGTTTGGGGTGGATTCAAACTATAAATGTGCTTTAAATATAAGAATAAGCATTGCAGATCATGGTCAATAAAAGAAGGTTACTGTTACAACCCCAATATGTTTTATATCTCGTAGACAACGGCAATTTTTAAGTACAAGTACAAGTATAATTATTAAAGAACTCTTTGTTTGTGTTAAGTGTCCTTAACTTTCATACAACAATAAGGACACATAATAATCCATATCCTTCTCTTCCTGTCACCCCTCTTCCCACTTGGTCCAGGCCTGCTTCTGGATAGTGATCTCTTCGATTGGAGGCCACTCTGTGCAGCTGGGGACGGTTTTTTATCAACATCTTGGGTGGTTCCATGAAATTCCGGAGTAAGAACAGGAGCTTTGAGGGTGAATTTGGATTGTGGTTGATACTGACAAATAAATAATACACTGAGTAATACACTGACTCAAGAATACAGTTTGCTTCTGATCACCATCACTGCACCCCGCAACATCGTTTATCTGCAATAAATGGATATTCGGTGCGACCCAGATGAGGATGAGGTTCCTCTTGAGTCTGGTTCCTCTCAAGGTTTCTTCCTTATGCCATCTCGGGGAGTTTTTCCTTTTTTTGCCACAGTCGCCACCGGCTCACTCATCAGAGACAAACTTACACTTATAAAGAACATCTTCACTTTTTTATCACCACATTATCTGTGTAAAGCTGCTTTGAGACAATGTTCATTGTTAAAAGTGCTATACAAATAAAAATTAATTGAATAGTCATTCCTTCATCAGTCACCCCTAACCCTCACTTTTATTTAGATTCTGTTAAAATTTAATGCAGCTTGTCATTTTTTTGTTACTGAGAAACCTAAAAGAGTAAACTTTTCTGTCCTGAAGATGTCAGAAAACCTAAAGCTACAGCTCTGACTGAGTAAAAAAGGTCATACAGTGTTTGTGCTTCTGTCTGTGATTCTCAATAGGTTTTTTTATTTTCAAGATGCTTTCACACAGAAGATTCTCTCTCTCTCTCTCTCTCTCTCTCTCTCTCTCTCTCTCTCTCTCTCTCTCTCTCTCTCTCTCTCACACACACACACACACACACACACACACACACACACACACACACACACAAACAAAAAAAATACCTGTAACCATGACAACGCTGTTTCTGTCTGCTGATTGTAGATGATCCATTTACATTCATTAACAACACACATCAAAATGTTCCTAACACACCCTGGTACGTCCACATCGTAAATGTCATCATGATTATTCACTAAGACCTACTGCTCCAGAACACCACTATGCTTGTTAAAATTCACTTAGTTACAGATGCATAGAGGGACATATACTGCGCCGAAAGGGTGCATTCATGAGATAATTAAAGACTAAACAGAGAGTACACATATCATCATTAGAAGGTGCATCACAAATAGTGTTTAAAGGGCATATAGAAAGTGCGGGAGTATTACAGGTTACATAAAATGCACATATTTAGTGCATAGAGGAAGCAGAGAGAGTGCATAGCGGATGCACATAAAGAGAATACAGAGGGTATACAGAGATATAAAGGCTGCATTAAAGAGTGCAAAAAGAATAAAAAGAGAGCGCATAAAAAGTGCGCATAGAGATGTGTAATGGAGGCATAGAGGGAGCATAAAGAAGTGTATAGGATGCATACTGGGAAAGAGGTATGAAGGATGCATTAGAAAGTTTATAGAGGACAAAGAGAGAGAGAGAGAGAAAGAGAGAGAGAGAGAGAGAGAGAGAGAGAGTATTGTACACATCGATCAGGCATAACGTTATGACCACCTGCCTAATACTGTGTTGGACCTCCGTTTGCTGCAAAAACAGCTCTGACCCATCGAGCATTATCAGCATTAACTTCTTCAGCAATTTGAGCTACAGGAGCTCGTCTGTTGGATCAGACCACACGGGTCAGCCTTCTCTACCCATGTACAACAATGAGCCTCTGCCACCCAGGACCCTGTCGCCGGTTCACCACTGTTTCTTTCTTGTAGCACTTTTGAGAGACCACTGCAGACTGGGAAGAGCCCACAAGAGCTGCAGTACATCACAATCACCAATTTTTCATCAACTTTGAGCACAAACTGTTTACTTGCTGCCTAATATATCCCACCCACTACCAGGTACCACGATGAAGAGATAAATCAGTGTTATTTACATGTTATAATGTCAAAATGTTTTCCTGGTTGGTGTATAGAGAGTACATAGTGGGTGCATTAATGGGAGCATAAGAGGGTTCTAGTAGGCATAAAGAGATATAGATGTGTAGAGATGGTGAAAGCCTAGGGAGTGCACATAGAGAGTGTATAACGGGTGCATAAAGGAAACATAAGTGCGCGTCCACAATGCAGCTTCATTATAAACGTATTCTGGGCGTGGCCAAGCAGATTAGCACATTACTGAGGGGGCGGGGCCAAGTTGTGTTAAAAAAAATAAAACGGTAAACGTGGAAAATTAGGAGTTCAGCCTACAAATGATATACACTGTACATGTCATTATACAGCGTCAGCTACAAATTAAACACAACTCAGAATATTACAAATGACTTGTGACATTAGAGGAACTCCACACTGATCTGCCCTGAACCAGAGAAAGGGAGAGGGAGGGAGAGAGAGAGAGAGAGAGAGAGAGAGAGAGAGAGAGAGAGAATAGGAGAGGGAAGGGTGTGTTGTTTGTGGACTCACCCTGCGCGATGGCGATGGACTCGAACCGGTGCAGTTCCCGCAGCAGGCACGTGCGCTCGGCGGGATGGAGGCCGTAGATGAAGTCTCGCGCACCCTGCGGCGAGCTCAGCGGATCCATGGGCTCCTTGCGCGCGTGCGTGCCCAGGTTAGAAACGGGCGCACACGACGGGCGGAGCGCGAGAGCCGGCCGCAGAACTCTGCGCAAACACGGCAACATCATCGCTCTCGCACACGCGCGTGCTCGGCACCGGGGTAGCGGGGACAAGAGAGGTGCACAGAGAAGCCTCTAAACGCTCTAGCACGCGCTGAGTGTGCGGTGGAGCCAGAGGCGTCCCGTTAACACCGTTACACACTCCGAATCAGCTCGACGGAACATCTACAGACCGGACTTATTCACGCGCTCTTCCGAAAAACGCGGCGATTAGAGAAATTGCTTGAAAAGTCACTCAAAGAGCGGCATCTCTCATTCATGTCGTTTCTGCGGGAAAAAACAACAACAAGACAGCCGCGCGCGCAAGCCGAGAAATATTCTCCCCGTGGAACGGGACTTGCTGTGTCGAGCTTTTGCGTAGCTATGACGACACTCTCATGACGCTTACGTCCACTTTACAGTACAGTCTATACTGTACCGCCCACTTTCAAACGACCCTCATACCGGAAGTAAATGTATACTACAACCACACAAAACGCGTCTGTCAGCCATCATGGGAAGTGCAACATCCGAACATACACTGGATGACCTGAAAATATTTTTTTATGATATGCATTGTTGACTTTTTTATTATTATATTTTTTACACTTAAACTGCACCATTTTTATCAGTCATTTTGTATTACTAATTATTATGATTATTAGTCTGTGTATTTGTTCATAAAATAAAATAAAAACTCCACAACACACTATATCTTCATCACACAGTGACGATTTAACATACAATCGGCTTTAATATTGCTGGCTTAATTAGGATTTATTATTTAAAAATGTGCCACATTAATAAATATAACGCGGTTTATTTTGCTTTACTTTGTAGTCTTCGACTGTCTCTGACCTTTCCAAAATGGCGACAGTTATAATTAGTAATTAATGATGCTCGAGTACAACGCGGGTGTTTATGAGACGTGTAGTTATAAAACCGACGATTATTGTAAAAAAAAAAAAAAAAAAAATACACAAAATTAATTACACCAATAATTAAACTACTATTAATTACTAATACTAATTACAATTGTCTTTTGATTTTCAACCTCCTCCTTTGCCTTCCTCTTTTTTTCCTTCCTGGTGGCTCCATCCTCAGCATTCTCCTACCGATATACCCCATGTCCCTCCTCTGCACATGTTCAAACCTTCTCAATCACACCTCCTTCACCTTGTCTCCAAAACGTCCTACATGCACTGTCCCTCTAATAAACCCATTTCTAATCCTGTCCATCCTCGTCACTCCCAACGAAAACCTCCACATCTTCAGCTCTGCTACCTCCAGCTCCACCTCCTGTCTTTTACTCAATGCCACTGTCTCCAAAACATACAACATTGCAGGTCTCACCACAGTCCTATGAACCTTCCCTTTTACTCTTGCAGATACTCTTCTATCACAAATCACTCCTGCTATCACTCTTCTCCACCCACTCTACCCTGCCTGCACTCTTTTCTTCACTTATCTAACACATTCTCTATTACTTTGCACTGTTGACCCCAGGTACCTGAACTCCTCCACCTTCTCCACCTCTTCTCCCTGCAACCACACCACTCGACTGTCCTCCCTCTCATTCACACACATGTACTCTGTCTTACTACTACTGACTTTTATTCTCCTTCTCTCCAGCGCATACCTCCACCTCTCCAGGCTCTTCTCAACCTTCTTCCTACTCTCACCACAAATAACAATATCATCCGCAAACATCATAGTCCAGGGAGACTCCTGTCTGACCTCGTCCGTTAACCTGTCCATCAACACTGCAAACAGGACAGGGCTTAGAGCCGATCCTTGATGCAGTCCAAACTTCACCTTAAACCATTCTGTCACATACTTCTCTGCTACACCTGACTTCCGCATACAGTACCACAACTCCTCTCTCGGCACCCTGTCATATGCTTTCTCTAAATCCACAAACACACAATACAACTCCTTCTGACCTTCTCTATACTTCTCCATCAACATTCTCAAAGCAAATAATGCGTCTGTGGTGCTCTTCCTCAGCATAAAACCATTCTGTTGCTCACAGTTGTTCACCTCTTCTCTCGGCCTGGCTTCCACTACTCTTTCCCATAACTTCATGGTGTGACTGAACAACTTTATTCCCCTGTAGGTACTGCAGGTCTGCACATCTCCCTTATTCTTAAATATCGGTACCAGCACACTTCTTCTCACCTTGTAGCTTTTTGATATGTACAAACCAGCCATTAGGGTTGCACAAGCTAGTGCACTCTTGATGCCGGTCAAAAGCCCAGATAATTGGGGAGGGTTGTGTTAGGAAGGGCATCCAGCATAAAACGTGCCAAATCAAATATGCAGATCACAAAACTAAAATTTCATACCGGATCGGGCGAGGCCCGGGTACCAGTAGAAATTGGGCTATTGTTGGCCAAAAAAAGAGGAGAGGAAGGAGATGGGAAAGGAGAAGTAAAGGAGAGTGGAGGTTTGGGTAGGCACATTAAATTATTATGTGCCAACATGAAGCTGGAAAAATTAAAGGGTTGATGATAAATGTAATCAGTGCTTATGCTCCACACATGGGCTGTGAGATGGAGGAGAAGGAAAGATTCTGGAGTTAGATGAAGTGGTAGAAGGTGTACCTAGGAAAGAACAATTGGTGATTGGGGCAGACTTTAATGTTGGTGAAGGGAACAGAGAAAAGGATTTGTAGCGATTGACAGAGCTAAAGATGTTGATGCTCATTGGGAGTAACAAGAATGGACAGGATTAGAAATAAGTTTATTAGAGGGATGTAGGACATTTTGGAGACAAAGTGAGAGATGCGTGATTGAGAAGGTTTGGACATGTGCAGAGGAGGGACATGGGGTATATCTGTAGGAGAATGCTGAGGATGGAGCCACCAGGTAGAGAGGAAGGCCAAGGAGGAGGTTAATGGATGCGGTGAAGGAAGACATGCGGGTAGTTGGTTTGAAAGAGGCAGATATAGAGGACAGAGTAGTATGGAGACGGATGATCTGCTGTGGGGACCACTAATGGGAGCCACCGAAAGAAAAAGAAGAAGAGGATGTAGAAGACAAGATAGTGTGGAGATGGATGATCCGCTGTGGCGACCACTAACAGGAGCAGCCTAAAGAAGAAGAAGCCTTTTGATATGTACAACAATCTTGTCGATATTGAGATATGAAAAAATATAAAGTGTAAACAGTGCCACCCAGTGGGCACTACAGACAGGTACAATGCATTACACCAGGAGTGCCCAAACCTTTGTCGTATGAAGGGGCAAAAATCAAGCTTGGCTGAAGGCTGTGAGTCGAAAATAAATGTCGCATTGCACCAAATATTATAAATAAAATTAAAGTTGTCATGGCTCCTCTCATTCATGATTTCACAATGTTAAATGGTAAATAAATCATTGCGTGCTTTTAAAAAAGAGGCAGATAAAATTTAGAGACTAAATGGAGGAACTGTGGGATAGTGTTAGAAATCCATGTGAACAAAGTTGTAAGAAAGAAATTAATCACTAAAAGTCAACAAATTACATCATATATAAATTAGCATATAAGTTTAAAACATGAACAAAATTATATATTTAAAAAACTGCACATATTTATACAATGTTTCATTATGTATTAAGCATCTAACTAATGAGCCGTTAAAAAAGTTAACTGTTAATGTATCAAATAGTAAACTATTTATGACTATTTAAACTATTTATATTTCAGCAAGACATAGTTAAATCTTATACTGCATTTATTAGAACAGCATTGCTCTATATTAGAAGAGTCTGGGTCCTGAACATTTGAAAAGATTTTGCATATCATGAAACATAAAATGTAGATATGACAAAGAAGCCCAGTCTGTGTCCTAATGAATCAGGACTAGAATGTATTTATTTATTGATGGAGACTTTAAATCACTTTGTAAGTGTGTGTGTGTGTGTGAATAAAAGCGTCTGCCAAATGTCATTAATGTAAATGTATTTAGCTAGCCGGTTACCAAATGTATTAGATAGACAGCTAACTAACAACAACCCTGTAATTTCATTTAAAGAGAAAAAAAGACAAAGCCATAAACTGAAGGAATAAAGTATTTAATATGTCAAAAAAATATAACAACATTTTCATTTCAGCTTTCAAACGAGCTTTTCTGTCACCAGCTGACAAATCTGGTACTTTAGCCTGCTAGCTAGTCAGCAAGATGGCCACCTAGCAAGCTAGCCACTTATTAAACTGACACACATGTACAGTTTAAACTAAACAAATCCAAGCACAATGCTTTCTTTTACTCAGTGTTGTGATGAAGAGAGAAGAGAATTATGATTTATTTAATCCGCACACAAATATTACAGTAAGTGAGTAGTAGTAGAGAGAAAAAAACAGCACCAAAATCGAAATAAAATAAAATGTAATGAATTCTGTAAGTTAAAGATGACAAAACTTCACTTGTGTTTGCTTTTTTAAACAAAATAAAACTATATGAAATGAACCTGGACATGTGTGTGTGTGTGTGTGTGTGTGTGTGTGTGTGTGTGTGTGTGTGTGTGCTTTTCTACATGTTTTACCTCATAGTGTATTAACATTTTATACAATATTTCACAGAGAAAAGTACGGGATCTACTTTACCAAGCGGATGAATAAATTAAAAGTCGCTGTTCGGCCCCGTCACTATTTACAATTACTTTGTAATTTTTTTATACAAACATATAATTTTTTTGCTAATAGCGGTTGAGTTTAGATTATTTTTAGCACAATAATTTTATTAATAAAAAAACATAAAAAACATACTGTTAGTATTGTAGATTATTATATGGTTAATGAGAATATGTTCAAAATGTTGTATTATATGTAGAGAAAAAGGTAAAATAAAAAAAAACAAAAAACAAATAAACAACAACTTTATAACACTTTATAAACTAAACCTTTTCTGTCATCATGACAAATACTTACTCTATCCACAGATCATTGTTTTGAAGAATTAAACCGGACATCAGTTCACGTCCTATAAAGCGATGAGCGATGCAGTGATACAAGCAATACACAAAACAATAATAATAATAATAAAAAATAAAAAAACAGAAATAAACTGTATTTTCTGAACTGTAAGACACATTAGTGTTGCAAAACCTAATACTTCATTAATTTCTGTCCTTATGATCGCAGATTAGCTATTAGCCTAGTTATAGCAGCATCACTTTTAGCTTTTTAAATCAAATAATGCAGAATTTCTCGAGTAAGAAAACGCTGTTTTCTACACACATGCAATTGCTGTGTTTCAATCAGAAGCCAGGTCCCTCAGTAGGCAGCCTCTCTGGGCCGCTCATGTAGAGATTGTTTAAAAACATACATTAATCGCTCGTTTTGTACGTTGTTAGTGTTTATTTCGCAAGTAGTAAACTAGTAGAAAATCGTTGTTTGGTTAAATTTATCTGTCTAACATAACACAACATGAAAGCTCGTACACAGTAACTAGCTTAACCACAGTCATCTAACTAAAAGTCCCGATAAATGACAACATGTCATATATATATTTTATACGTTTGATACCGATTGTACATATTAACTCAGTTTGCGTAACTGTGTTACTGCGGGATGAAAACAAGACACCAGAAAGAAACTACATGCTAACATCTTAAACAAATGTATCTCTCTTTAATTAGTGATTATTTGAAACTGGAGTATCAATCATAACATCATAATCATCACGTAGCTGCATGCAATTTGGTTTTTTGATGTCTTTTTTGTCAATTGAAACTAAAAGTTAGCATTTTTTTTTACTGTCCTCTAAAGTGAATTAATACGTTGACTCGATTAGCGTTACAAACATAAAGCTTTGTGGAGTGATAAACTGAATAAGACCAGTTTAGTGTTAGACATCGTTGGATAATTAGGCTTCGGTAAAGACGGTTACTATGGCAACACTAACAGGGCAAACACTAAACTGCGCTACCCCTGTAGGGGGTACTTAAGCACATAACTGGAAGTAGAAAGTGCTGCTACATTAGAGTGACTTATATACTGAGGTGGTGAGTATTTTTTTTTTTTGATGTGGAATTTCAGTGTGCTTATAGTCCAGAAAATAGGGCACCAAAGAATGTTTTGAAAGAAAAATAAATTAATGACAGGAGCGCTGGTCTCTTCTTTATTAGCCAAGTGTAAATGTAGTGTGCCCTCCACTCCTCTGTTGCCACACAAGCATTCCTATACCTGGACTTATATTATGGGATGCGTGGTGCTGAGCGGTCGTTGGTGGTGGTTTTCTTCAGTCGGACTCCTCTTCTAATGGACTGCAGCATGGTGTCTTCCTCATCCACAGCACCCTCATGCCCTTCATAGGCAGCAGACAGGGGTGGGGGGTTAGTGGACGCTTGACCACTCCACGACTCCACCGGCAGTACGGATTCCGGCTCCATGTCATCGCTTGGCTCCACTTCTTCATTAGGTTCAACTCCCATGAAGTCGGGTACGGTGGGGGTCATGACAGGGATGACGGGGGTTTGGATGGGGACAGGGCCGGTGCCCCGGCGCACAGAGGGTTTGGTGGAAGGGGTGCGGCGGATGGTGGCCACGCCCGGGACTGCAGGGACAGAGGGGATTCCTGCGGTGGAAGCGGGACGTTTGGTCTGGAACAGTTTGCGGTAACTCTGGCCTAGGTCGCTGTTCCGTGGGACAGTGGAGGATTTATCAAAGTCCGGCTGCTCGGAGAAATAATCGTAATCGGACACTGTGGGGAGGAAAGAGATGGAGCTCAGGTATGACTCAGGAATTTATGAAATGTATTACACTGAGTTTTATTTTAAGGTCATTTATATGACCATTCTCTCAATCACGTCTCTTCCCTGCCTGGCTTCTTTTCTCTCTTGTTATTCTTCTTTCTCTTTTCTGGTCCCTCAATTCTTCCTTTCCTTCATTTGTCCTGTCCTTTTCTTCCATCTGTTCTTTCCCTTGCTTTACTTCATGCCCTCCTTTTTTCCATCTTTTCTTCTTTCTTTCATAAATTCCTTCTTCCCTCTCTTCTTTCTCTCTATAATTCTTACCTGCCTCACATATTTCTTGCCATCCTTCCTTCTTCTCTTTTGGCTCTGTTTCTTTTTCTTCTCGTCCCCTTTCCCCTGATCTTTCAGCCTTTCTTGTTTTCTCCATCTCTTATCTTATTTCTCTCTTCTCTCTTTCCACAATTATTTTCCTACTCTCTTTTTTTTTTCCCTCAAATCTTTCATCTGTCTCCTTTCCCTTTTACTAATTTTGTGCCACCCGTGATTTTGCCCCAAACCCCTCCCCTCCCCTCATCAACCCACCCCACCCCACCCCATCCCTCACACACACACACACACACACACACACACACACACACACACACACACACACTGACCCTGGGAGGGGATGGTGTCCTCAGAGCAGCAGGGTGTGGTACTCTGAGTGCTGTATCCACTGGAACATTGGAGTGAGTCTCTGCTGGAGCGCTGAGCATCCAACTGCAGACCACAAGACAGAGCCAAAGCCAAATCCTGCTGAACATGCACCTCCTAAACACACACACACGCGCACACACACACACACACACACACACACACACACACACACACACACACACACACACATTATACCATTATCGTCTGTTCTACTTCATGAGATTTCGTTCATAATTGTATAAATAAATACATAAATAAATACACATGGCTGTGTGTAAAGACAGACAGATGTATTTTAAGGGTTATTATCAGACACTGACATGACTGACATGTGGTGTATTAGAGATGCTCCTGGTTAACTGATTGTCCTCCGGCTGGATGGGGTTTAAGGTCGGCTGGTATGAGCCGTTTGAATCCAGCGCCTCCTTTGGCTCCTTTTTCTTCCTCAGTGTGTTCACCATAGGCTGATCATATGGGCCTGGTTTAGCCCAATCCTACATCCATAACATTATTATACCATTAATACACAACGTTGTATTATTATTATTATTATTATTATCATCATAATTATTAACAACAATTACTGTATTCTCAACATTAGCCACTGGGTGGCGACCTTTAACTGAGTAGTCGGCCTGATTGTTTTGTAAATCACTATACCAATGAAGCGTCTTAATTTTGCTTAATCAGTTTCTCTTGATAAAAACCATGAAGTTACTAAATGGATCACAGTTTATAAATCAGTGTTTATATGTCACTGTGACTTGCCAGTGAATCAATGTTTCGGGCAGTACGTCTCTCTAAACCAGCTTCAATCAGTGAATCAGTATTCACTCTTAGGGCAGTGATTATGATACAAACCTTCCAGCTGGGGATCTTGGAGGATGGGGGGAGCATGCCAGGGGTCAGCGTGGAGTAATGGGGGTAATCAGGTATCATTGCTGAGCCCGGCCTTGACCACGACCTCAGAGTGGAGGAAGAGTATGAAGGGGAAGAGGAGGGGGAGGAGGTATTTGGAGGAAAGGGGAAGACCACTCCTGAAAGGTACGGGGCCTCTGCAGGGCCGTAGTGGTCGTAGCCGTTTGACAGCTGAGTATGGTGAAGTGGACGGATGACAAAAAACAAATGGGAGAAAGAAATAAAAATAAAAGCATGAATGAATGAACAAAGCCACACAATAAGACTGAGATGAAAAAAAGGCAAAATAAAGCAGCATGATGCAAATAATATATTACAAATACAAAAAAGGATCTGATAATGGAGGGAATGTCCAATGGGAAGTGGCCTAATTCACGAGAAAGTCAAGAGGAAGTGGCACTGGTGGGCAACGAGCCAATCAGCAGTCACCTTTTCAGTGGAGGAGCTGCACTCGCTGACCGACTGAGCTGATTCAGAGGAATCCGACGAAGCAGAGCTGGAAGGCAGCTGCATACAGCGGACAGGATGAACAGAAGACACGCCCACAGACACACCCATACCACAGACACAACCACACAACAAGGGGAAAAGAAGAGAGCACAGAGAATGAAAACAAAAAAAGTGTACCAGCGAGAGAATGAGAGAAAAAAAAAGGCATCAGGCGAGTGAGAAAGACAGAGAGAGAGAGAGAGAGAGAGAGAGAGAGAGAGAGAGAGAGAGAGAGAGAGAGAGAGCGAGAGAGAGAGAGAGAGAGAGAGAGAGAGAAAGACAGGGAGAGAGAGAGAGAGAGAGAGAAAGACAGGGAGAGAGAGAGAGAGAGAGAGAGAGAGAGAGAGAGAGAGAGAGAGAGAGAGAGAGACAGGAGAGAGAGAGAGAGAGAGAGAGAGAGAGAGAGAGAGAGAGAGAGAGAGAGAGAGAGAGAGAAGGACAGAGAGAGAGAAAGACAGAAGCCACAGGTTAGATGCATGGAAAGCCCCGGAAGCAGCAGTGTTAGTGCAAGATATCAGTGTTTACATGTACACTAATAATCTGATCTGTATTTGGGGTTGAGTACAAAAGTAAAAAAAAAAAAATGATAAGATGCTATTTTATAAATGATCTACAAAACTTGTAGAAGTGAAAATGAAAGAAGTGTGTACCACATTACAGCAATCCAAAACACTGCATAATCAAAAAATCATAATAATTCCCTCTCACTCTCCAGACGCAATGCAATGTGTGACAAGGTGCAATCTTAAAATAAAGAGATATTTGAACAAGCATAAAAAAGTAATTTTTTTACATTTTTAAAGAGTAAATCAGTCCAAATGTCCAAATGATCAAAAGAAACTTAAACTAATCAAGAGCAATAGAAACGCTGCTTCAAACAAAAACGTTTTGAACTGTAAACCTGGACTTTTCTGGACATCACAAAATGAGATTTTGCAGTTATCAGATTATTGCGCACATGTGAACACATTAGCAAAAACACATGGGTCAGATTAAACAGCCTGAGCAGACAACCCCCCCCCCCCCCCAAAAAAAAAAAAAAAAAAAACCGCAAATGTCTGTTTTTATCTGCTTTAGCAGCACCAGATTCAGAATCCTAAACCCTGATCTTATTATTATTTTTTTTTATACTGAGAAACTACATAATGCCAATGTTTGAGATGACCTCAGAGTGAATAATGCATTCAATCCCATTTCCTTCGGCGGTTAAACTCACTAGGGCCACTTTTTTATTTTTTATGAGTCTGAAAAGACCCAAAGACACCAAAAAACACAGCGACACGTTCAGTGACTGTGAGCTGAAATCGCAAGGCTTTGTAAACTGCAATGGGGAACAAATGAGCCCCTCCATAATTAGAGTCAGACTTGGCCTCTTTTTAAAACTTGGAGCCAAAAACACCAACAAGGAAAAGAATACGCAGACAAAGAATAAGCGCTCATGTCCCCTTTAGCTTCCTGTCGTTGTTAGCTCGGTTGGTGTGATTAGCTAAACTGTCCATTTGTGGTAGGAGCTGAGCTGGATTCGGATCATTAACGTGGATATCGTAGCAATTAGACTGGCCCTTGTGAGGCCAGGGAGTCCCAGCAGATCATGGGAAAGTGGAGATCGACATGAGAGCAGAGTGGAAAAAAAAAAAAGAAAGAAAGCTGGGGGCCGAATGGAAGTCTCGTAAAATCTGGCTAGCAGTTATAAAAAACCTCAGTCTTAAATAAATAAATGTAATGAGCTACAACAGACACAAGTACGCACACACACACACACACACACACACACACACTTTTACATTTTGAAGCAAGGTCACTAGGGGCGACTCGAGTCTGAGGACCTCGTTCTCAAATGATGAAGGGAAATGTACTCTGGATGAACCCTTCAGGTGTACAGGATAAATGAAACCCTGCTGTTTAAATGACTGAAAATAGGGCTGTGTTCCATTCAGTTACATGTTTGTGCACTACATTTATACAATTTTCACACTAAATTGAACACACTGCATGTATATATTACATACAAAAAGCCATCAAGTATCTTACACAGTATCTTACTTTACGTTAGCTAGGTTTCAAGTGACCTAAGCTTAGCCGCATACACTATATTGCCAAAAGTATTGGGACACCTGACCTTTCCTGCCACATGTGGTTCTTTTCCATTCTGTTACCACAAATCTGGAGGCACACAATTGTACTTTGTCTTTAGATGCGCTATAATAAAATTTTGCATTCACTTGAATTTAGAAACCCAAACCTGTTCCAGCATGGCAATGCCCCTGTGCACAAAGTGAGCTCCATGAAGATCTGCTTTACATGCTTTGGAGAGGAAGATCTTGAGTGGGCTGCTGTAGAGCTCTGATCTCATCCCTACTGAACGCTGACTGCACCCCAGATCTCCTCACTTCACCTACATCAGTACCTTCCTTTACTGACACCCTTATGGCTGAAGAGCAGAAATGTCCACAAGCACACACTACAATCTAGTGGAACATCTTAACAAAAGAGTGGAGGGAATAATAAGAGTCAATTGGGACTAAATGTGAAATGCGATCCTCAAAAAGCACATATACTTATGACCAGATGTCCACAAACTGTTGGCAATAAAGTGTAGCTACATAGCTACATTAACATTAGATGTAAAACAAGCCTGAAATGTTGTTAAGGTATCAGTTTGGGGTGGGGGGTTTTGCTTATTGATAGAAAAAGTTCAGGATCAGAGTATTCCAAAGCTAACTCGATGCCGGATGTGGGTAGCTGGATCACAATCGGCAGATCAAATTTAAATTAGGCTCTGGTCCTTGTTCATTTGAGATCTGTTTCACCACACAATCAGGACATGAATTCATTTTAGTTCTCATTCACCTCAAGTTTAGGTTAGGTTAGATATTTAAAAAATTCAGGGTGTCAATCAAGTGGAACTCTTAATTTTTCTGACAATGTTTAAAGAAGCAATGAAGCCTTAATATCCAAAGAAAGCCGGCAAGAGAAAAAAAATATATACCTTTATTTTTTTTTATCACGGCATATGTTTGCCACAAGACCTTTAATCATCCCGTTTAAACATCTAGCAAGGTTTTCTACAGTGACATTATTAGTGACATTATTGTTTTTTTTGGACAGAAACAGCTGCGGTACATTTGCGCAACACTTTTACCGGAATTTGTCAAACAAGGGGGTAGTAGTATGTGACTTACCTGAGTGACGGGCTCAGAGGGCATTGGAGAAGGTGACTTGGACTGGAACGCATCATGCGAGGCAAAGCCTGAGTCGTGTGAGGAGACACTGGCGAGGCGGGCTGGGACCTGCTGCGGCACGGTGATGCTGTGGTAGCGATAGAGCGGGGAGGACGAATGAGACAGTGAACCGCTGGAGCGTGAGTCGCTGCTGTTCACACTGTTCAGACTGCTGTTAGGGCAGGTATGGGATAGGAAGGGGTGGGGCATGGAAAGGAAGCGAGACAAAACAGAGGCGACCGGGAACCATTAACACTCCACATACACACCATGCAAACCTCAAAATAAATAAATAAATAAATAAAAATTATAGTGATTCGCACAAGCAATCGATCCTTCCCTCTGGACAATTCTTAACAGATTGAATCAAGTGTTTAATCTAAAACACCTAGATTAACCCTCAGAGAAATGTGTAAAAGATCAAATGCGCTCAGAAAACCCCAGAAGGCTGAAGATCCTAAAACATCCCTCTTATCTAATACACGATAATTACTTGGTGGCCTGATTTATATTTTCAGCCGTTGTTCTAAAGTCAGAAGCTCTTGGTACACATGCGACCCTCTAAAAAAAAAGGATAAAATTGCCAAAGGGAAGAATCCAACATGAAACAAGATGTAAAAATAACATCCACTTATGGTCATGCTCAGAAATGCAGGGGAAAGTGAAGATGGTCAGCTAGATTAGTTAGAAAGCTGTGTAGATAGTACTTAGTAAGCTGCTATGACAATATAACCTGGTTCAAAATCACCATAAGCAATATTTTAGGCAATTCACATTGTTACAGATACTTAAAGCAAATGTTAGAGAAGTTAAATGGGTGAAATAATAAAGAAATCAGGAATTTGGGAGGAAACAAGGAATTTGCTTGTTCTGATTTAGACATTAAGAAGCAGCTCTCACATGTGAGTAAATTTGCCCCACTAATAACTTGTAGCTACACACTATAGCATTTGTGGCCAGTAAAAAGCCTTGTTCGGGAAGAAAAGTACTTGCTTCACCAGTTACTCAGGGTAGGAACCAGCCCCAGGCAGCACCACCATGCTATGCACCATATGAAAATTGGGTGGTTTGTCTATGCACCGCCATCCTGCCCCACTAAACACTGCACTATGTAATGCTTTTTAACTGCCACCCTACCTTGAGGCAACTACCATTTTTTTTGCTTTGCTTGCCTTTCCAATAGTTTCCATCTGTTGTCAGTTTATCCAAAACTCTTTCTAAAGTAACCACCACTACAGGTTGTAATGTTGCATGCCCTCTTTTTGTTGTTACCCAACTAAATTCAATCTGAACCCATCTACTGTGTGACTGAAAGAAGTAAAATGTCACCTAGAATAGAGCAAAACTCAGGGATAATTCTGGTATTAAACTGCAATAGGATAGAGACAGTTTGAAGCAGTACTAGAACACAGCTAACAGTCTGATTCCTGAGTAAAGTGAGCAACAAGGAGTCCAAATCAGTGTGTTCATCTAAAACAAAGAGGCATGTAGTTACTTTACCTGCACATGCTGGACTTCCGGGACATGGTGGTGCTTGGAGATGACGGAGGTGTTTGGTAGGACCAGCTGTAATCTGAACCCTTTAGGTCGTGGATGATCTGAATAGAATGCAAAATGACATACAGTGATGTTTGGCAAATAAAGAGAAATCTTTATGTCATTATGCCACACACGGCCATTAAATACCACTCATTTGTGTCATACAACAAAGAGCTTTATCTCAATGTCCTAGTGAGAATAAACTCAGGAAATGGTGGGTAAGTTTGTATTTTTGCCTGAGACAAGTGACAAGAAGCTCATGCCCACAGCTAGTTAATGATGTACAGCAAAAGGAGCTGTAAGATTTAAACTTATTACTTTTCGATCGATAGCCCAGAACCTCAACCGCTGTGCCACAACTGACCTGTGTCTGATTGGCTCCCCAGTTTGCAGATTTCTAGTGCAGCCCGAAAACCAGTTAGCAACCAAATTTCACAAGTGGAAAAAAAAACCTAGGCTTCCGTGAGCAAGTGATGCTTGCTGCCGTTTTTACAGTTATATGTGTTTTTGCAGAGCATCGACACTGTGACTTCGATAAAAACCTGTCAAGGAAGTTAAGGACATGCCAATTCAGCTTGCCTCAATGTCATTAGACATGTGGGCGAGTAAACAAACTCGGTGGTATTGTTTTGATCTAATCAGATCAGACGCCTGTCATTGTCTTGCACCAGAATGCAGGCTCAGTCAATACATGGTTAAGTGTACAAAAGTTTGCAGATGCTTCATGACAGCCGTAGGCAGCGTCTGAAAATTGATATGACAGTTTAAAATGTTTACTTCCACAATTTCTTTGAAAAAATCAAGGGGAAGGAGAGAAGAATCTGTTAAGGATTTATAAAGTCTATAGGATATAGTGAGGCACGTTAATGATACAAAAACATTTTTCAAGCCGATGTTCTCCATCAAGGAAAGCAAATAACGAGAGAAATGTCACGTCTGAGCCGTAACTGTCATCAGCATTGGCTTATCTGTCCCTGAACTTTGGACATGCGTGTGAAAACCTGACAGCTCGTCAAAACAGCTTGCACAGAGCAGATTAATCACTATCCAGTTCTTCCACTCACACGAGGAGCTGGTGAACTGGTGAAACCCCCCCTGAGAAAACACGACCCATCGGAGTGTATGCGCAATGTCTGCCAGTTAAAGCTAACCTAGCACCTAAAAGAAGCTTCATTTAGAATATATTACAAATACAATCAATCTTCTTCATGCTGACTCCTTTGCTACCAGTCAGCATGCTATCCTCTTAGCAAGCAGAACGGACTGTACAGTGGACACAAATCAAGACATTTCTGAAACTTGCCAGGCTGAGCAACAGGTTTTGGTGAGCGAGCAGCTAGTTATATTAATAATGTCATTAACAGACCTGCTCGCTGGAAGGGGGCAGTTTGTGGGGGTCCATAGTCAAAGCTTTGAGGTCCTCGGCAATGGTCTGAAGATGGACGATCTCACCCAGCATGGCCATCTCCTCATCCTGAGACATAGAGACGAGAAATTTGTTAAAACCAGGACAAAAAAAAAAAACTCTCTACAAAAACATCTAAATATTTCTGTTCATTATCTGTGATTATTAATGCTGCCGCTCACCACAACGGGCCGGATCATGGAGACAAAGATGCAAAAGCGAGCTCGCTCCTCGATCAGCGCCTTCCTCACTGCCTGCTTTTCCGTCTCCTCCAGCAGCAGGTATTTGTCAGTCACATCCTGGACGGCACTGTCCAGCTGAGGCTGAATGTCCCCTCTCCCTGCACAACACCACACCACACCACACCATCTCATCAACTTCATTTAGAATAAGTGAAAGACAGAGACAGACAAACAGACGGGAAGTCCATGATATCAGTCTAAATCCCCTGAACAGGCTCCACCCACACTAAAGCACGTTATCATACTGACGTTATAATAATACAAAAATCTTTTCATTTTTAGAAACTGATTCCTCACACGCGGAGTTATGAAATTCAACTAAAGCCCCATTCAGCCGTTTTTTTTCTCACCCTGCTGAAAACCTTCCTAAAGGCAACGTGACCTTTGTTTAAGGGGTAGCGAAGTGAAGCGTTTGAGAAAGAAATGTGAAAAAATCACACACTGCTGTTACTCTACTGATTCTCAACACCGCTGCTTCATAGCCCAGGGAAGGTGTTCTAGTTCCCCCTAGGGATCAGAGTGGAGGAAAACGCCTACAGAGGAGAAGAACTCACTGTTTAACACTGATATCTGGATTAGAATAATAATAGACTTCTAATGCTAGTTAAAAAAAATAAATACTAGACACACACGTCTTTGTTACCTTCCACGATCACAGTGTGAAAACATGACACATGACAAGAGATACCAAAAACAAAAGCCACTGAACCATAAAACTGATTTGGAACACAGGCAGGTTGACATGGTAGACCCCACACACACACACACACACACACACACACACACACACACACACACACACACACACACACACACACACACACACACACACACTTACCCAGTGCATCTGCTGCTCACAACAGGTGCATACAGCGATGCAGAGCAGAAAGAAAATGCAGAGCAATATGTCATATGAATGCTGTGCTAAATATGCTAACACTCTTAAGAAAATAAATCGAGGTGAAAAGGGCGTGGCTTCTATAACTATCAGTTGAAATAAAGGAGGCGTGGCCTCTCATGATGTCATCCCAAAAAAAGGAGGCATGGCTTTTATAGCGTAAATGTAGCCCAGTTGTCGTTCCGAAACGTGTCATTCTACAAAAGAATGATTTTTAGATTTTTTTTAAAAAGATTTAAACAATAAAATAATATTTAATGCAGATTTCTAAAGATTTTCTCATTTCTCACGTTATCGTTTTTTTTCCTTAATGGTTTGCAGACATGATGGCAATTAAATTTCACCATTTTAAAAAAAGAATAAATAGGAATGGGTGCGTAAAATTATGCCAGATGTGTTTACACACAGGTACATCAGAAACATCTGTCTGTACTTATCTTTTCAATAGCAGCAGTTTCTAGTTTTTGTGCAGTAGAGCCACTGCAAGTACAGAAACCACTCTCTATCATTCATTATTATGGATTTACATAACAATACATTTTTACATAACGTTCTGCTCTCAGAGCTTCACATTTAAATCTGATTTGCCTGTGTGTGTGTGTGTGTGTGTGTGTGTGTGTGTGTGGTGTGTGTGTGTGTGTGTGTGTGCAGGATCAGAAAACGGTAAGTGATGTTACCTTTTTTGGCTTTCTTTTGAAGTTTCAGGGTGTCTGAGGATTTCTTTTTAATCTCCTGCCGAGCTTTTTTATACTCTGTGAAGATGAAGGGACTCAATAAAATCGTATAAACTCGATAAAATCAAACTCCATCCCTCACGAGTTAACACACATATACACACACACCTTTGGCATGGTCCTTATCCAGTGTGTTAGCTCCTCTCTTCCACTCCTCCAGCTGCTCCTGAAGAGGGTTGATGAGGCAGTCAGTAAATGTCCTGAAAAACAAAATACGGCTCTGAGAAACTCACACCTGCTTTCAATGTTATCACAGTTCTTGTACAAGTGTCACTGAAATCGTCTTGTTACGGCATCAATACCGACATCTCGCATTCATAATCATTGCCTCCTTACAGCATCATTTCCTTTGCCTTACTATGGCTTCATTATACGACGTCATGACCATCACTTTGCTACAGCTTCATTCCTGCCACTGCATTTTGAGGTCAGAACCATTGACTGCAGCATCAATACTTTTGGCTCGTTATGTATCAGAAAGAAAAAGAAAGAAAGAAAGAAAGAAAGAAAGAAAGAAAGAAAGAAAGAAAGAAAGAAAGAAAGAAAGAAAGAAAGAAAGAAAGAAAGAAAGAAAGAAAGAAAGAAAGAAAGAAGGGGTCACAAAAGACTGAGGAAAGAAACATGAAAAAATAAAAAATACGGTGGAAAAATAAAAAGAAAGCAAATTAGAAAGCAATTTAAAAGTAGGAAAAAAAAGAGCCACACCAAAAGGAAGAAATACAAATAAAGAAAAAGTGAATAAACTAAAGACAAGCGAGATGTGTGTGTGTGCAGTTTTACTGCGTGAGTGTTTAACGTGAATCTCTTTTCGATTTTTATATATCTACTCGAATGGAGCTTTTTCAGCACTGTTTCAGCTTCAGTACTTCCACTAACTAGATCATTCTCATGTTAGGAGTATTTCTGCTGGCTGTTTTTGTAACAGCTATATGTTCGCTAGCTGTTCGGTGCCCTTAACAAGTAGAAATTCTACTAAAAAGAATTTTATGGATCTTTTATGGTTGTTTGAGGATTTTTTTTTTTACACCACAGAATCTGAAGGTTTCCTCATAGAGAGGCATGTCTGTTTCCTCTTTGCCTCTCGTGCCTCGTCCAGCAGCTGAGGAGTTTAAATTTAGCTTCTCATCCGCGGCCGATTTACAGCGTGGCTGAGGAGAAAACGTCTCCCCTGAAATTAGAGCAGAGAGCCAGCGAAGCGTGGAACGCCCGCAGTTCCACAAGTGTAATCCCTCGGCCCTGCCTCGCCCCGCATCGCCTTACTTTCCCAACGGTTATGATTAGTGTTGTTCTACTTTCAATTTCAGAACTCCATTAAAACAGAATAGATGGATAGGAACCCACCTTAGTGCTAGCCTCTTTAATAAACCTCCAAATTTGAATTTTTTTCGCATTCCTCCAAAGCATTCCTCCAATCAAAACCAAGAATCAGGTGCTGTGAATTAACGTGTAAATATTTACGTTGAGAACTGCTTCAGCTTAGCCTCGATGCTCCTGTGCCTCATACACATCCTGGTCAGAGCTGAGCCGATGTCTCTGGTGCCTCCTGAGGAGAAAATGTAAAAAGGGACATGATGTACATAAACTTTGTTTAACTTGAGCACAAAAAAAAATGTCTCACTCAAGAAAACATCTACAAGTGTATGTTAATGACTCGGCACATAGTTAAAATCAGGGGTGCCCAACACTTCGATCACGATCGACCGGTAGATTCCAAAGGTAGTATGGGTGGTCAAAAAAGTCTGAGAGTCTATTCAGTGCAAGCCATTAGAGAATATATTTACTATACTTAAAATAAATATATATTTAGCATTTCTAATGTAGGTAGATCAGTTTGACTTTGGCATTTTAAAATTAGCTCGCAAGCTGAAAAGGTGTGAACAGCACTGGTTAAAATCATCCAGGAAATCATGTCAAAATGAACAATGTCAAGTTATTCCAAAATATTATTCCACCAGGCATCTTACAAAACATAGAAAACACACAACTCAGCAAACAAAAACATAAATGTACATTTTGATACAAGACTCGATTTACAATACTGGTTTTATTTCCCCCAAGTGGCTAAGCTAATCAGCAAATCGAAACATTCTATTGACACATGATCAAAACACTGAATGTGGTGTGTCACGTTATATTTGATCCCAAATTATTGTGGTGTACGTTCTTTTATATAAAGTATTACTATTAGCCTACTTGTAGGTAAGCTACATTAAACAGTGCCTGGGAAAGTTGCTGTTCCTGCACAAATGCTAAAATGCTAAACCTTCATGGCGTTCTGCTAGCACTGACTTAACAGTATCGCGCTAAGGTAAGAGCAGGCTGAAGGACAGACCTCACACTTCTCTGCTAGTGTTGGATCTTAGTGAGAAACACACAACTATGACCTCATCGACCCCCAGGCTAACAAAACCTGCTTGTCAAATTTTCTGCATAAAGCAAAGAAACAGAAAAAAAACTAATTTGAAAATTCCTCCTAATATCCTTGACACACAGCTATACACCTTCAGCATACAGAGTCTGTTCATTCTTTCTCTTTTAACTCCCTAAACAAGGAAAAATGTCTCTTGCCACAACTGCATCCCAGGACAATCTTGGCTACTCCAAGTGCTCTTAGCAAATAACGGCATCTTGCTACCACTGCTGTGAATCACTGTTATTGTGTTTTTTATGACCTTGTGTTCCTGCAGATTATTAGAAATTGTTATGGACCATCAGAGATTATAGATTTAGCCTGAGGCAACAGGAATTATGTAGTATATAATACTACTATAACTATATAACTACTATAACTATAACCATAAATAATAATATATCGCTTACAGCTAATAAGAACAAAATATTCATTAACATAGTTGAACATAAGTATTAGAGTTTATAAATAATTCATCCCATCCACTTTAGGGAAAGAATTGTTTAGGTTTTCCTCAAAAAATTCATATATTATAGTTGTATATATTATACTATATATATATGTATATATATATATATATATATATATATATATATATATATATATATATATATATATACACACACACACACACACACACACACACACACACACACACACACACACACACACAATTCTGTTCACAGTACACACACTTCTGTTCACAGTATGAGTTACAGTTTTATAGGCTAAAACAGGTTCGGGTTTCCGCAACTCCAAAATTGATGCAATTCTGTGGAATGTTCTGGTGTGTTGGTAATTGTGAGGTAGTATTTGGAATTGATCCAGCATTCCTACAGAAGGGTTAATGCCAGAAGTGATCCCCTGCCAGTGTTCAGGACGAGGTTAGGACTCAGACGGCCGTTGGAATGCATTATGGTAAACGAAACGAGACGCTCTCAGACAGAGGCGGCTGACATTGACGAACGCTCTCCTTTGTGCTCCTTCTTCTCGTCTGAAAGCCCTCGGCGTGAATGAATACGCATCACTGCTGGAAGCGACTTTTAATCTCGGCCAAATGTGACGAACTGCTTTTGTATCAGCACACACAAAAAAAAAGAAATACGAGCAAGACTGAGAAGTTTATTTTTAAACATGCTAACCCCCCCCACCCTGTCTGTAGCAAGCACTTGTTCCAATCCGAAGAAACCAGAAATGAAAAACCTGGTTTCAACCTCTTCCCTTACTCCTTCCACCAGGCAGGGAAGAACAACTGGCTGTTTAGAATCTTTTCAGGACTTTTTTCCGGTCTGTAGCTACATATTAACTGTGAGCTGAAAAGCATTATACACTGCTACACTCTGTCTTTTCCAACTTGGATTTCCTGAATTGGACATAGCGAAGGGAAACAAGTCTGAGATTATTTTTAGCTGCAACTGGGAAGCAACCCAAAAAGTAATTTGCATTCATTTACAAGAACAAACGTCAGTCCTTCTCACCCGTTCCTCCTCCTCCTGCAATGACCACACTTTTTGCACGAAGAGAGAAGAGGCTAGTCTGTCATGTGCGATTATGCATTTTTTTTTGAGTTTCTTTTTAGTTTGCTGACATTTGGTTATATGAGTTTATGTATTAGCTATCATGAAAATGATCTTGAATGGTTTATGATATCATGAGTGTGGAAATTTAATGATAGGGTTTTGATAGGATACAAAGAATTCAGAATTGCATCTTAAGTGTTTGCTAATGTGTAAAAGTCTATAAGACTTGATGCAACAAACATGCCTGGAGAGACATCAAATCTCTAGTGATGTCTTGTATCTTGAACTACGTTTCCCCACGCTGCTTGCGTCCTTTAGGATTTTGTAAGACATTAAGACAATGCTATGTAACTGTAATTCTATGGTTATAACGGTTGAATAGGTTTACACACGTAGCTTTGTTAGTCAGCGTGCTATTAACACATGGTTTAGCAGTTTGACTACTTTAGTCTGTTTCTATACAAAAATAAGCATCTTATCAATGCTAGTGCGAAATATCATCAGCATTATGAGAACTGGGGGAAAATAAGTTACATTAGCCAGCTGTGACAATCATTTATTACATTTCACACCATTGAGAAATAAAATATATAAAATACAATCTCTAGATGAATGAGAGAACATTGACAAAGATTCCTTTAGTTTCTCAACACTAATGAAAGAAGTCCTTTTAAACCATACAGTACAAGAAAAATAAGCCCAAGAAACAAGAAGCAGTTCTGTAACCTTTTCATTCTCAACCCTCCATTCACTCACCAGATTTAACATCTGAAAGAAACTCCAGTTTGAGAGGGGAAAAAAGAGCACACTTCAGCGTTTTTATTTTATATGAACCCCAATTGTTCACGGGCACCACTTTTTTCCGTTAAACCAACAGCTCCTGCTCTGAAACATCAGAGAGACAGTCTACCTCTTGTTCACCGTTCAAATACCCAACACTGCCGAACCCTGACAGGCTCACAGAGCGCCGTTTTAACACAGAACGTCTCGGGATCTTTCGCCTCCACCCTGGTTATAAAGTTATGCCTATGATGTCGTCAGTGTAAAGCTTGTATGAACAAGGCATAAGGGCCCAGCTTGGGTTTTAAACTAAGCCACAGGCCACTTTTCCAGTTTCAACAAACGACAATGAGGCCATAGTCGAGCCCTGAGTTAATAAAGACGCCTTCTGATTTTAAATGTGGAAAATAGGTTAAAATGTCAGTGGCTGTAATCGACACCAGAGACAGTCAGTGAAAGTCGGGGATGCCTAACTGGAGTCTGGTTTCTCGTCTAGCTTCTAACAGGCAGATCTTATCCCTGTACCTTTTTTTTTTTTTTTTTTTAATATTATCCAGGAGGAAGCAGGTTCAGACAGAACTGGTGACAACAAAACAGACCGTTTTATGACTTGCTGACTTTTCACACCCATGTGAGAAAAAAAAGGAGGTTATCTGCATTCCAAGTAACTCTAGAGAAGCAACAACATAAAAGTTATCCCAAAAGTGTGGTAGAAACTCTTCAGGAATATTCCAACCTTTTTAAAAAACTTGTGCTGTTTAAAACCAGCCTGTTAAATATGTTACAAACCCTGTTTTGTTTTTTTTTCCTGGCAGCAAAGTTTGACACTGTGTAATTCTGTCACCACGTCAAAAGGTTTTCCTGAGCAGACACAACACACCAAAACCTCTCATATATCACTAATGTCAGACAACTTCACTTTGTGAACCACGTTTCTGTTTCCTCTTGGAGGGAAATCAAACAAAAAGCCAGGTTTTGAGGTCAACCAACATGCTGGTTTTATTTGTGTCTTGTGATGTTTGACGCCACTGAATCCGAGTTGTGACACTGGCAGGAAGCCGGGCTTCTGTCGAGGCAACAAAAACCCAATATTCAGAACACGAAATGAACCTTTATCCCTTTCTCTTCTTGCTCTTTAAGGTTTTCTTGGGAAACAAACCCCACATTCTATAGTTAAACTGCTAAAAGTGGCACGATACCAAAAAACATGCGGCTGGCCAGATTCCAGAGCAGCAAATGAACATGATTCTGATGTTAATTGTTCAGCAATTAACATCACAAGCATTAACACCCCTTCATACTTGGCTTAATCCTCATCCTAATTTATCCTAAATTAAAAACTAATTTTGAGCTCAAATCTGGAGAAGTTAAATTTAGACTCCAGTTGCTGCGCCCCTCCCAGAATGCCCGTCTTGTCGAGTCTGCTTGATATAAATAGGACTGACTTCAAGGATTCTGTGATTAGCATGGCACCACACCTCTTTCTGTCTTCCTTTTTCTCTTCTCTCCTCTTAGTCTGTCTGTCTCTCAGTCTGGGATCATCCACGCCTTTGTCCCCTTTGATACACATCCTTACAATAGGTCCTGGTGCAAATCATAGGGCTACTGGAAACTAAAATACCCAGCATTATCGTGAATACCATCACCTCCTAACCTCAGTGTGTCTCCTAAAAGACAAATTTAAGGTCTGCACCATGGACAAAACAGCCAAACTCATAATTAGTCAAAACCAGTAAACATGAAAATCTCAGCAGGAATACTAACAAATCCCAGTAAAAAACAAAACAAAACAAAAAACAGGCTACCACTTCTAACCCCTCATCTTCCGCTTTCTGGTTTCGCCCAAGCTTTGCTCTGCAAAACAATGAGCTTTGAGGTGAACATTGGTGTAAGTTGTTGCCGCAAGACTTTTTAGCAAGTAGGTGGAAACACACATGGCGATATTTTACCCCTGCCAAAAGAGTGCTCCAGTATGTGGCAACTCACTGCCAACACGAGTGTAAAAAACACTTAACGTGGCCGCAGCGGTCGAGGCAAGAAGGCAGATAATTAAGTGGATACAGTTTAGTTCAGTTAGTACGTTTAGCTCAAACACAAAGAAAGTCATACACGATTAGAATTCCCTTATGCGCAGAAGCACTGACCAACAGCCTCGTCTCGTTATCTCCAGCTCTGAGAAGACGACGCATAAATGGTCTAAATCAAGATAACAAGCACTTCATTGAAAATGAATAATGGCTAATGTCCAGATCTTCTCTGACCTTCTGTCATGAATATACAGTAGATATTTTAGTCACGGCATGCATGAGAGTGAATGCATACCAAGAATAACTATATAGGATCTTTGTTCACTCTCTCTGGGATGCATATAGCATGGCATCCACTAGCTATCAGGGAAATGCAGAGCTAAAGCCCCTCTTTACAGATATTTTGAAAAGTATTTGCAACTCGAATGAACACAGAGGTGCTTTAGCGGGATTTAATTGTCAATTTAACTCCGACAGAGCGGTTTATATCCTGGAACGAGGACGATGGTCCTTTTAACTTAGCTGACAAGTATGTCATTGAATCAGCTATGGGTGCTGAGCAACGTGACAGCAGCTTGTCTCTTCACAGTTGGCAAGAGTGTTTTGGAAGCCGATCTACAGAGCAGAACTTTAAAAGTGTGCGAACACCAGAGCAGTTTAAAACCAAGGCTTAAAGCATGTTTAAATCACTTATTTTACTCACGGATTTTATTAACTCACTGGTTTTAAAAACTGAAATAGAACTGAGTTTGGTACATGCTACCCCAAATCCATCATCTATTTATCCATAACTATTAATACACTTTACTGTCTAGTTGTCATCACCATTCCTGCTTGTTTCTTCAGGCTCCAGACCCACCGTGAGGAAGCGCCTGGGGGAGGAACACCATGCATGCTTATATCATCAGGGACGCACACTGATTTGGCAGAAAGTATTCAAGGAATGTGCTGACGGCCGCAAAACCCACCTCAGAAGTGACACATGACGGTAACGTGCAAGAAGCACAAGAGTATAATCTGACAGAGCAAAAAATCAGTATAGAGTACAGATATCAAGCCTACTAACAAATGTACCAAATGAGGATCTTAGGAATAAGTCAGAACACAGTATAGTATGCCTAATATGATGAAAACTGGTCCACAAGGCAGCCAGGCTTTTTTTCTTTTTATTTATAAATTAACAAACAGGTTGGTGATGGTGGGAAATTAAATTTGAAAGCAAAAATATATTAATATCAGGGTACTTGACTTACTGACCATAATAAATATTTTCCACAAGAACTCTTACAGACTGCTAAAATGTTCTGGAATCCCACAGGGGTTAGTACTGGGCTATTTTGGAAGCAGGAGTGTATTCGGCATGGTAAAAAGGTAATTATGATAAGTGGCTCAAGTATGCACACCTGCTGAAGATTACACCGGGTGTAATAATGAGAACACTAGTTGCTATTAAAGATTTTTTTTTTAAAGATTTTTAAAAAAAAAACTTGGAGAAAAGCAACCTAGAAAGCCCCTCGTTACAATATACAGTATTAACTCAACTGGATCATTATGCTTTTGTTCATCAATTGGTCAGCAATACATAAAAATGTAAGATGTGGGTGTGAGAAAAAACGTTCTCTCTCTCTCTCTCTCTCTCTCTCTCTCTCTCTCTCTCTCTCTCTCTCTCTCTCTCTCTCTCTCTCTCTCTCTCTCTCTCTCTCTCTCTCTGGTATGTGATTTTTGAGCATTGCATTCCACATTTAGTCCAAATTTGCTTTTATAATTCCCTCCATTGTTCTTGGAAGCTGTTCTACTAGATTTTTGGAGTGTGCTTATGGATATTTGTGTTCGTCAGCCACAAGGGTATTATGAAAGGAAGGTGTTGATGTAAGTGAAGTGAGGAGATCTGGGGTGCAGTCAGCATTCACATTCATCCCAAAGGTGTTCAGTAGGGATGAGATCAGAGCTCTACAGCAGCCCACTCAAGATCTTCCTCTTCAAAGCATGTAAAGCAGATCTTCATGGAGCTCACTTTGTGCACATGGGCATTGCCATGCTGGAACGGGTTTGGGTTTCCAAATTCAAGTTAATGCAAAATTTTATTATAGCGCATCTAAAGACAAAGTACAATTGTGTGCCTCCAGATTTGTGGTAACAGAATGGAAGAGAATATAGCATATATATCAGGAAAGGTCAGGTGACCCAATACTTTTAGCAATATAGTATATATACATACTGTATATAGACACAATGTTTTTTCTCTACAGTGTGGAAATGTACTAAGTTTCTGCTTTCCTTTTTGTGTCATTATTTTGTCAACAGAAAGATTAGTTTCCTCTCTTATCGTGCTTGTTTATGCCTTTACGTACAAGTGCTTCCGAGATTATGACCCTGAAAATGATAAAACTACCCAAAATGTGAGACATAGCCAAAGCACAGTCATTAAAAGCAGTGGTATTGTGCTTACAGCCTAAATTACGCGATGTACCGGATAAAAAAAAACACTGTAAGCCTTATCAAAGGCACTTCCTCTACATGCCTCATTACACAGAAATGGGCACAATGACCCGATAGGGACGCGTAAGAGCCATACAGCACAATCCCCTGTGGGGTTTTAGATGCCTGAGGTTCTGGAAATGTAAGACTCTTCACTTAAATAAAATTCAATGGATTCAAATTTAGAGACCAGTAGAGTTCTCCTACTGGCTTGAGTTAAGCTGCACAGATGTTCCCAATTTCCCAGAAACCCAAGCCCCTGAGATAACGACTCTGTGCTTCAGTACAGCAGCTATTAGGTGGCTAATTAGAGGCACA
Source organism: Silurus lanzhouensis (assembly GCA_039877035.1). Taxonomy (NCBI): domain Eukaryota; kingdom Metazoa; phylum Chordata; class Actinopteri; order Siluriformes; family Siluridae; genus Silurus; species Silurus lanzhouensis. The sequence continues at coordinate 1,891,654 of JBCEWE010000483.1, forward strand.
GACGCAGGAGCATGCTGATTACCAGCTCACGGTTCCAGCTGTGCAGAAATCCACTGGAGACTTCTCCATCACTGGCGTTTTTGTAAGACGCAATGATGCAGGGTTGGGGGGTGGGGTGGCGTTTCAACCACCTCGTTCTTCTTAAAGTTACTGCGACCAGGTGTACAAGTCTGAGTTGCTTTAATGACAACGACATGGGGGGCTGCTTCTCAAATGGGTAGCACAGTAAGGAAGAAGAAGACTGATTGTTAAAAAGAAGAAATTCGTCTTCCTGGCGTCGACAGTAAATAAAATGTCAGAGCAGACGCAGAATTAGGTCTCCCTCAACCTAAAAGTGCTCACTTTATCCTCTCAGGTCAGTGACACACACATGCTGAAGATTTCCAAGACTGGTGTAATGACGGCGTTATTTTAAGATTCAGGATGTCAGAATGGAGCTGCCCATCTCCCTGAGCTCTGTCGTCACACATCACTTATTTTTTTCCACTTTATCCAGGAGCAATAATGGCACATCCGTTCAATCATTCAAGCCTTTGGTTTGCAGTGTCTATCTAAGTACAAAGTCTGCCTGTCTGTCTGCATGTCCCTGTATTTGCCTCCATGTATTTGTCTCTTAACTGCCTGTATTTCAGTTCATCTACATGTCCATCTGGCTATTTTCTGTCTTTCCTTCCAAATGTCCTTCTTCAGCTAGCAGTCTGTGTTTTCTGTCAATCCATCCAATCAATCTGACTCTCACTCCATCTGTCTTCCTGCCCATGGGTCTGTCTATCATCTTTGCTTGCTTCTATTAATTTATCTATTCCCTGATCTAAATGTTCACTTCTCAGATATTGAAAATGAAAGAACTGAGCTGCTGTGGTTTGCGTTCCTATATATGCGGAACAAATATATCCTGTCACAGATGTCCCCGCTCGTCAGCCTTTATCTAACTGCTATCTAATGCTGACATAGATGCTAATTTAACTGGTCAACACAGGAATAAAACACACTACTGCACACACACACACACACACACACACACACACACTTCATGTGAATGCAAGTAATGGTGTTAGCATTGGTGTGATGAGAAAGCGGGGGCCGTGCTGTGGCCCACATATCAGCTCTTTAATTAGCCTCTCTTTCAGACCACAGAGTGGAGCAGAGGCAGCTTTAGTGCCGCTCGGCTGCCACCCAGACAGGTGTGAATCCAGAGTTGAGGGTGGAGTCACATTGGGACGGGCCGGGATGGTGGAGTGGAGAGCTCATGTACATAATACGATTTTATCGGTATGATTATTTCAGATGAAACACACCTTGCAACTGTCATTCCTACTCCATTCATTACTATCCTTGTGTGTGTGTGTGTGTGTGTGTGTGTGTGTGTGTGTTTGATAATCTGTCGCTTTTGACATGACTTCAACTGTAAAGATGTGGAAATAAACCCCAGCGCCCTGATTAAATCTGGAATGTAGGTCATTCAGGACTAGATTAGGAGGACTGGGTTACTTTCTGACCTGGAAAAGACTACAGCAGCTATAAGTATCCCTGAATATCCTGGGAATATCCTGGGAATATCATGGGAATACAGAGAACAGGCTTTTCATGCATGAAGTTAAATGAGTAACTGAAGCAGTATTGTTTCACAGCCAGTCTGTTGACAGAGATGTTTTTTACACGTACTTCACGTTTCTCAAGATCGGTTATCAGTGATTCAGAGCAGCGTGTGCATCACTCGCAGGCCGTGCGTTGGCGCTGATTACGAAAGCAGAAAAGTTTCAGCACAGATTGGGACATGCTGTCACGTTAACAGCGTTTAACAGGAAGTCGACTCATGCTTTCTGCGGTACTCACCTGGATCGCTGTGGGTGTATTCTAACAACTGATTATACTCGCCATTATAATATTCAACACGCTGTCTGAATATCGTCACCTCGGCTCGGTGTGTGTGAGTGCGCCTGTGTGTATCAATTTTAAAATGACAGTATATTGAATAGTCTTCTGGTAAAACATAAGAACGTTCTTATTTTGGACGCAGTTTGCAGTTGCTTTCAATATTTGTGAAGGGGTATTACACAACTTGCCTCAGCAAGACTCGCTTTGCACAAAGTGCTACACAAAATAATGACAGTCTTCAATAAGGATCTCTGTGCGCTTTTAGGGCACTTCAGCAAGTAATTCTTGTGCTAATTAGAGGCCTAGGTGAACTGATAGTGACTTGTGTCAGCTACAGGAAATAGCTGCTTTCCTTAATAATAAGCACTTGCTCGCTAGACAAGTCGTAAATCAGTCATTCTGAAAAGAGTTCAACAAAGGTGTTGCAGTATTTCTAGTAATGTGTTGAGACACATACGTAGACAGAGTGGCGGTCAGAAATATCTCACATTCACATCGGTGACTCTAAAAGAAGTGAAATTTGATTTCGGAACAGATGAGTAAATGTGGCTTATTCGAAAAGTCCTCAAAATGGTGCGTTCACACGGCAGATGGTGGAGCGCAGGTAGGGACCGGCCACACAAGCCTCCCTCTGGGTGCGGAGAGAAAATCTGCTCCTGTTCTCAGCCTTTCCAAGGCGACAGGAGACGTGTCGATGGCACACACAAGGCCATGCCTGAGAGAACAAGCTGTACTCAGAGTGCTCTGTAAGTGCAGGGTGGATCGAAATGTGACAGTTCAGAAGTCAGGACCTGTCAGAATTCTGCAAATATGACATGAAATGCTTTAAGCATCTTCACTCTGATGATGAGAATTCAACATTGGGGATGAGTGAGATGACAAAGAAAATATCACAGCATAATTCTTTCTATGATACGGCACACACGGATCCGTGGCAGCAAAACATAAAAATTAAAAAAACATCATCACTGAAAATCCTTCGTCTGCCAGCAAAATGCCAAACTGTACGCCGGACTCTGACCTCAAAAGCTGCCGAAGTGGATTATTAATTTACAACCACTCTTGTTTACTTTGAAAGTTGAACCCACAGGACAGCGAAGCAGATCGCGATGCTCAACGTGCTCACATTTGTTACGTGTCAAAAAAATGTAGAATCGTGTGGTTTTAATTTGTAATCCAGTTTAACTCTTTACGATTGTTTTGTACAAGTTTATATTCAGTGCTTTCCCTCCCCCTAAACACGCCGAGCTTGTGTCTCTTTTTTCACAGAAAGCATATGTTTAAAACACATTTGTGTGCAGCATACATTAAGCATTTAACCATTAATGTATAGATGAGTGTGTAATCTTTATAAACAAACAAAAAAAAATGTATTTTTTAAATCAATAGCCATGATATACATTTTTTTATCCTGCTAGCAAGAAATTAGATATCTGGCTTGCTAACCTTTTTTATTTGCGTGTGCATCTGTAGATTTATGTATCATGTTGAAAACTGGGACCGAATCTCATCAAGACAGGTGTGAGTTCTCACCAATGCTTTTAAAGATTTAAAGAATTATAACACATCCATTTCTGTAAACGATTTTTGGTAGCTAGATAAGTCAATGGTGTTTTGCTTGAAGGACAAAGTAGTTGATTCAGTAGTTTCTGTAGTTGATTTAAAAAAAAAAAAAGGAAATACATACCCGGAAGAAGTTAATATGTTAATGATTTACAGAGATTTACAGCGAAGTGAAAAACATTTCGTTAATAAAATGCTAAAACGCTTTTTAGTTACACTTTAGAAAGTGCTACATTTTTTTTCCTTTGAAATTCTGAGTGAAAAATCGACACGTTTGTGAACAAATGCAAACGATCCTAACAGGTGCCCTGTTATTTGTGTAACTTTCATAATCATCCGGGAAAAACCACAGCGTGTGGAAAATCACATTGTCCAGGACAGCCGAGTCAAAGTCCAGTGCAGTGAGCCCACGAGGCTATGAGGCCATCCATCTGACTTGTATTTACACAAACACACAGAAGATGTGCACTTCCTGACACGGTTATCTTCACGCCCACGCAGCTACTGGCCAACAAACTTTAAAAGGAAACAGGTATAAGCTGCAACAAGGTTTTTACGACTGTGTGAGCTATGTGGCTTTTATGAGACAGTTAAAAGATAAAGCCCAGTGAAAGCTGCTAGTCTGGGATTACTGAGGATTAGCTTTACATACAAGGGGAAAAAAAATCATAATTATCCAAACAATAGGGACAAAGTGAGAAAAAAGTCAGATAATGGACTTCTGAATCTCACACTTTCACTAAGCATTATGCTTTTTTATATTATTAAGTAAGAAAAATATATAATAATATACTTACTATTATATTAATATTAGTAGAGCTTGATACATTTATAACACTGCACTCACACTGGATACTATGAAAGAGTTACAAAAAAACGTCACCATTTTAACAATGTTTTCACTCTTTTTACAGAGCTGCGGCTATAGAAACCATAACATATCAGAACAAGCTTGGGGTGTAACGGTACACGTATTTTTAACCTGCTCAGGTGTAGGAGATTTTTCGGAAGATAACAGTAGCTCCCATGTGGGAATAAGCTTCTTCCGTTTCCTTTATGTCCAAATGTTTGTGCAAGAGGAACTAATCCTGAGACAGAAAATATGAGCAGTTGCACAAGGGAGCACCGATATACTTCAACAAGACCAAACAAGACAAAAAGCAGATTCAGATTAAAAAGGTGTAGGAAAATGTAATATGTTCAGATAGACATATACTAGCTACCGTAATTTCCGGACTATAAAGCGCACCCATATATAAGCCGCACCCACTGAATTTGACAAAGATTTTTATTTTAAACATAAATAAGCCGCACCTGTCTATAAGCCGCAGTCTACACTGAAACTAATGAACTTTACACAGGCTTTAACGAAGACAGTGTCTGTAACACGTTGTAACGGGTGAAATATGTTGCGCTTCCTTTAGCAGCATAGCGGCATTTTGGGAATAGGGTGCTGCCGCATTTTTCCGCTATTGCTGCATGTGTGGAGACCGAGGAATATGTCCTTATTATTTTCTGATGCTCATTTCTAAGTTTCTTTGACTAACCCATAATGCTGTTGCCAAGAAAAATAAAAAAGCACGAGTTTTGGAAACCTGTCTGTGCTTATATGATTTCTGTTGCAACTGGAGTTAGCGAGCTCTCCCTTCACCCAGACTCAACACGTTACAACGGCTTGTATCTAAACAGTAGCCGACCAAGAAAGTCATTGTTTACTGTCTTCCTCCTTCCTTTCACAACTATTTCTCTCGGGAGTTTATCTTTTGGCATCGTCGTGCATTTAAAAATCACCAAAAAAAAATGAAAATCAAATTTTCCGTTGTTGTATTTTTCTTGTAAGAAAAACAAACTAATCACACTCTCTTTTCACGGGAAATAACGAACACGTTTCCTCAGAAATGCGATCGTCCCTAAACAGGTCTTTGTGGAGTTGTTCTTGTTTTGGATGGATGGATAGCATTTAAATAATTGAGGCATGTGTCGTGCCAAAATGATTCGTCTTCAGTACGGCGCATAAATGTATGAACCACACTCTCAGAACTCTGGTTTCATTACGTCTGTCCTAACTTTGTGCTCTAGAAGCTGTTTTGTGGTTGTTTAAATGCAGCCCTAAAGCGTGTCAGAACTTACAACTCTGATAATGTCAGAACAACACTAAGAGGTCACTTAGAGAACAGCGAGTGGGCGCTGGAACACACCAAGCACTAGCGGGCATGAGATTTAATCTCGGCTTAGTTCCCTGTGTGTATGTGTGAAAGAACATTCAGGACATGAAAAAAGTGAAAAGTGATCCAGGAGGAAATAACATCAAACTGCAAACTGCTCCAGAGAGTCAGAGCAAAATGACATCATAAGAAATATATATTTGAATCCACGAGCCAATCAAACATCAAGTTTAAATGTGTTCTGATATTGGAGATGATGGCATTTCCATCCAAGTTCTGATGATGGAAAGTTCACTTATGGTGCGTAACTGCGGTGTCTCGGAGATTCTTTCCGCTTGCTCCGCAAACGTCTGCCTAGAGGCCGTGGTTCCATCTCATTCCTCCATGAGCACCAGTCCACAGCCAAAACCTCATGGACTGGACTTTCAAAAATCAAAAGTATATTGGGAGTGATTTCAAGCAAACCATTGTCCTGGGTCAGCAAGGTTCCATCCCATTCCCTTCTGCGCACTACTTCAGGGGCCGGTTTCTCCATCAGTTTGATTGTAAGCCTGTTATTACACTACTTATTGTATGACTAAATACGCTGTGTAGACTTTTGTCTGCACCACAGACACTTGAAATACATTGTAACTTGCAGTGTGTGACTCCAAATCAGGACATGCTGAAATGCAGGCAAGTAAGAAATATTTTAATGGAAGATGATGAAATGAAATCCGAATGAGTTTGCTTTATGGTTAAGCCATGGTTCAATTTGTTTATTAAATTATAATGGCAAAAACCAACATGAAACTGAACTGAAAATTCCTGTATTTAAAAATGTGTGTGATAACACCTTTAAATAGTTTTCATTTCTATAACTTAAAGGTTATATTGAAATTTGCACTTGCAACTTGGTATTTTTTAGTAAGTCATAACATCCAAGAAAGAGGATAATTACTACACTGGTACTCTAAAGCCTGCACTGGTGACGCTCCACCCAAATCCAAGCTCCCTGGGTTTAATGCAGATCATTGATTCAATCCAAAACAATAAACTCATCAATCTGATCACTTTGTGCCATGTAAACTTGGAGCTTCACAAACCGCTGAGTGTTCAGCCCAGACAGCAGTTCCTGGACCAGTCAAAGTGTTTGGACAGACGCTCACTCTGCCCTGTTCAGGCGTCCCACTGGGAACGCTGCTCCATTTCCATTTTCCAGAAGAAAATATGATACAAGAGTGAAAAAGAAGAAGACTCAGTTCACTCAGTTCCAGATCTTTTGTGTTTTCTGTCTCTCAGCAGAGAAGTAAAGATTTAAAGATAAAACAAATATTTGTTTAAAAAAAAAAAAAAAATGTATTAGTTGATGTTTCTATGGTAACAGGAACTTTAACACACTTCTGTAAGAGGACACTGATGTAGCGGTAAAGATACAAACACACAAGAGTTTGGACAAAATTAAATGAGGGGCTGGTGAGAGAGATACTGTTTACAGTTACTTTAACGTAAGTGACAACATTAATTTACTAGTTTGTCTGATGTTCCTCAGCAAATTCGCACAGTTTAAGAGACAAAATCATTGACATTCAGGCAATAATTGTGTGTTAAATGTGTGTTGAGAGAAGTGAGAAATGTCATTACTTGCTATCAACTAGGCAGAAAGGTGTAGAAACTTTGGCTTGTGGAGGACATGCTAGCATCATATGCTAAATAAATCAGCATCCCCTTTGCGATCAGGAAGCAGTGGTGTTTGAGAAGTCAGATAAATTTACGACTTGGGTCATAAAATACAGAACCTCTGAATTTGACTGACATTTTATTACCAAAAACCTCCTTAATGCGGTTTAGTCATTATAAAGTTGGTATGTGATGAAACACACACACACACACACACACACACACACACACACACACACACACCCCCCTCGGCTAATGGGTTTAACAGGCTGCATGCTCCAACACGAGTGTATCAGTATAGCACACACACCCTTTAAAACCTGTAGTAAACATATGGCACAGTCAATGTAATTCTTAGAAGTGTATTGCATGGTCAAACGCAAGGTCAAACTAAGGCTCTATTTCTGCTTTGTCTCTTTAAACATTACTGAATTTAGTATCACTATGAGGTTTCCAATTGATTGGTATAATAACTGTGAAGTTCTGATTGGCTAGCTTTTTGACTGTAAGGTTTTGATTAGGTAAAATAATGACTGCAATGTTTCTGATTGGCTAGTATAAAGACGGTGAGATTTTGAATGGCAAGTATAAGTCAAGTCAAGTTTATTTCTAAAGCACTTTTCACAACAGACATTGTCTCAAGGCAGCTTTACAGAAATCAACAGTTAAGGTGAATGGTGTGTATTTATCCCTGATGAGCAAGCCGTGGTGATTGTATAATGTCTGCAAGGTTTCTTATTGGCTAATATGACGACTGTAAGATTTTGATTAGCTAGTATGCTAAATGTAACTTCCTAATTGGCTAGTATAATGACTGTGAGTTTCTGATTGGTGAGTATACAGGGAGTGCAGAATTATTAGGCAAATGAGTATTTTGACCACATCATCCTCGTTATGCATGTTGTCTTACTCCAAGCTGTATAGGCTGGAAAGCCTACTACCAATTAAGCATGTTAGGTGATGTGCATCTCTGTAATGAGAAGGGGTGTGGTCTAATGACATCAACACCCTATATCAGGTGTGCATAATTATTAGGCAACTTCCTTTCCTTTGGCAAAATGGGTCAAAAGAAGGACTTGACAGGCTCAGAAAAGTCAAAAATAGTGAGATATATTGCAGAGGGATGCAACAGTCTTAAAATAGCCAAGCTTCTGAAGCGTGATCATCGAACAATCAAGCGTTTCATTCAAAATAGTCAACAGGGTCGCAAGAAGCGTGTGGAAAAACCAAGGCGCAAAATAACTGCCCGTGAACTGAGAAAAGTCAAGCGTGCAGCTGCCAAGATGCCACTTGCCACCAGTTTGGCCATATTTCAGAGCTGCAACATCACTGGAGTGCCCAAAAGCACAAGGTGTGCAATACTCAGAGACATGGCCAAGGTAAGAAAGGCAGAAAGTCGACCACCACTGAACAAGACACACAAGCTGAAACGTCAAGACTGGGCCAGAAATATCTCAAGACTGATTTTCCTAAGGTTTTATGGACTGATGAAATGAGAGTGAGTCTTGATGGGCCAGATGGATGGGCCCGTGGCTGGATTGGTAAAGGGCAGAGAGCTCCAGTCCGACTCAGACGCCAGCAAGGTGGAGGTGGAGTACTGGTTTGGGCTGGTATCATCAAAGATGAGCTTGTGGGGCCTTTTCGGGTTGAGGATGGAGTCAAGCTGAACTCCCAGTCCTACTGCCAGTTTCTGGAAGACACCTTCTTCAAGCAGTGGTACAGGAAGAAGTCTGCATCCTTCAAGAAAAACATGATTTTCATGCAGGACAATGCTCCATCACACACGTCCAAGTACTCCACAGCGTGGCTGGCAAGAAAGGGTATAAAAGAAGAAAATCGAATGATATGGCCTCCTTGTTCACCTGATCTGAACCCCATTGAGAACCTGTGGTCCATCATCAAATGTGCGATTTACAAGGAGGGAAAACAGTACACCTCTCTGAACAGTGTCTGGGAGGCTGTGGTTGCTGCTGCACGCAATGTTGATGGTGAACAGATCAAAACACTGACAGAATCCATGGATGGCAGGCTTTTGAGTGTCCTTGCAAAGAAAGGTGGCTATATTGGTCACTGATTTGTTTTTGTTTGGTTTTTGAATGTCAGAAATGTATATTTGTGAATGTTGAGATGTTATATTGGTTTCACTGGTAAAATAAATAATTGAAATGGGTATAAATTTGTTTTTTGTTAAGTTGCCTAATAATTATGCACAGTAATAGTCACCTGCACACACAGATATCCCCCTAAAATAGCTAAAACTAAAAACTACTTCCAGAAATATTAAGCTTTGATATTAATGAGTTTTTTGTGTTCATTGAGAACATGGTTGTTGTTCAAATTAAATCCTCAAATGAAATTAATCCTCAAAAATACAACTTGCCTAATAATTCTGCACTCCCTGTAAAGACGGCAAAGTTTTGAATAGCTAGAATACCAACTGTTCTGATTGGCTGGTAGTAAAAGAGAGAGAGAGAGAGAGAGAGAGAGAGAGAGAGAGAGAGAGAGAGAGAGAGAGAGAGAGAGAGAGAGATGTATTACTGGCCAACATCATAAAGCACTAAAATTGGACCAAAAGCCTAAAGAATGTATAAATTTATACTTTCACCCTCTTTCCATTCATGTAAAAAAGCCTTTGGGATTCCGGCATATAAAACTTAATTGTGTGTGTGTGTGTGTGTGTGAGACCCCTCCAAGCATAGGGAACTGGGCGTTTCTGTGTGGTAAAAAGCACTTACAGTAATAATGCACCAGGGCAGTGTGGGTGTAGTGTGGCTTCCATCTACATTAAACATATCAGCCTGTGTGTGTGTGTGTGTGTGTGTGTGCGTGTGTGTGTGTGGCAGGCTTTAACACAGAATCAAGGATCCCTGAAGTTCACCTCAATGCCAGTTTTCTTTCTGCTTCACAGGCTGCTGATTGATGTGTGTGTAGTTCTAGCTGGCTATTAATAGAAGTGCATAGAGTTTATACACTCACACTCACACTCACACACACACACACACACACACACACACACACACACACACACCAAGAGATCTCTTCAGCACTAACCAAACTGCCCTCATTCTTTTTGCAACAATTGGGACAATTACTGCAGATGACGTGATATAAGAAATAACATCGAAAAAAAATAAATGTTTCATGATTTAAAAAAGAGTTTACCTCGTGTCCCTGTGGCCAAATCGGCTACTTTCTGAAAGGCATCCAGGAAGGCGGCCACAGCCATTACCGTCGTCCTGAAAGGGGCACACACACACACACACAAGTTCAGTTCCTCTCTCCTTATACAGCTTTATCTACAACACACACGTGCAGGCATCTGGCAGGGGTTCAGGAACTTGATGGTGATCTTTAATCCTGCAGGTTTAATGTGTGTTTAATAGCCGTCCTGAACCTTCAACCTTGGGAACCCTCGACCTGAACACCAGGTTCCTGCCAGCTGCTGGAGAACCTTTAACAATGCACAACAGTTCCCGATAAAGTCTCTGCAGACTGATATGGAGAAAAACAGAAAGAGAGAAAAAACATCCAGGAGAAGAAAAAGAAAACTGCAAAGAAAGAAAGAAAGCAGCATATATACACTTTAAAGATCCTCATGGGCCAAAAGAAACAAACCCTGAGGCCAGGCCCAGTACGTTCTCTCTACATTTTCACTACAGTTTCTTTATTCTTCACTCAACACTGATACAACCTGATTTCTATTTCTTTTTCCTTTTTTGGCTCTGACTGAAACGTTCCACTGTCGAGCCCAGGCTCGCTCTCAAGGACGAGTTTTTTTCAGGTAAGCAAACATATGACACTTCTAGTTAACCTTAAGATGTTACGGGTTTCTCTACAATCACACATTTATATACACATGCACAACGGTCATGTGATGTCTAAAAAAAGCCGTGTTGACTTAGACACACCAGCTGTGTGACTCATAATAAACCGGTCCTGTGTTATTACTACGTCAATATAATGAAACTTATTTTACCTCTCAAAACCATCATTCCTTTCCCACACTGAAGTGTTACAACCTATTCAAATATCACTACAACCGTTTCGATTTACAATATTAGTGTTCATGTAATAAATATTAATGATGTATCAATAAATATAGCAATAGTTAGGATATGTTTATTTACATTCTATTACATTGCTATAATATACACTATATGGACAAGAGTATTTGGACACGTGGCTTTTCCAGCCATATGTGGGTCTTCCTAAACTGCTACCACATAGTTTAAAGATCGGATGTCTTTGGATCGTAGCATTACATTTTCCGTTCACTAAAACTTGGAGACCCAAACCTGTTCCAGCATGACTATGCCCCTGTTCACTAAGCTAGATCCGTTTAGATATGGTGTATATGGGTTGGAGTGGAAAATCTTTGATGGTGCCTGCTATAGAGCTCAACACTATAGAACACTTTTGGGATGAACTTGAATGTTGACTGCACCCAAGGCTTCCTCTGGCCTCCCCACTCTAACATAATAGATCAAAGCATAACAAATACCATTCGTATTATTACGTAACATCACATGAAATGGAATACAGTGGAACCTCGGAGCTCGCGGTCTCAGTGCTCGCGACCTCGCATGCTCGCGACTTTCATTCCGACCGGCGACTCTCATTCAGATCGGCTCGTGAGCAACCGCGAGCTGCTCAAAACGCTAGTTTTAACATTTCTAATCAAGGTTTATCTCATTAAAATTGTCTAAAAAATGCTTTACAACAATTTCTATTATGTAAAAAGTGTTATTTACTCATTTAAATCGATTTCGTATAGTGTTCTTTGGGTTTTTACTGGGTTGGAAGGGGCGTATCAAAAGGTCGCGAAAATTCGGAACTTGCGACCGGTCTTGGTCCCTAACCCTCGCGAGCTCCGAGGTTCCACTGTGTAACGTAAAATGCTATAGCATAATTGTACGTAATACAAACTTTGCATTGTGTTGTGATATGTAACTCTTACTGTGGTACATTGCCCATGATGGTGTATAACATGCTATTATACACCATAGCATGTGTGTAGCATAGCATGTTATGCTATGCTATGTATAAAAACATTTTGTTTGTGACGTGACAAAATGTGTTACGTCACATTTTGATACGATCTTATGTTACAAATTGGACGTTATAGTACACGCGTTTTGCACCAGGCTATGTGATGGCACTGTGATATGCTATGTTGTGTTATGTTACACTAGTACATTAGAACAGTACATTATGTTACAATATGACGTGTTCTGTTCTGTTATTTTATTTTATTTTAGATCACACTACAGTACATCATTCTACACAATTTCATTAAATACCACTTGCTACAATTCTACAATAACATAATTATAACCATAATTCAACACACCATTAAACTATTTTGGTTTTATTGCATTTCTGGTGCAACTTTCAAGTAGCTCACGGGCTAAAGACAAATACGCACGGCAAAACTCATTTCATAGATCTGAGTCACACATTTCAAACTATTATAATTATACACTCGTTTTTGAATCGCTGCACATCCAGTGAGCTCTTGGATTCTAAACCTGTGTTGGCTCATACTGATCGCTAATTACACAATTAGTTCATATGTGAGAAATTACATTTCGTTCACAAAAACCAAAGGGCTAAAGGTAAAATGAATACAATAAAAGTGTTTGCGTCAATACACTCACTGTTTTGTAGCTAGCTTACTATTTAAATGGTTTCTAAGAACGTGCATACCAAATATACAAATGTCAAACCTACAAAAGAAAAGAAAACAGAAAGTTAATAAGAAGTTGTAAATGTTTGAGGTTAAACATTTCGCTGTTTTAGATTGCTGATTATCAGCAGATGTTTGCTCGGTTTTGGGTTTAAAGGCCTCGGAATCGTGGACTGTCGATCATGCGTGTGATGACTGAAGCGGTGGTAGAAATGAAAAATGAAGGAAAAGCCACTGAAAGCAGATCAGAGAGCAAAAACATCATCGGAAAGCCTGGATCACGTTTCGTTTCATTTCAGGTTTCTCAAAATAATTATAAAGCAGGTCAGATCATGTGGGAGATGGGAAAAAACAGAGTAGATATTAATTTCACTTCAGATCTGTCCAGAAGAGCTGTAATGATGAGGTGAGGTGAGGTGAGGTGAGGAGAGACAGAAGATCCTGACAACCATATTACAGAGCCCTCAAACTCGATATGTCATCAGACATGTCCGCAGCCGTGTGTTTGCTTCTTTAGATGTGTTTTTTTGTACACAATTAAAAAAGGAAGTCATTGTTTCCCTGTACAGCTAAAACACGTCATGCCCTTCAACATACTTCATTAAATGTAATGTGACTGTACATCAATGTGAAATTAGATGATTATCTGCACCAGCTCTTGGAAGAATTGGGCAGGGTTTATGGAGGCAGAATAAAATAAACCTGCAATAAGAAAAAGGAAACCTGACTCAGAATGGCAGCTGAATTCAGCTTTATTGTAAAACTCTAGCTCATGTACAGCTCTGATACATTATCATTACTATCTAACTCCTTTTTGACATTAAATAAAAAATATTCAATCCGGCCTGTTCTACACATGCTAGCTCATTCTACAGCTTGCATAAGTCTGTAATATGACTTTAATTTCATCACATGATTCATGCTGATTAAACAGAGGCATTCATCCAGAAAGGCTTTGTGTGGAATTTCTCCTCCCTGTGCAAACTACAGGAATTAGGCAACAACATGATGAAACGGATGCACGTTATACACGTCTTATAAGCACTTCGGGAATGTGCCCAGGATGATGCACTTTAATGTCAAATCAGTGCTGGAAAGATATCGTTCGATTGATCGTTATTGATGAGAGGATCTACGTGAGCGTGACGGATTTGAAACGTCGTCTACCTCGTAAATATTCTCCATGGACAATTGGCAAAAGCAATCCCCATGAATCTTGTCTTTTAAGGCACAACTGTGGAAAAGTATTTCACCGTGAAACTAATATTACATTACAAATAACACAGTGAAAATACAGACGCATTAGACTGGATGAGGCTTTTACCCAATCTCAGATTCCTTTATGTGGATTTTCCAAAATTAGCATCGAATTCCAAACGTTCAGGAAATCAGTGGGAACCTCTGAGCGTTACTGAGTTATTCTGGGTGGGTTGGATGTAAGAGCGGTTTATATTCCTGAGTCCTGGGTTTGTGCGTGTGGAAAGAAAATTCCAGACTGATTTAAGATTTGTTGATTCGTTCTATTTTGGAGGTGTTAGTGCAGGGCGGGAAAAGAATGTCAAAAAAAAACAGACCTCAAACAAAGTGGTTTCCTGAGTTTGTATTGTTTTGAGGACAATTTTCCATTTTTCCTAAGAAATTAATCCCTTAATAGTGGGGATGTTTCCAGACATGCACAAATACCTGGGTATTGATTGTAAAAGGTAATACAAGTTTACACAAAGAAAGTAGCAATGCACAGAAATACAGGTGGATGGAAACTAAAGAGAATATGAGAGAGCGAGCGAGAGAGAGAGAGAGAGAGAGAGAGAGAGAGAGAGAGAGAGAGAGAGAGAGAGAGAGAGAGGGAGAGAATATATTTCTTACCTTATCTGAGCCTGCAGTTTTCCCGCTTTACTGATGAAGTCTTCCCAGACTGGGTAACTGCTCTGTGGAAACAAAAACACACAACCAGAGCAGTCAGATACTGTTTAAACACCATGCTACACTTTCAGTCAAATAACTGCCCATTCAGACATCATTCCTGACTTCTAATCATGGTATCGACGACATTAAATGCCACAGATCACTGCACCTGTAAAAAAGAAACGGCGAATCAAATGCCAATCAAATATATCTGTTAACGGCCATTAATAAGCAATAACCGCTTGCACCTATTTTGTCTTTGTTAAAGCAATGAAATTCAAGAGGGTGGGTCACGGTGGCATCTTTTTTTTTTACAGAAAAAGCTCATTAGAGGAGTAGTCACTAATCATGAGGTCAACATGGCCTCATTTAGAAATTTGTAATGATATGAAAAAGTCTCAAAAGATTACAGTAAGCGGTGGAGGGGGGGGGAATACAACTGTACCCCTTTTGTCCTTACTGTAACCTCCTTTGTTGTGTTTGTAGCATTTCTGAATTATAGACATGCAACCGTTTCACATTCACAGTTATGATTTATTCAACAGATTAGACGAAGCTATCAAATCATACATACACTTTGTAAGTGTAGTTGTTTTAACATCCTCGATTACATTTCTCATAAGAACAGTGTGCATATTTAGCTTATGTTTGCAAATAGGTAACAACCATACTGACATCTTAAGATGCATTGTCTAATTATATTAATACGCTATATACTTATAATTATATATTGTAGTAAGATTAACCCAAATAATCTAAAACAAATCTAAATAAGTATCCATATGAACCATCATTCTTACAGCATAATGTTACAAATCTTGATAAAGGCGCTAAATGTTAATACTGCTGACAAATAAAAATGTTCTTTATATATTTGTGTGTGTGTGTGTGTGTGTGTGTGTGTGTGTGTGTGTGTGTGTAACGTTTTTAATACTGAGAAGATCCTAAACACTACAGTATGAGGTCATTCTTGATTTTATACCCCTGCACGCAAGCACCAACCAAGGCTTGATGTGTCTCTTGTACTTTACACAATGACTCTTGAGGGAATAAAGTTTCACGAACAGATAAAGTTTCATTAAGCTCTCGAAGCGTCGCTCAGGAATTAAGCACGAAAACAAACCATCCACACGCAAACCACGTCCAGACAAAAGCTTGATTCATGTTTTGCCTTAAAGCTGCACTGACAGAATGACTGACTGATCACTGCTCGACTCAGACCCTTCAGGAATGTGGGACTTGTGCAACTTTAAACTGCTCAACACTGGACAGAGAAATAACTACACAATGAGAGAGAGGAGGAGGAGCCCTCAGAGCTCCACAGTTCACAACTAGCTTCCTTTACACAGGCTAGAAAATTAGATCTTCAGTTGCACTAATAAGCATTTATCAAACAAAACTCTCAAATACAAGATATTTACACTGATCTGGGCTGTTAAAATTACTTCTACACAATCCATTCAAATATAAAAAAAATAAATCCTGACATTTTAGACCTCCTGAAACTCAGACCTCAGTCAAATCACACGCCTGTAAAATTCAGAACTTAATTTCAATGATCACCGATCATCAGCCATGCATTACAGCAAATGAACACAAATTAGGACATGGCGTAAAAGACAATAAGACACCTGATCCAATAACAGTCCTCTGGTCTTTATGAAAGCAGAACCTAGACACTGTGTAATAGGCAATTAATATTTTAGGGGGGGTCTGAAAGTCGACCCCTGCGTGAGGGTAAAATATATCAAACGGCAACAATAGAGCATTTCAAAGTCGGTCCAACCTTTTGCATTGAGTTTGTATGTGTTCATTCAGCCGAGGTACTGTCTCTAAACCATTACTATTGGAATGTCTTGTACATTAACACCGTATTGGTATGTATTATATTACTGTAACAATCTAGTAAACTATCTAGTAAACTAGCTACCAAAGTTACCAAAAATAAACTAGACTGCACTGACACTGGTAGAAGTTGCATAGGCCAGTGTTCCAGACTTTTGAAGTGGAGGGTCGCAGACTTACTGTCTTCCAAGTGTCCTGACTTATAGAGTCCTAGGACTCCACAGGTTATATTGTACAGGGTCCTTGAATTGCCAATAGTCCTTAATTTACAGACTCCAGAAAATCTCTGACCAACAGATTACATGAAATCCCTATTTTACAAACTTCAGGGTGTCTCCAATTTCTCCAATTATGCATTCCCACAAGTCCCAGACTTCTCAAATCCCTGACTACTGGAGTCCTTTCAGACAACAACGTTCAGAGTGCTCATTCATTGTTTTTTTTTTCTCCAACAGGTGGAAAGTGTAGTAACTGCAAGTTAGCAAATTTTTTTTTTTTACATTTCTTGGCAAACAGTAATCTTACTAATATCACTTTGTTCCCGCTAATTCTGACACATAAATTCTGACACATTGCACACTCACATCACACCAGCCCTGGAGTCCCTTATAAAGGAAACATGTCTTTTGCAAACACGTTCACCAATTTTATTTTCCAACTTTAAAAAGATGTCAATTATTCTATACAATCTAAAATGTCAACAATGTTTTTTCCACTTTGGAATCGTATATTAGACATGTTGAATAATTGTAATTAAGGTTTGAGACATTCTGTTTTGGGAATTATTTTGTTTTGAAAATTGTAAATAAATATTTTTTATTTTTTGGTTTTGAAATGTCAAGATTTACCAACTACTACTGTAATTCATTGTATTAATTGTTATTAAAAAACGTTTAAACACAGCAGGAGCGAGCAAGAACGAAAAACAATCACTTATAAACTGTTATTTTGCAGTAATTATAAATACTACAAGAGTACAACAAGTTTATTGTATTCAATTAATTTTGTAGCGCTTTTAACAATGAACAATGTCTCAAAGCAGCTTTACACAGATAATGTGGTGATAAAGAATGAATAAAATGTTCTCTATGTGTACGTTTGTCTCTGATGAGTGAGCCGGTGGCAACTGTGGCAAGGAAAAACTCCCCGAGACGGCATAAGGAAAAAAGGTTTATGGCACTTTCCTCAATATGTGATTTATATTCAATTGTATAAGTAGCAAAACAAATGATTAATAAAAAAATAACACTAGAGACCCAACATGATATTCACAACAATGACCGCTTTTAACCTCAACTTTCATTCCTCTGGATTTTTGTTCAGTTTCTAGATCCAGATTGATCACGTGACCCTTTACCAGGTGTGTGAGTTTCATGCAAAAATGTGCGCATGATTGCAAATTCAAAGTAACATACAAATGCCTATGTGTAATGAATCACTCACAAACAACAATTATATATTTATATATATATATATATATATATATATATATATATATATATATATGCTTCTGTTAAAGAATTAAAGACTGTAAGTTGCCTTTTTAAATATAATATAAATAGTAATTATTTGTAGTAGTGGTGGTGTAAGTGGTAGTAGTAATTGTAGACTTAACAATTAAAAGGACCACAAAATTAATAATCATTTTTTACCTTCATGTCATTAATAATGGCCTGAAAGAGCCCTCCCAGAGCACTACACTCTTTCTCCATAACAGCTTCCATTTTCTCCCTCAGAATGATGCTGAAGATCCCAGTCGGTACAGAAAAATCCAGCCAAACAGATCGGTATCGGTATGTAACAGTACGAGTCGGAGTATCGGGTTACCGAGCGCGGCGGAGAGAAAAACAGCGGACGATGAGATTTAAAGGCTCTTTTCTTTCCTGCAACCCAGCGCGTCCCATAACTCCCACATAACTGATAGAAATCCACAGAATCACCGGTGAACACGCCGGAAGTTTATAAAGCAAAACCGGATAGACTGTAAACGTTGAGTAAAGACGGTAAGGAGTGAAGTAGTTCCATCTGCTCTTCTCCGCTTCGTTCCTCAATAACACTCTCTGTGTGCTGACAACACCGAGGGGGCGGGGTGAGAGGGGGCGGGGCTACTACTGCACGCGCCATCCAAAAGCTCTGCTGTTCAGAGCGTCACGTAGCCACGCCCACCGGAAATGAAAACGCTTTCGATCAAAGTCGATACATTTAAACACGACAGAAATGTACAATATTTAACAAAAAGTTACACAATAGCATATTGTTAATACATACAATTTACAGATTAATTATGTGTGACGTGATTATACCATTACTTTCTTTAAGATTCGGTATCGGATAATTAATTAATTCATTTAAATACAAGTTATGGTTCTCCAATGGACTTGTTTTGTAGATAGGAAGCAAAGAAAATACAAAACTGTAATACCTTTAAATGCATATAAATTCCAAAATACATACAATATTTCTTAGAACAAACTTTAAGACAAACTTTGAAACCTAATTAACATTTATGTATAATTATATATATACTGTATATATATATATATATATATACACACATAATTATGTGCATATAAATTACTGGGTAAATTAAAAAATACATACAACTTCACCAATTCATAAATAATATATACCAGCTCCAGTATATAATGCAATAATTTATAATGTTTGTTATTTTTACTTCTATACAAGTGTAAAATAGCTAAAGATGAATGTTTAGATCTGCGTTCTAAATAATAACATCGCAAGTAATCAACGCATCTAAATATATAAAAATCTTGATATTATAATTTTTTTTTAATTATTATTTACATAATTTAAATTGAATTAATATAAGGGTCTTCTTGATTTAACTAAACCTTACACAAAAAGTGTAATTATACAAACATTGTGGAAATAATTATAAGAACAATTCACCTGGGTGTTCAAGTTAAAATGCCACCGCACAATTTAAAACCGATCATCACAAAAAAAATAGTATGATTTTTCCCATAAAGGTGAAAAGCTTAATGGTTATAAAACATAAAAAAAACACAAGCCTCTTCAGATTAATTAAATTTACGCCTTATAAGTTAAAAATCACCCAAAATTATGTCCCCTCGGAACTCACCAAAAAGTATTTATTTTACCATTCACTTTTTTGAATGAACTCCAATAATGTTTACAGGAGTATTTTAAAATGATATTATTTAAGTTAAAATTTAAGCTGAACAAGTATATCACGCATTAACAGAAGTAAAACAAGATAAAATAAGAGCAATTTCTAGAAATATAAAAATACAAAAAACAATCATTATTATTTTTAGTTTTTTTTTTTTTTACCTGTACACCTGTTTGTGTTTATATTTTATTACAGCCATTAATTAATAAACATTCAGCACACATCTCGTTCAACATGATTTTATCTGCAGTGAACTGTATTTGAGTAAATAACTGTACTTTAGTGGCACCGAGCGGCAAGACCCAGCAAAGACATGTTTTTTTGATAGGTGCTAAAAAACAACAACCCTAATAATAATAATAATAATAATAATAATAATGATACCAATAATAATCATCATCATCATCATCATCATCATAATAACTGTACAACAATAAAAAATGTAACAAGGAAGCAAGGAAAAAAGCAAAAGGGCTTCGATACGCAACTACATATTTAAAATTATTAATTATTTTAGTTATGTAAATTAAACACTGTATATACAGTTAGATTATATTCATTTGTACTGAGTAGATTTGCTTTAAAGTTTTTATGCTTTTAAAGAATCTTGGCTGCAATTAAAAAGAATGAAGATACGTGGACAAGTTCAGTAAATTCAGTGACTTGTGGCTGCGATTTAGTGCTTTGGCGCCATCTTGTGGTTGATTTCCAGTTACATTTTTCTGTTTATTATTATTTTGTATTATTATATATATATATATATATATATATATATATATATATATATATATATATATATATATATATATATATATATATTTTTTTTTTTTTTTTTTTTTTTTATTCCAAATTTTGATCTAAATCTGGTGATTTCCGGTTGACATCTAAATGATTTCGTTACAAAAATGTATTTATTTATTTATTTATTTATTTATTTATTAACTACACACCTGCAAATGAATGAATAAAAGGCAACAAGGTTGTTATTGGGTGTTCTTTTTATTGTCATCTAGCGGTTTATTTCTGTATGTAAACGGTAGGTCAAAACCCCTCAGCATTTTGTTTATATTTATATTTTTAAGCCACACTTTCCATAAAAATATGTATTTGCTCAATGCTCAAAATGCTCAAATGTATGTATATATTTTATACAGGGTCATGTGATCATATTATAGGGTGACAGGTGAAATTATTAAACGCAATATATAATTAAAAGTAGTAGTATTTACAGAATAAAATAGCTGAATGTACTTTAAAATAAAACTAAAAATTACAAGACAGTCATTCTTCACTGCACATAAATCTTCTTCTTTCGGCTGCTCACATTAGGGGTCGCCACAGCGGATCATCCGTCTTCATATCACCCTGTCCTCTACATCTGCCTCTTTCACACCAACTACCTGCATGTCTTCCCTCACCACATCCATGAACCTCCTCCTTGGCCTTTCTCTTTTCCTCCTACCTGGTGGCTCCATCCTCAGCATTCTTCTACCAATATAATTCATGTCCCTCCTCTGCACCATCTCAATCTCGCCTCCCTCACCTCGTCACCAAAACATCCTACATGGGCTGTCCCTCTAATAAACTCATTTCTAATCTTGTCCATCCTCGTCCCTCCCAGCAAAAACCTTAACAACGCCAGTTCTGCTACCTCCAGCTCCACCTCCTGTCTTTTACTCAATGCCACTGTCTCTAATCCATACAACATCGCAGGTCTCACCACAGTCCTATAAACTTTCCCTTTCATTCTTGCAGATACCCTACTATCACAAATCACTCCTCTCCACCCACTCCACCCTGACTGCACTCTTTTCTTCACTTCTCTTACACACTCTCCATTATTTTACACTGTTGACCCCAGGTACCTGAACTCCTCCACCCTCTCCACCTCTTGTAATACCCCTGTAACCGCACCACTTCACTGCCCCCCCTCATTTATGCACATGTACTCTGTCTTTCTCCTACTGACTTTCATTACTCTTCTCTCCAGCACATATCTCCACCTCTCCAGGCTCTTCTCAACCTGCTCATTACTCTCACCACAAATCACAATATCATCTGCAAACATCATAGTCCAGGAAGACTCCTGTCTGACCTCGTCAGTCAACCTGTCCATCACCACTGCAAACAGGAAAGGGCTCAGGGACGATCCTTGATGCAGTCCAACCGACTTTCCACTCTTCATCCTTTTAATCGCTGCTCTCACTTCCTCCTTACTAATCCTATTCACATCCTGCTTCACTAACTCCACATCATCCAACCTTCTTTCTCTCTGATTTTCCTCATTCATCAGCTGCTCAAAATACTTCCTCCACCTTCTCAACACACTCTCCACACTAATCAACACATTTCAATCTCCATCCTTTATTGCTCTAACTTGCAACACATCCTTCCCAGCTCAGTCCCTTTGTCTGGCCAATTGGTACAACCTCTCATACAGCTCCTTATATGCCTTTTCCTTGGTTTTCGCCCATCCCTCTTTAACTGCTGCCGCATCTCCTTGTACTTCTGCCTACTTTTCTCATCACTCTGTTGATCCCACTTCTGTTTTGCCAACCAGTTTCTCCTTATGCTCTCCTGCACTTCCTCATTCCACCACCATGCCTCTTTGTCTTCCTTTCTATTTACAGATGTCACACTAAGTACTTTTCTAGCTGCCATCCTCATCACTCCCGCAGTAGTTACCCAATCATCCAACACATCTTCACCATCACCGAGCCCCTGTTTGACCTCTTCCCTGACCCTCACACTACACTCTTCCTCCTTCAGTTTCCACCATCTTATTTTTCTTTCAGTCCTCATTCCCTCCTCTTCCTCTTTACCTCCAAAACATCCTACAGACCACCATCCGATGCTGTCTAGCTACACTGTCCCCCGCCAACAACTTACAATCTCCAATCTCCTTCAGGTTGCATCTCCTGCATAAAACATAGTCCACCTGTGTGCACCTTCCTCCACTCTTATAGGTCACCCTATGATCCTCCTTCTTCTTAAAATAAGTGTTCACCCCTACACCATTTCTCTTTCCATCCACAGTTCCTCCTCTCCTTCTCCTCCTTCGGCCAACAGTAGCCCAATTTCCACCGGTACCCTGTCGGGTAACAATACCTGTGGCAGTCGTTGTTAACCCGAGCCTCGACTGATCCTGTATAAAATTCTTATTTGTGATCCACATATTCGATTTGGCACATGTTTTACGCTGGATGCCCTTCCTAACGCAACCCTCCCTAATGGCTGGGTTTCACTGCACATAAATCACATTTGGAAAAAAAAAAATGTTTGTTTGTTTGTTTGTTTGTTTGTTTGTTTGTTTGTTTGTTTGTTTGTTTAAATGCTGAACTCAAAACTGCTCTGAAACATTGTCCGTTTATGGAACTTTTTAATTGAAATAAATTATGTGCACTTTTTCCAATATAAATATGGCAGAAATATGTATAATGTGAAATTTATGTAATAACCCATGCTGTATAATACTTTTTTTTAAAATTGCAAGCACTTTATAAATTGACCCTGGGTTTTGGAAAGGTAGTGGATAAATAAATAAATGTCTTTATAAAATTACACAGTCATGTACATGGAGTCAAACAGCTGGTGTTCAGAATCATATCAATATTGATAATGTTATATTTAAACACACAGAGCATCATCATTTTGTGTGTTTGGACAGCTGCTCTACGCTATGAGCAGTAAAGCAGCACAAAGCAAACACTCATTTCTCTCTCTCTCTCTCTCTCTCTCTCTCTCTCTCTCTCTCTCTCTCTCTCTCTCTCTCTCTCTCTCTTTCTCTCTCTCTCTCTCTCACACACACACACACACACGCACACACACACACACACACACACACACACACACACACACACACACACACAGTATATGCCATTAGCATGTGTGTGATATGCACTATTATTGTGGTTTCTAAGCAGCAGATGAACATTTGCAATTCACAATGTGTGTGTGTGTGTGTGTGTGGTGTGTGTGCATGTGTGTGTTTTTCTGTCACTACTCACTGAAAAGCTTTTTTGAATCTGTAAACACTCAACAGAGTTAATTATTTAAAAAAAATATCCTGCGGGGATCAGCACTAGGTCTGTAACACACACACACACACACACACACACACCTGTGTTGTCCTTGTGGCCTTACAGTGTACCTGTTGATTATAAATTATAAACAATCATAAACAGTCTTCAAATTGTTTGAATGTGTTTGATGCTTGCGATGGTTTTACTATGAATTTGATGATGTTGTCCTGCAGCCTCGAGTGTTTCTGCACATTATACACAAAACTACATCCTCTTTCATTTCTTCTTCCTCTATGTCAAATTCCTTTGCTCTTTTACTGCTGTCTTCACTGTATCATCTCCATCATCATCATCATCATCATCATCATCATCATCATCATCATCATTTTTGTCACCACCATTATCATCTTTTAACCCTCCTTCATTTACAGATTCCAAATAGAATTGTATAAATGTAAACAACAAAAGTCACTTTTTTAACAGTAACAGTTTAACAGTTATTTATTACTGTTTTATTTATTTATGATAGCTTCTGGTTTTTATTCCTCCAAATTCCTTCCAGTTAACCTGCAATTACATCACTCCAAGGTATTTTTAGTTCTTTTATTTTTCATTTTTAATAAACCCTTAAAAGGTGCTAAATGCTTCAGCAGACAGACTGTAAAACCTTTCACTGAGCATGAAATCCCTTGAATTATCCAAAATAACTTTCAAAGAACTCTTGAAGAATGCTTTTTCTTAAGAGTGTATGAAAACCTCAATTTTAGTATTAGGACAGCTTGTAGACATTAAGAAGAAGCCATTAATCTTGTTTAAAACATATATTAAAATGCTTATATTAGGATATTATTTAACACAACAAATTACTTTTAATATTATTATAAATAAATAAAACAGGAGTCACTTTATACCTACAACCTTCTTTATTCAAAATCACACCACTTCAAAGAACATGCAAAACAAGATGTGTTGCTCTTCTTTAAATGTGCACTCATTGTAGAAATAAATGGCAGGGCATGTCGAGAATAAATATGTTGCACAAATTCTACACAGTTAAATATGTAGGGCTGCGCTCAAACCACAGCACATGCAAACACTTGCTGCTAACTGCTAACAACGCTACATGTTTTGAAACTACAGTACAGACACATGCTAATAATCACACTTTTACCATCACTTACATGGCTTCTCTAATGTTTATTCTCATATCTGTCCATCACGTTTTATTTCTGTCATGGAAACATCATACAATGAACAGAATGATGGGATTTGCTGTTGATTGCTATTGATTGATGTTTTAGCATTGCTGTGTGCAATTAAATGAATTGAAGATCTGGCATGGGTAATTGTGAAAATAAATCTTTTGTGTTAAATCAGTCAGAATTTTGTATGAACAACACAGCTAACTTAAGCATTATATTCACTTCAATTGATTTTGTTAGCATTAACACATGGCAAGTAATGAAACTATATCAGTTCCTGGACTTAAACTGTAGTTAAGGATCCATGAAATCCAGATCAATTCCATTAGATTGATTCTCATTAGGAGCTGAAATAGTACTACAAAAGTATTTTATAGGTTTCAATCTCTCTCTCTTCTGTATCTTTATTAACACACACGCTCAGTGTTAGCTAGCTATTATTATTAACTATGTGCTGCTGGAGTAATACAATAATATCAACTAAGTGAACAATTCAGCTAGTTATCATTAAAAAGGTGGTGACATTTGGACAAATTAGGATGTGTGTAAAGGAGAGGAAAAATAACATGGTTACAGGTAATGAGTTTGTATAAGCTTGTTTAAAAATAAACAATTTGAAGCCCGAAACATATTTATTATTAAACTGAATGCTGTAGCTATCATAACAAAAATGAAGAAGCTCCGGAATACAGCTGTTGTTTGTTTGTGCAGCTTTGTGCTGACACACACGCATGCACTCACACGCACACACACACACACACACACACACACACACACACACACACACACACACACACACACACACACACACACACACACACACACAAAATAAAGGTGAGTAATGAGTGATACAGTTATTTTCTCCTGGATATAATAGCATCTGCTAAAAACTGATGTTAAATGAACCCCAGGACCAGTGATGTCAGAACAACGCCGTTTAAAACATGAAATTATTAGCATGTGTCTGTAACAGTATTTAAACAGATTATAAAAAAGCACACATTTTTGTAATAAACACTCCCACAGATTGATGTTGCGTAATTAACTCCATCTAAGACACTAGGGTTTAATTTTCACCCCTAAACACAGGGCCAGCTCATTCTTCTGAATCTTTCCATCTTTATTCATGTCACAATGACGCAGCAGCACAACTCTGAGCTGGTCCAGCTCCGGTCCAGAGATACTTGGCTGAGAAAGTAGAAAGATTAAGGAACTTTTCATCATTTTTAACACTTTCATTATATAAGAAAAAAATTATATATATATATATATACAGTTTGTAATGCTCAATTGTGTATAGAATTGTTAGTCATTTTGTTAGCGCTACCACATCCCCCATCACTCTGCTTTATCTCACTCTCAAATCATCCAGCACCCAGTATAACCGGGTAACTCGGGTAACTCCTGTCCATTCCAGTATACTTTTAGATAGCATGCTAATACTTGAGATTAGAATTTATTACAAAGAAAGAAAGGTATTAAAAAATGTGTATTGCATGCAGATTTTGTGTGTCATTAGAATTATAATTCAACTTTCAAGAAGTTTAAGTTTATGGGTATATGTTTATACAATAGTTAAAATCTTAGTCAACTTTTTACTTATATTTATCATACCAAATTCGTCCAAATCCTGCTTAATGGTCTTTTAATACATGCTTCTAATGAATTTTCTGTTCTTATATCCTTCCTATATTTTCTAATAATGTTTGTAGATTATCTTTGAACTATTGTGGTTCCAGTGAGGTTTGTAGAACTGAAGACCTGTTTTTGCAGGTTTCTCTTATGAAGAGCTTCTGTTCCCGAGAGTGTGTTTAATTTTACAGTATTTTTAACAATATATTATTATATCCATTACCAATTAGTATATCCGTTTTTGTTTTGTTTTGTTTTGTTTTTGCTTTTTTCCTCATGACAGATGATGAGGAGATTGTATTTCTGCATACAGACTGTTTGTTTAAAACAGCAGGAATTTTTAAAAGTTAAAAATAAACTCGTTAGATAAAGATAAAACTCTTTAGCTCAGAGAGATTGAATTAAAGTGTCTGTTAAATAAATTTAAATGTGGAGAGCAAGGAAATTTAAATGTGTCTCTTGCAAATCTGTTCCACTGTTAAGTATTCACACACACACACACACACACACACACACACACACACACACACACACACACACACACACACACACACACACACACACACACACACACACACACACACACACAGGTGTAATGATTAACACGCTCACCCTAACCAGCTCCATCATGTCTTTGACAAATCCGTCCACCTCAGGTCCCTCAAGAGCACCTGTTTTACTCTGTAACAATAAATCAGCAATTTTTTTGACTTAATAAAGAAAATATAACAACTTACACCACAGTAATTTGAAAATAATTACAGTTTTATTTTAAAAAGAACAACTTTTAATATGCAACACTATTCTTTAAGAGTTACAGGTCTGCTGATACAAGTTAATTACATTCCATGGTCAATTACATTATAGCAGCTATAAACAATCATCCCCTCACCAACCCCACTACCTAATTCCCTCTCTTGTAATTTATAAGACAAAAAACGGGCCGTTCCTTCCAGCAAGAAGCCTAATTACATTACGTTACTAGGTGGGTCCTCAATCATGTTCACATTGTTACCACAAATTAAAAAACAATGCAAATTCCATTAAATATAATGAAAAAGTAAATCACAGCAAGATCAACAATACAACAGGCATTTGTCTAATAGCTCAATGTGTTTTTTCTTTGTCTTTTTTGAAAGACTTGTTTGGCCTTCTTTTAATGAGTTACATTGTAGTGAAGTATGGAAAAGAAGCCATGTTGGTTCATTAGGCTTATTGACTGCTTGCACAAAGGGGAGAGAATAGCTCAATGTGTTAAGGCATGGGTTTATCTATCAGCAGGTCCCCACAAAGTTGTGGGTTCAAGCCCCAACACAGACAAGGAAAAAATTATTATTATTTTTTTTAATCTAATAGTTTGTCTACTTTGTCACATTAAACTGTAAATCTATTTGATAATTGAAAAGAGCTGTTAAAAAGATTGCTTTTTTCTTTGTCTTTTTTGAAAGGCTTGTTTGGCCTTCTTTTAATGAGTTACATGGTAGTGAAGTATGGAAAAGAAGCCATGTTGGTTCATTAGGCTTATTGACTGCTTGCACAAAGGGGAGAGAATAGCTCAATGTGTTGAGGCATTGGTTTAACTATCAGCAGATCCCCACATGGTTGTGGGTTCAAGCCCTGACACAGACAAGGAAAAAAATTTTATTATTTTTTTTAATCTAATAGTTTGTCTACTTAACAAACTGTGAAAAAAATATTTGTATATCTGATACATAACAGTCTAGTTTACTCACCAAAAAGGGCAAAGTTAAACAGAAAAGACACAGCATGCCAAAGAAACTTACAACATCGTAATGAGTGAAGATTTTTTCAAAGTCTTGTTTTCTTTCAACTAGAGTATTTGCCTGAGGAGGAGGAAAAGTAACAGAAAGGATAAGTGCATTCATCAAACCACAATCAGTATAATAACAAAAAGGAGGCTGAAAGAATTCTTACATCCATCTTAAACTGCAAAAGGAAGTTCTCCTGTAAAGCCAGGATTCTGAAAGACAAACAACAATGACCAAAGTAACACCATCAAAAACACAATTATGATCTAGTTTTGAGGCATCTGTGCCACACTCACTTTACTGTGTCTGACACAGAGACCACACCTTCTTCACTGAGAATGACAGGGACAGGGACTTTATCTTTTTAACTAAGACTGACAGACACAAAGTTCACACTTCCTTTACCAACACTGACAGACACAGGGACCACATCCCCTTTACATGACTTTAACAAAGGAGTTTTGGCCACTAGCCCTGTCAGTTTCAGTGTATGATGTTGAGTCTCTGTATCATCTGGTTCCCTTTAAGATGTTCAATGTACCTATAAATGACAGTAAAAGGTGTCTAAGTGTCTATCATTTGCTATAATAGAGGTATGGCCTATGTGTATCATTCACATTTAAGAAGGCGTGGCCTCTTTATGTTACCTTTATAAAGAAATTTTGTTGTAACCTCTGTGCCTGTCAATGTCAATTATAGCATGTCTCCAGGCCATTAATTCACAAATAAGTATAGAACTGAATGCTTAAAAGACTTAAAAACTATATTTTGTGAACTTTCAATATGGAATTTTTACTGATTTGGACATTTTTGCATTTGTCATTTGTTTAATTTTAACAAATTAGACATGGCACATCTGTTTTGAGACAGAGCTTCACTTTTATTTGTGTTTGCAGTAACTGCTTCTACTGTATAGTTTACCCTATGCTATTTACCGACCTTAATAATCTGTCCACAAAAGCACATTAACATGTGTTACCTAGCTAAATCAGTCAGATCCAAGCGGCCATCTTTGTTCTTGTCAAATATATTCATCTGCCAAGCAACAGAAGAGAGAGAGACAAAGAAAGAGAAGAAAAAATAAACATCTAACACAATAATATTAAAACATATTCCAAAAATTCTGCATCTAATATCAAGACCTGCCTTAAATGGATATAAAACATTACAGTAGGAACAACACAGTGAACCTTTTGACCCTACTATATGTTCCATCATATTACTATCATGCAGCTAACACAAGACTGGAATACATTTATCCGTCCTGCCGAGCAGAGAGACAATGAGTGATCAGGTGGTGTCTGCTGCTGTCTATTCTAGTCTTAGATTGAATTGTCTTCCCATTAACAGGGTCTTGGGCCATACACACACACACACACACACACACACACACACACACACACACACACACACACACACACACACACACACACACACACACTCGAGCCAGACACACCATCATCTTTGCAACATCCATCAGGTATGTGGTTATCTGTTGCAGAATGAAAAAGCAGGGGTGTAGACCAAGGCTCTTGGATGTTGAAGCAGAGATGGATTACATTAGATCAGGAGGTGTAGTCTTAGTAATTTGTGTTTCTCACAGCAAGTACATGTACTTTTATCTTGAGTTTATTGTATACAATAATCAATAAGCATCTAATAAATTAAGAACTAAATAACTAAACTGCCTGTTTTATGCAATGTGACCCAAATTCAATTATTATCCATATTTGGATTCTACAGTTTTTGCTTGGCATCATTAGCCATTCTTTGACAAGAAGCTATTTACATTCAAAATAAAGCTGATTCTAATGTACTGTCTGTTTTTGTCAAAACAATTTTTTAACAAAAAATTGTTATACTGAAAAATCAGTGTCAACCAAAAAGTCAAAGCTTGGGGAAATTACTAGAAGTGTAGCTTAGGTATAGTAAGGTACCTGGGGCTACAAGCATTCAATTTGCCTCCAAAGGTCAATCAATAAAATTGTTCCATTGTTTAAATATGGATTCCTTAACAAAGAATGAAGCTGTCAACAGTGCTGCTTATAAAAGCTGGTTTACGAATTTGCAATGCACATTTTTGTTGTTGTTAAGAAAGTCAGTAAATTGCACCATTTCACAGCTGTGTGAAACTGTGCAATTTAAATAAACTTATGAATGTATTTAGGCCAGGAAAAAAAATATCACAATGCAAGTTAATTTTGCCTGGGGCCCATGACAGTCTCAGGAACTGACCCTGGAAGACATTATTTTGCTTTGGAATAGAGGAGGAGTATTGAGTATCATAGCAACTTCCACACAAACAATACTTTCAGTCTTATAATTTATTATTTATTTATTTATTTTATAACTCAAGAACTTAGGTATGGATGTTTCATAGACCAGCATAAACAGAGCACAACAGCAGGGTGACTTTTAAATCACTTATAGACCATCATCTGTAAAACATGGTGGTGGTAGTATTATGGCTTGGACTTGGCTCTAGTGTACTTGAGTTTCTTTAGTAATTACCTGATGTACTGTGATCCACTTTTAAGCAAACTAAAGTGTATTTTTATAAGACATTGTTTATGCCCTCTAAGAGAAGTTGCCCCAGGTCCAGGTCTGGTAAGACCCAGTGGATCCACTGAATTTAAAGTGAAAAATATGGTGGACTGTTGTTTCTTACAGCACAGGGCAATGACATAAAACAATAGAATTTTTTTGTCTAGGTTCATGAGTTGCAATGATCTCAACTGAACCAACAAACACAAATCCAACAAGCTCTAAAACCAAGCAAGAACTAAAACAAAGTTGAATTACAGGTCTGGCGGAGCGTTGTTTGATGCATTTCAAGACTTGACAAAAAGTCGTTAATTACAAAGACACACTAACAATGAATATTTTAATCAAGTCTATGTTCTTTAAGTCTGTATAATGTATGAAAAGGCTATGATTCCAGTATAGGTTTTAATCTCCTTTAATTATAGCTGACATTCTGCTCTTTGCCCTCACGGTCATTGTTCCATGTCATTCCACTTTTAGATATATGGGCTCCCTTTGAGTGAAAGCATACATTGCTGACGGATTAATGACTGAAATTACCGGCTTGCATTTCACCAACGTCTGCTGAAGTGAATTTTAAAAAGCCACAGGATGTGAATCTGTCGAACTAGCGGCTTTTCAAAGTACTTATTCAACATACACGTCTAAACAACAAACCTCACTGCAAATTGTAATTGCTTTAAAATCAATTAGAAATAAATGTCAGTCAACAAGCAACAGGAAAGAGTATGGGAGAAAATGTTGCACTTTAAAAGTGCCAGTGCATCACGTTGTGAGTTGTCTGTTCACAGCACTGCAGGTGGTCACTTTGAGAATTTATTAAAAACTCTACATTTGTGGAAAAAGAGTGAATTATTGGCTTTATCTTTCTTTATTTACAAGCCAGGCTCTACAATGCTTATCATATCACATTAATTAGTTTTAAGAGCTTGATATCCTGGAGACTATTGATTAGTGGGTGACAAAGAAAAAAAAAAGGAACGTTACCATGGCATCTGTGTATTCGTCCAGCTTGTTAGAGGACACTTCCTTTTTGTGCTGTTGAAAGAGATCCTTCAGGAAATTCTGTAAAAGGAATTATTATTACTAGTGTTAGATATCATTAATAAACTGAATTATCCTAAACCTGAATAGTTCTGCACTAGTGAGTTAGGCCATAATATTAATTGGCTTGATCTACCAACTTATTCAACCAATTTATTGTTTAAATGATAGCACAAGTCTCCATCAGTTCATTCAGAGAAGAAACCAAAATACATGTATCAGGAATAAAAAATGTAAAAACTCGGAAAGTTGTGACTGATCAAATTTCAATAAACGAGTTGACATGCGATTTAGTGTTAACCGATGTGCAAGATCTCAAAAGGTTACCAAACTGTGACTTAATATTCTTTGGAATCCTTGAAGAAAAACACGTCAAGGCATAGAAAGAGAACTTGACACGCGAAGGAGAGGCGTAAATGTAAAACCACTCACAGGACAACATAAAGAGTGGAGCAAACTCTACACATAGAGTTCCACATAGTACCCCAAAGACCTTCTTTGGGTTGAGGTTTTCCCAATCTGTATTCTGTATTTAAAATAAAAATAGAACTTTTGTGAATTTGTTGTGGAGAAAAACAAATTAGTATGTGTGAAACAAGGTGGTGGTTGAGTTTTAATTCAAAATCAAGTCAAGTCTTGTCAAAAGGCTTTTATTGTCATTTCTACTATACACAGTGGTACACAGAACACAGTAAAAACGAGACATCGTTCCTCCAAAACCCTGGTGCTACACTAAATAACATAGAGCTACAACACAACATAAAGCTGCATAAAGTGCATCGAGTGCAACCTTGCGCAAACAGTGTAGACGAAAAACAGTACAGACAGACAGACAAACAGTACAGACAGACAGGCAACACAAGACAACACAAGACAGTGTGGGACAATACACATAGCACAAGATAGCACCGACCAGTAAACCTACTCTATACTCAGAATATACAGTACTGTGCAAAGAGAACTATAAAAACTATAACCGAGAGTATATGTAAACAAGCACAATGCAGTGCAAACCCAAAAGTAAAGTGGGACCGCGAGAATCGAAACCGCGATAAATCGAGAGAGGACCGAATACTGAACTACTCAGCAGCAAAAATCTCAGGTTAAGAATTCCTCTACCATGAATGATCTAAAATGCTCTTCAGAAAGCTCTTTATAATATTTACTTATCCACTAAAACCTACATTTTTTATAACAATCCATGCATTGTTTGGAATCTGCCTCACTTGAATGTCACATTAGATAAAATTCCCCATCAAAGAAATAAAGGTCAATGTTACTGTGATTAGGTTTGTGCCTTTTCTTACCCTCAGCTCGGCTGCAGAAATATATCCACTGCTGTCTGCATCATACTTTCTCCAGATCTGTTAAGAGAAAAAGCAACCCGATTTATCCATAAGATAAAATATAAAAAAAAAAATGTGAAAGCGTCATAATGATTATAATGATGATGATGGGGGACCTTCATAAACTCCACGCTGTTGTCCAGAAGAGCCTCACGGTGGAACAACAACAGAAAGTTCTCTTCTTCTGGTAGGATCATATTGGCGAGCTAGAGCAGACCACAACACATGGAGAAGATAATATAAAGGGTAATGCCTTAGAAATCTATTCAGGAGGTTGCCCCGAGGCCATGTCGCTTCCTCTAGTGGCTTTTTTTTTTTTTTTTTTTTCTGGCCATGGTTTATACTTAGATTAAAAAATCTTTTAATGGTTTAATGATGGATGGTTCTGATCTTCTCAGAGGATAATGGACAGATATAATAAGAAGATAGAAAGTCACAAAATTGTTATTATTGCCCCTGGTTCACTGAACTTTCAATTATTTTTGCTATTTTGGTACAACAACAGCCTCTGTGATTAATATTTTTTCCTTCTTTTTCTTAATACCACCATCCTACACGATGACTCACTCCTTTCCTTCAGTGAATACAATTTTTTTTCTTTTGCATTCATGTCCTATTGCTTGGCAACTGTAACTCTGATTCTTAAGGAACAACCACAACTTGACCAGATTCCGCATAAGATTAGATGATGTCTTCTTTTAAGTAAAGGACAATAATACTTGTGATTGTGATTGCCACTGGCATGCACAACAGAGTATGAAATAAATGTCAACTTTTGTCTCTTTGGCTCCGTTACAGAAATCACTTGGATCGTGATCAAGTCTGTGCTACATCATGAATACAAAACTAGTCCTTTCTTCCTTTTAGGAGCCATAAAGACCTTCTGAAACATGACCATGCAAGCAGTTTCCGCTTGACCTTCAACACCTGAGTGTGCATGCTTTAAGATTTCCAATGGTGCACTCAACTTATCCAGGTGAATAAGGCTACTATGATGTGGGGGTTTTCTAAATAAGGTTTAAAAACCAACCCAAAATCCATATTTTGTTCTACAGAAATCCTACTCTGGTGCATGCTTGTAGTTAGCTACCTGCACAACTAGTCGAGTTATTAAAATCTTAGTTGTGTTAGATAAGCAGTGTTTCTGATTTGAATATATATACACAGCTACAGTAGTTCCTACCCCAAAACACGTTTGCCACTATGGCAGCTGAACATTATTTTTGGAAGTAAATTACCACTCTACATTCTACCATGCAGGAGATTAGAAGATACAAATCTTGAACAATAAACAAGATGATGTACTACTAAAAAAACTAACAAATGTGCAAAAAATCCCAGAATTTGTTGACTACCACAATGACTAAAACACTATGAATGTATCTGTCAGACCTGTTGTAAAATCATAAATCTGCTAAATAATGATTTAATGATTGGTAGACTAGTGGGCTAACCAAAAATACATAAATTAATTTATATTTAAAAAAAGCTATTATTATTCCTTAAATAGCACATTAACATAAAAATTAAGAAATATACAAAATAGTATTCTTTCTGAAGTAGCATGCTTAAAATACAAATGTGTCCAAACTATCATTATTTGTGGACTGGCAGGTTTACTAAAAACTTGAAATTGTATTAATGGAATATGGTAGATGCTTTTATCCAGGTTTACAACACACTTATTTTTTTTTTAAATGAGCAGCTGATGGTTAGGGGCCCAGCAGTGACATATTGGTGGTGCATTCCACATCATATGCTGATGTCAAAGCTAGAGGGCAAAAACTTATTTCATAATAAAATTTCTGTCTCTCACTGAACAATTCTGGAGCTAATCATCTGGCTGAGTTTTGCTTCAGTCTCACAATATATAAAGAATTGTTGATTAGGGTCTCACTTCCTGAATCTGCAGACGACCATCAGCTGTAACATCGTAGGCAGACATGAACCTGGCCTTCAGCTGCTGCACCTTCTCCTCTGTTATCTTATCCTAGAGAAGCAAAGAGAAAAACAAGCTGGTTACTATGACCACTGGTAGCCTGTTTGCCCACACACACACACACACACACACACACACACACACACACACACACACACACACACACACACACACACACACACTCAAAATATATAACACCAACCAATGTTTATCTACAACCACAATATCTGAATAATTATATACCTGCTTCTTTTCTTATATATTTGTTATTTGTTGATTAAAATGTTTTGCCAAATTTCTATTTTTTATGAATACACTGTCAGTACTACTGTGGTTGAGACTATGCACGTGATAAACTAAATAAACATCATTACTTTAGACCAGTCATGTTGAAGATCAGACATTTATGCTCTGGAACCTAAACCAAGCTGCAATTTTAGATTGCATAACCTAGATAATGCTAGTGTCAAACAGGGGGTTGTCATGGTAATGTTACAATATATGATTTCTTATTGGCAATGTACCCTTATATTATATATATTATGCACATTTATTAAGGACTATCCATATTCATTTTTGACAGATTTATTTTTGACTTTGATAATAAAACCCTACTCATTTGAATGTATTGAATATTTGACTGTGTTTGTGTGTGTGAATTAGCTAACAGCTAGCAAAGTCTTTCTAATTTTGATATTTCCTGTTTCCTGTAGTTCAACCATACCAGTTTCTGTCAAGAAGCATGCTTATCTTTTAACAGATCTGTGTCATGTTTGATGCAGGGAACTCTTGTAGTGACAAAAATACAATTATAAACAAAAAAATACAAATAATAAAGCACATGCTGAACTCATCACAATTACACATCATCATAATTTCATCTAATCAATTCAGAACAGCTCCACCAAATCAGATCATCAGAACATCAGCAGGAGTTTGTGCAGCAGTAGAGGTGAGATAATGAACATTTTGTTTATCTTGATAGAGCTGACTACAAAAGTTTGTGCACCCTTATTTTATATAGGCTACTTCGGCATCAACGAGACACAGTATAATGACAAAAGTATTGGGACACCTGATTTTCCCAGTCATATATGGTGCTTTTCCAAACAGTTACCACAAAGTTAAAGGCACACAATCATATAGGATGTCTTATGATGTAGTAGCATTACATTTTTCCTTAAATTAGTAGACTAAAACCTGTTCCAGCATGGCAATGCCCCTGTGCACAAATGCAGCTCCGGGAAGAAATGGTTTACATGGGTTGGACTGGAAGATCTTGAGTGGCTGCTATAGAGTTTTCTTCTTAACCATAATTCATCTTTGGGATGAATGTAAATGCTGATTGCACCCCAGACCTCCTCACCCTATAGAAGTACCTGATGATACTGAGGCTCTAGAATGAGCACAAATCTCTACAACCACACTCCAAAATCTAGTGGAATATCTTTCCAATAGAGTGGATGTCATTACCATTATATGGGGACTAAATGTGAAATATAAAGTTCAAAAAGTACATACGAATCTTAAAATATGTGTCCACAAATGTTTGTCCATATAGTGTATTTAATGTTTGTTTCTGGTCAACACACTATTTTAGCATCTGTTAAAGGTACATTTTGCAGGTTAAGGGTGTGTAAGATTCTCATTTTCCTGATTCTCATTTATTCTTAAATCATACTATTTGAGGGTTTGAAGTTGTTAAAGCTTGCATTAATTCTGATTAATAAAATAATTAATAAAAAATTTTAACATTCCAGAGGGGGTGTAACCTTTTGAGCAGTACAAAGAACTGGCAGACTATGTAATAACAAAAAAAAAAAAAAAAGAAATTAGTTCTGTAATGTATAATAATCTATAAACTAAAGGGAAAGGTGGCCAAAACTTGCACCTGACTATCTTTATAAAAATAGAAGATTCATTTTAGTATTTTTGTAACGTACCCCAGGTCCCAGTTTTATCAGAAGGTGGCGAAAAAATGCATCTAGCTCGTTCCCTTCAATGTAGCCATTATCTGAAACACACAAGAGAACATCTAGAGGTCATTCATTTAATAATTGTTTCAAAAACATTTTTTAGAATCTTTATATTCTCACCATCTGCATCAAAGTGTTGCCAGATGCTTAGAAATCCTGCAGCATCCAGTTGGTCCAGAGCACAGTCCATGTCCAGAGGTGAAATTGTTCTTTTTACAGAGAGGAAATAATAAACTATAGAGGAGGAAGTAAGAGAATTACACTGCTGTTTCACCCACCGAGAATCTGAGCAAAGTGGGAGGGTGAACTAACCGCTAACTGTACAACTCCATCTCCACCCCCCCCCCCCCCCCCTCTCTCTCTCTCTCTCTCTCTCTCTCTCTCTCTCTCTCTCTCTCTCTCGCCCTTTATCTCTCTATCTCTCTCTCATGTTTTTCTCCCTCTAGGGCAGCATGTTTGTGTGTATGTGTGTATGTGTGTGTGTGTGTGTGTGTGTCATCCATTATATACAACAGAACCAATATATTTAAATCCATTATTATAATAAACATTAACTTTACATTCAGTCTATAGATAGATAGATGGATGGATGGATGGATGGATGGATAGATAGATAGATAGATAGATAGATAGATAGATAGATAGATAGATAGTGTATAGTGAAATATAAATAGTGTATTTCTTTTGTTTGTTTGTTTGTTTGTTTTTTGTTTATAGTTACAAAATTATCCTGCACACTGTGAAGTTTAGAGTTGAGTTCAGTGTCACTTTGGCACCATCTAGTGTCAGTTCCCTGTGTGCGTGTGTGTGCGTGTGTGTGTTTTGCTTGGCCTTGTAGTGTTTTTTTGTAAAGTACCCTTGACTGGACAGCTAGTGACTGATGGTCCACACTTAAACATAAATCCCACATTGCAGGCCAGAATAAGCCCACAGAAAAAAAGAAAGAGAGAGAGAGATAGAGACAGAGACGCACAGAGAGTCCGCCAGTTGGCAGGGACTCTAATGGGGGTACATGGACGGAGAGAGAGAGAGAATACACCTCCTTTGCCTATGACTCCCAGACTGTGATGACAATAAAGCACTAATTACTCACTCCACATACAGTGGCGTGTCTATGCACAAGCACACAAAGTTTTGGAACCTCTCCTAAAATTACCTGTAAAACAGTTTCTGGAATCTCATTTAACTAGGGCAGGGGTGGCCAACCAGTCAGAGACCGAGAGCCACATTTTTTTTGACTGTGTTACCACAAAGAGCCACATCATACACATGGGCACACATGAACATCACCCATCCCTT
This sequence comes from Silurus lanzhouensis, assembly GCA_039877035.1. NCBI lineage: Eukaryota > Metazoa > Chordata > Actinopteri > Siluriformes > Siluridae > Silurus > Silurus lanzhouensis. The sequence continues at coordinate 1,930,285 of JBCEWE010000483.1, forward strand.
CCTCTTACACACACACACACACACACACACACACACACACACACACACACACACCACACACACACACACACACACCTCTGCTCAGCCAGATTTATTGTAAATGTTACACACCAACATAATGACAGAAATCGACTCCTACAGTTCTAAGACCACAGGACAGTCATTTTCAACAATAAACATTGTGTGCACTGTCACACACACACACACACACACACACACACACACACACACACACACACACACACACACTCTGTTTAACCAAGTCTACAAACAAAAATATAATAATTTACAATAGCGTTTTTCTTTTACTATGCATGTTACTTAGTGGGACTTTTGGCATTCTTTGCCTTAAACAATCCCCTTCAAATCTGCCTCGTATTCCGTTGTTGCCACTCGAAGCAATTCTTTCACGTGTGTCAGTCAGAACAGATCAATGCTTTGATTTCACGTGTTTCAGGGTAGAAAACGCGCGTGAATGAATATACCGCAAAGTTTCCCAGTACGGGTATCGGCAAGATCATTTAAGTTTAAAAAATACCGTATTGAACTCAAGCTAAGCGAACACACATTAAAAAAACACAAACACAAACTTCGATATGAACGTAAGAGCCGCATGAAACCAGCCAAAGAGCCGCATGCGGCTCGCGAGCCGCGGGTTGGCCACCCCTGTACTAGGGCTTTATTTTTATATTATTATTATTATTATTATTTAAATATTATAATATTTTGGGGTATAATAATAATGAAATAATAATAATAATATAAAAATAAAGCCCTAGTTAAGATCGCCTGTACTTAATTACTGTACTGTTGCAGCACACGATGATGTATTGATTTATAAAATATTAATATAATATGATAACAGTGGGTGGCGGTCAGGGCCAGCAAAGACTTCTCTGCTGGCCTAAACGCTATCAGAAGCACTGACCTACATTTACAACCTAAATTTTAATATTTGTTCCATGAAATTGTATTAATTTATTCCCAACAGTTTATTCTCTTCATCTTGTAGCGTTTCTCTTGGCTGCACTGCTTCCAGTGCGTGTATGTGGATGTTAGATTTTTTGTCCAATCAGATTTCAGCCTCTATCTGCTGCCATGTCAATCTAATCTGCCCAGGGCCTTCAAAGTCTGTACTGCTGGCTTTTTACCATAGTCTCTTTAAGAAATAGCTCTGTTTCTTTAACCAATCAAATTTTAAATTCGCCCCACAGGTCCAGCTAGCTAGAACGAAAAGTTTGACCGGTAAAACACACCTGTAGCTCTGCAAATATGAATACATCTGAGTTAGACTTTTTTATGCCTACGGAGGAAGAGAAATTGATTTGGTCTCGGACATACGTAAAAATAAATTTTCAAGAAAAGCTAGACATCGTGAGAAGAGGTCAGACCAGCGAATACGAGCAGTACCACTGGATTACAGCCTCTGAGGAGCGGTGCAAATTATGAGTCTGCATCTCTGGTCAGTAGGTTGTACTTTATCAAATGTTTTTGTCATGTTATTAGACAAATATTGATTCTGAACTGCTCCAGATTATCTAGGCGGCACAGTTGCAGTTGTAGTGTCGAGGTTTCTTGCTTTAGTAAAATGGTATTCACGCTCCATATGTGAAATGTCTCTCTCTCTGTAATGACACGCATTGTTATATTGCGTTTTTGTATAGTATTGATGGTTTCTATATTTGCGACGTGATAGTGGTGGTATTGAGATTACCAAATGCACGGCCCGGCACTGTATGATAATATTCATTTAATATAATATTCATATTTTATAATAATAACTATAGTAATATATTATTAATATAATACCAATAATATAGATTATAATTACTGTAAGTATTTGGAAATACCCAAGTGGGTGCCTTTGTTTGAGCGGCACGGTAAACAGATGACCAATCACAGTACAGGATGGATCAGGTTGAGTTTTTAAATCTTCATATTTCATGATGATAATGAGAGCAATATGAAGTGGGTGATATAGATTTTTGTACCATACATAAAAAAGTGTACTGGTAGATTGTTGTATATGAAAATATGACATCCCCCTAAAATAAGACGCATCTTTTGGAGCAAAGATTAATACAAGACCCGGTCTTATTTTCAGGGAAACACAGTAGCACTTTTTTTTTTATTGTAAATGACTTTGTTAAAGGCTCAGTATAAAAGGTGTTTTATAAATAATTGTTTGATTGATTGACTAATTGATTGAATTACACTACCAGCTACACTAGCCAGCAGCCATATCACCCTGTAGCCCAAGACAGCTTGCCCACTGAAGCTAAGCAGGGTTGAGCCTGGCCAGTACTTGGATGGGAGACCACCTGGGAAAAACCAGGTTGCTGCTGGTAGTGGTGTTAGAGAGACCAGCAGGGGGTGCTCACCCTGTGGTCTGTGTGGTTCCTAACACCCCAGTATAGTGACGGGGACACTATACTGTAAAAAAAAACAAAAAAAAAATAAGCAAAGCACCGTCCTTCGGATGAGACGTTAAACCGAGGTCCTGACTCTCTGTGGTCATTAAAAAATCCCAGGATGTCTTTCGAAAACGAGTAGGGGTGTGCCCCGGCATCCTGGCCAAACTTGCCCGCTGGCCTACTAATCATCCCCTCATATTAATTGGCTATATCACTCTATCTCCTCTCCACTAATATGCTGGTGTGTGTGGTGGGCGTTCTGGCGCAATATGGCTGCCGTCGCATCATCCAGGTGGATGCTGCACATTGGTGGTGGTTGAGGAGAATCCCCCCTTTCATATGTAAAGCGCTTTGAGTGCTGCAGAAAAGCGCTATATAAATGTAATGAATTATTATTATTATTATTATTACTACATGAACAAATGTGTTTGGACACCTGGCCATATAATTCATGTTAGATTTAAGTGTGCTTGTGAAGATTTGAACTCATTCAGCTACAGGTGTGTTAGTAAAGTCAGGTACTGATGTAGGATGAGGAGGCCTGGTGTGCAGTCAGTGTTTCAATTATCCCAAAGGTGTTTAACAGGGGTGAGGGTAAGAGCTCTGTAGAAGGCCATTAATGATCATCCACTACAAATCATGTAAAGCACATATTCATGGAGCTGGCATAGCATAGGTTTGGGTCTCAAGTGAGGGGAAAATGCAATGCTACGGCATCCAAAGACATCACATATAATTGGTTGCTTTAACTACTGCAATAACAGAAACACATATGGCTGTAAAAAAATTTTTAATTGCCCAATACTTTTGTCCATATAGCTTTGAGCTGAGGCTGTACTTTTAGCTCCATCTAATTGATGAAAATATGTCAAGATCAAAATAAATAACACAGGAAGCTGATATAAGTAGGCTGCATAAACTTCAGTAATAAACACACTACACCACAAATGTGTAAAATCAGTTTTAATCCGATCGATAGAAACGTGTCCGCAAAATCAAACGTCCACAAACTACAGAGAGCACGAGTGAAACATTAGTTCAAACGAGATCAAAATACTGTCATGAAAAAAAGAGCTGATTTTTAAAAAGATCACATGATACATTATATATTAACACTGATCAGCATACATACAACAATCAGTTCATCTTAAACCATTCAGGAACAAAAATATCAAATCATTCATATCAACAACATGTACATCTTACAGGACAAGGAAAGCCTGCTGTAAAAAAAAAAAAAAAAAAGAAAAAAGAAAAAACAAATGATGAAAAGAAAGCACTAACTCTTTTTGAGTTGAATGTGCTTTAATACCTTTCATTGTGGATATTAAATTAAACCTTTAAATACACCAGGAACAATCAAAACCACAATTTCTGAAAGAAAAAAAAAAACAATTGTGAAAAATAAAGAACTTTAAGTGTGTCCTTATTAAAAAATATTTTATTAACACAAGTCTGGAAATGTACTGAAGTGCAGATGAAACATCAACATTTATGCATGGTCAGTTATCAGCTATAAGCCGTTCCTTCTTGAAACACAGAGTGCAAAACTTTCGAAAACTCGACTATTTTTTTTTTCACAAAGTGATTTTCATTTTGTCATTTTTCAGATGCTATATGTTCAGATTTCTTGCTTGATGTTCATGAAAATTAAGAAAGAAACCTGGTGTGTATGACAAAAATTTACTTTCAATTTTTTCTAATTACATTTGAATGTATTTAAATATAACATTTTCTGCATGTTCACAGCTCACATTGGAACTCATCATAGGAGCTACATTCGTGTTTAAGAATTTTCTTGTTAATTTAATTTAATACAAAATTAAATTACTGTAACTGTGTTCTTAGTTGTAGAGTAAGACCTTGAGCCCTGACAGTGTATGTGTAAATACACACACACACACACACACACAAACACACACACGAAAGATTGAGACAGAAGTGATAAACAGATCACTGTGAAAAATGTGATATGTGGCAGAAAAAGAAAAAGAAGTCTGGATCCAGGATTATAATAAAAAGGAAAGCCTGGTTTTACAGGATTATTAACAGTCAGGAGAGTTTGTTCACTCATTACTATACTCAGTTTTTTTTTTATTTTGATCAAAATTAATTCTTAGTCTGATCTTAACTCATTGCAAATAGAGAAATCACTCATCCCTATATCAGATCTTGATGCACAGAAGAATAAATACAGGAAACAATCTCATACCATCATAAACAGAATATAGAATCTTAAATCTTGAAAATATATCCAATCTGATCAATGATCATTTTTTTTTAAATGAAAGAAAATCATTATAAATAAATCCAAGTCTGAGCCTAGATGAAGTATTCATCATTAAACTGGTCTGAACTTAATCAACAAAATTAAGGAAAAATATTCCTGGAAATACCATAAACTGGAGTAGTCTGATCCCAGATCACCTTGAACTGAAGGTGCCTAATGCCAGACCACAATTGACCAGAGAAAAACAAAGGATTAAACACCATATTAGTGGAATTACAGAGCTGGATACGATCCCAAATCTGATTTTGGGTCAAAGAAGAGAGAAGTCTAATTCTAATTTAAGATGAATAATTTAGGAAGTATTTGATCTTAGATGTGAACTCAAGTCACAGCTAAAGTCAGATCTACCATGTGTAATCTTAGATCAGTTTTCCTGTATTTCTTAAAAATGTCGTCTGAGAAACAGCAGGCAGATACACGACAAACATGCATTATGACTAAAAAGCAGGACACAAATGTTTAATCTGATCTCTTACAGTATGTGGAGTCTGATCTATTCATCATAAACCACAGACGAAAAAGTCCTGACAAACACATACATACACACACAAAACTGAGAAATCTTTTGTACTTATTATGTTTGTTTTGTTGAAAGGATAATTAAACATGCACATAGTATGAGAGATGCCGTCAGTGTCCTGCTTGGTCTGATCACAGTATAGTGGAGCTCTAAGGCACAAGGGCAGGAGAAAAATGCCCCCTAGTGTCGGTGCAGAAATGAGAGATCGTTCAAAGCTTTAACAGTGTTCCAGCCCTAATTAGCAAAATAGTGAGGAGGATATTAACACAAGACACGTCATACGGCAAAATCTTTCCTGTCCGGGGTGAAGACACCAGATCAGAGGTTATGGAAGAATTGAAGGAGTGTGTATTATGAAAACACACACTTACACACAAACACACACTTGTGTATCCAAGAAGAATGCATAAGTACTGTTAACAGTCTTGATTCCTAAAACAGGCAAAAACACAAAGTGATGTGGTCTCTCTCTCTGATGTTATATAAAAATAAAATCTTTATCTGCTTCCTCTCCAGAATCTGCCGATTTGCTGCTCTGGCTCGAGTCCTTGTCCTTCTCGACAGATTTGTCCTTGACTTTTGACCCGCTTTCATCCGAGCTCTGCTGGTTTGAGCTTGAGGTTCTTCTTACTGCAGTCAAAAAAACGTGCAGGAGAAAATTATTAGCAAATTACACATCTTACACATTTTACATAAAATAAAACAGCATTATCTTTATAACAGCAACTCTCAAACACTACAAAACTAATATCAATCATATGGTTTCATTCTAGATTTGTTTAAAGTGTGTCTATTTTCAAAACATTAGTTTGGTGTCACTTTACACAAGAAAGTACACATCAATGTGTACATCGTAAGCAGTATATTCTTGTCAGGGTACCCCCATTTAACACAGAGTTGAGAAAAAAAAGGCCAAGTACAAATACAGCACAATCATCACAAAGACAAAAAGTAATGTTTCAGCTAACACCAGGACACTGAGACACAAACCGTTAAAGAGCCTCTAGTGTCCTTTTTGTTATCTGAAACAAGGTCAAAGATAAGTCTGATTCCTCGACAGGGACAGTGGAGTCATAGTGAATCAGACTTGTCTTTGACCTAATACATGTTAAATGATTAGAACTAAAAGTTGCTGAAATGAGGTATGAGAGGTGAAAGTTCAGAGATGAGAGATCTAACCAGGTCGGGAAAGGGACGTCCTGCGCTCTCGCTCGCTCTCTGCCTCCTCTGCGGCGTGTGCTGCCGTTTTCTCCAGCTCAGGCTCCAGTTTATATACGCTAGCATCTCCACCACTCATATCCACTGGGGAGAGGATCAGCGCTTTGTTTAGCCTTTACCCTCATTCACCAGATTATCTTTAGGTTTGATTTTCTTTCATTATTTAACCTTATTCTTACTTTCTTCTTCCTTTATCAGATGCTTATTTGCCCTAATCAGACTCCCTTAATTTGACTCTCTTCAGCTCTTATTCAACCAGATATTGTCCCAAAGCAGATTTACAGAAATGAATAATTCTGAACATACATTTTTAAATGAATAAATTGGTCCCTATACATTAAACACGAGTGATCAATCCAATCCAGTAGCAACAGCAGAATAGAAAAACTCCCCTGAGGTATGAGGAAGAAATCTTGAGAGGAACCAGACTTAAAAGCGAACTCATGCTCATCTGAGTGACACTGATTGTCTATTCATTATAGACAATTCATTTATTGTTGAGGTTATCAACTGTTCAATGATGGATACTTGAGGGTGTGGCAATTGTGGCCCAGAGTCATTGTAGCAAACTGTTTATATTAATTACAGTCCGAATTCACCTTCATGGTACTGGAGCTTAATCCTCCACAATGGTCTCATGAATATGACTTTCTTTAGCTCTTAATCAGACTCTAATCCTGTAGGGTTTTGTAGTCTGTATCAGATGCTGATGGAGCTGTGGCAGATGGTAGATGTTATGAGTCAATTGACAAAACAAGCATAGTGACTTGGGTAAAAACATGGGAAGACAGACGTGAAACAAACACATGAAAGCAACTGGAAAAAATAAAAATGGACTACTACAGTGTACTATAGCTACAGGTTTGTAATTAATATTATTAATAATGTAATTAGTGTTCTACCTTCCTGAGTGGAGTTCTTGCAGCCTGGAGTGCTCTGTGGAGGATTTAAGGATCCGTCCTTGTCCCAGGGCACTTTCCGAAGTGCAGGAGGAACTTTCTGGCCTCCTCCAGAAGATTCTGAGCTTTCGTCTGGAGAAAAACGTAAGAGTAATATATATATAGTAATGCATATACTGTACTTCATACAGCATGTGTGTGTAAATGATTTAGAGTGTACCGATGTTGCGTGTGCTGCTGCTGCGGGGTTTTTGTGGAAGGGCTGGTCGAGGGCCTAGGCTGGGTTTAGCACTCTGAATTGGAGGTTTGGGACTTGTTGGCGTCGGGCCTGACCCTCGGCTTCTCTGTGCTGGCTCGGGTTTAGCATCTCCCCCAATCCGAGGAATCCTGTCAGAGAGAGTCACAGTGCTGCTGACTTCCACCTTACCCTGACCTGGAGAACCACAAAGAGAGAGAGCTGTAACACATACAAATAGAATCTCACAACATTAACTCAAAGGTTTTTTTTTAGTTATGAATAAACAAAAAAGAGATAAACTTAATTGGTCTGCTTTATAAACTAAACATTGTAATTTCTTTTTAATCAAGCTAGTTCTGTAAAGCTGCTTTGGGACAATGTCCATTGAAGTGCTCTACAAATAAAACTGAATTGAATGCTTTAAGGTATTAACTTTCTAACCAGCACATCTGTGATAAGGCTAATCTGTAGTGTTTACCATATACTAACACCCTGCAGGATTCTTTGGTTTTGTCCATCTTCACATATACGGTCCAAAATTTAGAATGCTATAAATAATATTAGATATAGATAGAGAATGTCACTCCACAGATCCCTATTGACATACAATTTGTCATGGATATGAATTCACGCTCAAATATATCAATGTTAAGCAACATTGTAATAAAGATTAAATGTAAATTGTTTTAATTTGGACAACTGAGAAATCAAAAGTTCTGCATGCTGCTGGGCAGAGAATCTTCACCTGATGGAGGTCCGTCTGGCTTCTCTGGACTTGATGAGGAGTCAGAGATCTGGCATTAGAGGCATAAATAAGAACATTAGAGAGAGATTTTATGACAACACAACAAATATCCAGTGTTTTTCTATGTCTTTACACTGTCTATGTGTAAGACAGAAAAAAGCGAACTAGCTAATGTATTAGCATCACATAAGAAAATGCAGAAACTCAGTAGACAGTAACTCATTTTATAAAGCTTAATGAAGGAACTTGGCTCCCAGAAAGTGGTGATCAATCCAGAGAAATTTCCAATAAACTCTCTCTGGCTCATTATAAAAGATCCTCCTGACATGATGCCAGATGGATGCACGGAGCTTTAGGTGAGCACAGTGAAATTTTTAGCTGACACAGGCCTGGCAATCCATAGTCTCCTTTCATGTATTGATTTTTATGTAATGAAAAAATGCATTAAATATATTAAATGCATCCTGCCAATATTTGAGTGTTCCACTACATCTTCTACTTTAGCAATGCCATTAAATATTTTGCATGACTAAGGTGTACACGTGTTAATTTAATTTAACATCAACCCACTTTGTTTCATAGTGTTAGGACATTACAAATCTTTAATAAAATGCATCGTAATTAATTTGAATATAGACTGCAGTTCAGACAGTAACATCCAGATGGCGCCATGTTTTTTTTTTTTTTTTTTTTTTTTTTTATAAATACAGGCCGTCTGGAAAGTATTCACAGCGCTTCAATTTTTCCACATTTTGCTATGTTAAAAGCTTATTCATAATTGGATTAAGTTCTTAATTTTTTTTATAATAAAAAAAAATATATTTCATGTACATAAGTATGCAGAGCCTTTGCTCAATACTTTGTTAAAGCACCTTTGGCACCAATTACTTAAGTCTTTTTGAGTATGATTCTACAAACTTGGCACATCTTTTTTTTTGGGTAGTACATTTTTTGCAGAACCTATCAATCCTATCAGGTTGTATGGGGCATGTCAGTGCACAGCCATTTTCAGATCTTTCCAGAGGTGTTCAATCGGGATCAAGTCTGTGAATGTCTAAGTGCCCAGCCAGGGCCCAGAGTTTACCGTAGACACTCCTTTGTTATCTTGACTGTGTGCTTAGGGTCATTGCCCTGCTGGAAGATGAACCGTCGCCACAGTCTGAAGTCCAGAGCTCTCTGATGCAGGTTTTCAGCAAGGATGTCTCTGACTAGTCCCCCACTTCCTGCTGCTGAAAAATGGTTGGTATTGGCCAGGTGATCAGCAGTGCCTGGTTTCCTCCAGAATTGACACTTGGTATTCAGGCCAAAGAGTTACATTTTTGTTTCTCATGGTCCGAGAGTCCTTCAGGTTCCTTTTAACAAGCTCCAGTGCTTTTTACTGAAGAGTAGCTTCTGTCTGGCCACTTGACCATACAGGCTTGATTGGTGGAGTGCTGCAGAAATGGTTGTTCGTCTGGAAGGTTCTCCTCTCTCCACAGAGAAACACTGGAGCTCTTTCAGAATGATGATTAGGTTCTTGGTCACCTCCCTGACTAAGGACCTCCCCCGATCGCTCAGTTTGCCCGGGGCGGCCCATTCTAGGAAAAGTCCTGATGGTTTCAATCTTCTTCCATTTACGAATGATGGAGGCTTCAATGCTGCAGAGATTTTTCTGTACCCTTTCCTGGATCTGTGCCTCAAGACAATCCTGTCTCAGGGTGTCTGAGTTTCATGGCAAAGGCCGTGAATACTTATTGTTGTGATTTTTTTTTTTGTAATAAATTTGTAAAAATCTTTCACGTAGTCATTATAGGGTATTGTTTGTAGAATTATACAGAACTATATACAATTATTTAATGAATTTAATCCATATTGGAAAAAGGCTGTAACATAAAATGTGGGAAAAGTGAAGCGCTGTGAATATTAGTGTTTGCTCTACATAAAAACTACTTAAAAAATAAAAAGAACTTAAGCAAAAGTGATAAATGTATAATATAAATACAGTAATTATTCTGCTAATTCTGGACCATTCATAACCTCATCACACCTTGGCTCTCTTCTCCTGCTTGGCCTTCATCTCAGCAAGCAGGCCAGAGCCCATCACCTGGACTCCATATTCTGGCGTCTTCAGTTCCTCAGAACGCTCCGAACTGCTGCTGCGCTCTGAATGTAATGACTGGGACTTGGCTTTAGGAGACAAGGGTTCCTCTGCAGCTTGGGGAACTGGAGATAGTGGTGGCACTGAAGTGGAAGTCTTCTCCTTGTCTTTCTCCTTGTCCTTTTCCCTGTCTTTCTCCTTGTCCTTCTCTTTGTCTTTCTCCTTGTCTTTGTCCTTCTCCTTGTCCTTGCCTGAACGGGATTTGATGAGGTTTAGGAAGCCCCCTTTGCGCATATCACGTTTCCTTTCAGCATCTAGGGAGTCTGAGGCTTTCAAAGACAGCTTCCTGATGTAGAAGGGCAGATAAGCAAGAGAAGATCAGTATAGAAAGAAAGAGAAAAGTAATAATAAAACATGACCGATAAAAAAAAAAAAGTAAATGGGAAAAACAAAAAAGAAACCAAAAACAAATTGAGGAAAAAACAATTTAAAATTATTCATTCTTGCTCATATTCCTTCTAAAAACAAATGTACCTTCTGCAATTATATTGGTATGGAACTGCAGTTTTAAGAACTTGAGCATACTAAAACAATTTTTATTTTATTATTAAGTTAAAAATAAACTAAATATTAAAACCACCAAGTAAATTATCATCATCATGTTTCATCAGTAAATAAAGTACTGACTTGTCCATCTTGGTCACTTTCTTGGAGAAGAACTCATCCACACCCTCATCCACCCTTCCCATTAGGCCATTCTGTTCTCCATCCTGAGATGGCATTCTGCAGACCTGCTGTTAGGAAAAAGCAAAGGAAATGTCTTCCAAAGATTGCACTACAGAAATGCTTATATGACTTGCCCAGATAATAACAATTTCATATTAAAAATAATAATAAATAATAAAAAAATATATACATTTAATTTAATAAGAAATATACAAAACACAAGCTGAAATAATTGGAAAAAACACAGGTTGAGAACTTGGATTTTCTTTGTTAACTAATTTAAGGGAACATCAACCCAAACAAAAAGGTCAATAAACAAAAGAAATTCAGAAGCATAAGTGAGGTCACTCACAGGAACCTTGCTCGAATGGGTCTTTTTGTTCCTCTTGGGTCGCAATTTGGTGTAATGGTGGAGTTTCTTGGCTTCCTCGGATGGAAGCTCTCCTGCAACTGCTGGCGGCTTTTTGTCCAGTTTGGCAGTAGGTAAAGGGTCCTCAACATGAATTGGAACATTCTCAAGAGCCTTGTCCAGGTCAAACTCCATCTCTAATATACAGGATGAACCAATGAAGAACCTCAGACCTCAATACAGGGAGTGCAGAATTATTAGGCAAATGAGTATTTTGACCACATCATCCTCGTTATGCATGTTGTCTTACTCCAAGCTGTATAGGCTGGAAAGCCTACTACCAATTAAGCATATTAGGTGATGTGCATCTCTGTAATGAGAAGGGGTGTGGTCTAATGACATCAACACCCTATATCAGGTGTGCATAATTATTAGGCAACTTCCTTTCCTTTGGCAAAATGGGTCAAAAGAAGGACTTGACAGGCTCAGAAAAGTCAAAAATAGTGAGATATATTGCAGAGGGATGCAGCAGTCTTAAAATAGCCAAGCTTCTGAAGCGTGATCATCGAACAATCAAGCGTTTCATTCAAAATAGTCAACAGGGTCGCAAGAAGCGTGTGGAAAAACCAAGGCGCAAAATAACTGCCCGTGAACTGAGAAAAGTCAAGCGTGCAGCTGCCAAGATGCCACTTGCCACCAGTTTGGCCATATTTCAGAGCTGCAACATCACTGGAGTGCCCAAAAGCACAAGGTGTGCAATACTCAGAGACATGCCAAGGTAAGAAAGGCAGAAAGTCGACCACCACTGAACAAGACACACAAGCTGAAACGTCAAGACTGGGCCAAGAAATATCTCAAGACTGATTTTTCTAAGGTTTTATGGACTGATGAAATGAGAGTGAGTCTTGATGGGCCAGATGGATGGGCCCGTGGCTGGATTGGTAAAGGGCAGAGAGCTCCAGTCCGACTCAGACGCCAGCAAGGTGGAGGTGGAGTACTGGTTTGGGCTGGTATCATCAAAGATGAGCTTGTGGGGCCTTTTCGGGTTGAGGATGGAGTCAAGCTGAACTCCCAGTCCTACTGCCAGTTTCTGGAAGACACCTTCTTCAAGCAGTGGTACAGGAAGAAGTCTGCATCCTTCAAGAAAAACATGATTTTCATGCAGGACAATGCTCCATCACACACGTCCAAGTACTCCACAGCGTGGCTGGCAAGAAAGGGTATAAAAGAAGAAAATCGAATGATATGGCCTCCTTGTTCACCTGATCTGAACCCCATTGAGAACCTGTGGTCCATCATCAAATGTGCGATTTACAAGGAGGGAAAACAGTACACCTCTCTGAACAGTGTCTGGGAGGCTGTGGTTGCTGCTGCACGCAATGTTGATGGTGAACAGTGTCCTTTTGAGTGTCCTTGCAAAGAAAGGTGGCTATATTGGTCACTGATTTGTTTTTGTTTGGTTTTTGAATGTCAGAAATGTATATTTGTGAATGTTGAGATGTTATATTGGTTTCACTGGTAAAAATAAATAATTGAAATGGGTATAAATTTGTTTTTTGTTAAGTTGCCTAATAATTATGCACAGTAATAGTCACCTGCACACACAGATATCCCCCTGAAATAGCTAAAACTAAAAACTACTTCCAGAAATATTCAGCTTTGATATTAATGAGTTTTTTGTGTTCATTGAGAACATGGTTGTTGTTCAAATTAAATCCTCAAATGAAATTAATCCTCAAAAATTCAACTTGCCTAATAATTCTGCACTCCCTGTAGTTACTCTTTTCAATTAAAAACAACTGACCAATTCCTTTATCATGATACAAATTATATATAATATATATATATATATATATACACACACACACACACACACACACACACACACACACACACACACACACACACATATATATATATATATTATATATAATTTGTATCATATGTATGTACACACATATATGTATATGTGTACATAATTTGTATCATATGTATGTACACACATATATACACACACACACACACACACACACACACACACACACACACACACACACACACACACAATCCAAAACTACATGGCCCTGTGTGAAAAACTGTTTGCCCCTTAAACTTAATAACTGGTTGGGGTTGGTTTAGCAGCAACAACTACAATCAAGCATTTGCGATAACTTGCAAAGTCATGAACAGATGGCCGTACATTCTCCTTCAGCATTTTTTGGTAAACAGCAGAAATCATAGTTCCATTTATCACAGCAAGTCTTCCAGGTTCTGAAGCAGCAAAACAGCCGCAGACCTTCACACTACCACCACCATATTTTACTGATGGTATGTTTTTTTTTTTTTTCTGAAATGCAGTGTTACTTTTACACCAGATGTAATGGGACACACACCTTTTAAAAAAGTAACATTTTTGTCTCGTCAGTCCAGTCAGTTTTGGGAGTATTTTCCCAAAAGTCTAGTGTATTATTAAGATGTTTCCTTGTAAAACAGAGACGAGCCTTTATGTTCTTTTTACTCCGCAGCTTTTTATCAACATGGAACTCTGCCATTTTTCCCCCAGTCTCTTTCTTATGGTGGAGTCATGAACACTGATCTTAACTGAGGCAAGTGAGGCCTGCAGCTCTTTGGATGTGGTTGTGGGGTCTTTTGTGACCCCTTGTATGAGTCGTCGCTGTGCTCTTGGGGTAATTTTGGTCGGCCGGCCACTCCTGGGAAGCTTCTCCACTGTTCCATGTTATTGCTATTTGTGATTAATGGCTCTCACTGTAGTTCGCTGAAGTCCCGAAGCTTTAGAAACGGCTTTATAACCTTTTCCAGACTGATAGATCTCAATAACTTTATTTCTCATTTAGTTCTGAATTTCTTTAGATCTCGGCAGGATGTCTAGTTTTTGAGGATCTTTTGGTCTACTCCACTTTGTTCTATTTAAGAGATTTCTTGATTGTGAACAGGTGTGGCAGGAATCAGGCCTGGGTGTGGCGAGAGAAATTCAACTCAGGTGTGATAAACCACAGTTTTAACAGGGGGGCAAACAATTTTTCACACAGGGCCATGTAGTTTCGGATTTTGTTTTCCCTCAATAATAAAAACCTTCATTTACAAACTGCATGTTGTGTTCACTTGTGTTATCTTTTACTAATATTTAAATTAGTTTGATGATCTGAAACATTTAAATGTGTGACAAACATGCATAAAAATAAGAAACCAGGAAGGGGCAAACAGTTTTTCACACCACTGTATAAGTGCACTATAAAGAAATATTTTAAACAGAAGAAAAAAAAAATCTAAACTTGGTCAAAGATTTTCACAGAATCTTACAAATTTGTCTAAAATATTCAGCTTCATTAGACACACAGACCCCCACATCTTTCAAGGTCTCATATATTGGGTCTAATCACATCACCTTATTAAAGCATGAGGAGGCCTGCCTGCCAGTTTCTCAATATACAGGAGTATTATTCTCAAGTTAAAATGAAAGTGTCTCAAGCTCACCAAATGCTCTGGAGACAGGCCTCAGCATCCGGCTATGAATGCTCTTCCTTTTTGACTTTGGAGTCATCTAGGAAAAGTATAAGAAAAAATGTAAACAGCGCTCAAAATCCAAGAATCATATATATTTAGTCAATTCCTAATTTTCAGTTCCCCAGTCCCATAGATTTGTTGCATCTTCTGCTACAGGATGTTACCTCTTCCTTGGATTACAATAATCACAAATCATTGAGGCTCCAGAGAGAATCCCTAGAATACTGGACACCTATGAATGGAATACATACTGTATGCCAGGGCACCTAAAGGCATATTAAAATTGTCATTTCACCAATCACAATTTTTGAAAAAGTTGAAAAAACCTAGAGAACCCAGAAAAAAAAACAGACAAACAGCAACATACAACCAGGTATTCAGGAGCTTTGAGGCAGGAACAACGCCTGCTCTACTAATATACTACTCTAAATGTCTAAATAAACAATTACAAATGGGGCATGTCCTGTTTGATTTGAGCTTTTATGGATGCTGGAATATTTTTAAACTAAAAATATGTAGTTGCTATAATGCAGGTCTTTTGCATATTTTGTAGTGCTGGGGTTCCTTATTAAACTTCATAAAAATAAAAAATAAATAAAACAAGTTGGCACAATCATTTTCCCTCTGGCCCAAACGGTCTTCATTATCAACCCACGAAGGAGAAAAGTGGTAGAGTCCTCAGAGAGGGAAAAGAGAGAAAGAGAAAGAATGCTGTGAATGTGACTGGGAGGAGGCTCTAAACAACTCTGTGTGCTTCTTTGTGCTAGTAACTATAGTGAGGGGTGAGAGACATTCGCAGTGAGGAAAAGAGAGAAAAAACATGAGCGGAAGAAAGAGGGATATATTGGGGGCAGATTTTACTTACGCTGGTGCAGCACAAAGTCTCCATGAAGCAAATAATTAAGGGGTAAAAAAAAGAAAAGCGGGAAGAGAAGAAAAGAGAAGAAAAGAGCAGAAAGAGAAGTAAGAAGATCAGCTGTTCCAGAAATGAGAGAATTGCAGAATGTGAAAAAAAAAAGAAATCAGAAAAAAAAGAAAAACGATGAAAAACAAACAAAAAAAAAACCCCAGAGTAGCTTATGCACATGAGCACCAGTCATTTTCAAGAACTTAACCATCCATAGAAGGAAAATGTACACAAATGCTGGACATATTCAGATTAAGATACCAACAATAATGATTTCCGAAATGTAAATGGTTTCATTAGCTTTTCTTGAAATTCATAAAAATTGTCCAAAAAATGCTAACTATTTAAAAACTTTCACTACATAATAATTTCACGTTTTTGGTCACTTTAATGTTAATATTTACACCCAAACAAATCTTCTCAGGTACACCTTTCCATTTTAGTACATTTTACATTTACAGCATTTGGCAAACACCCGTATCCAGAGCAACGTACAATTATCTCATTCATACAACTGAACAGTTGATTGTTAAGGGCCTTGCTCAAGGGCCCAACATTGGCAGCTTGGTGGTGGGATTCACACTCAACCATCAGAATATTAGATACCGAATTCTAAAATTCCTCTAATTAGTCAACTGGACTAAGATTTGAAAACAATCACCACCAGCTTCTGGAGCACCACTAGGAGATGAGACACTCACCATGCATGTCTCAAGATAATCCAGCCTCTCAGCTTCCAGCAGCTCCATGGTGTTCCGTTTGGAGGCTCTGACCTCGGAGACATCCATGTCCAGGGACTCCTGTTGTACAAGCGGGCGCCCTTTTCTCACTAGGTGCTCCGCCTGATGGGCCCAGAGAACATATAAGAACTCCTTTGGCAATACCCAACATGCATTTAAAGCATAAAGTGATACCGCTTGGATGACATGCATCCCACCACAATAATTTCAATGATTTGCTTACATATTACCAGTGGTGGACAGTAATGAAGTAAATGTAATATGCTACTTTAATTAAGTAGCTTTTTCGTGTATCTGTACTTTACATAAGTACTGTATTTCTTATTGGGGAGACTTTTACTTTTAACTTCACCACATTTCAAAGTCAAATATTTTACTTTTTACTCAACTACATTTTGCAAAATCAGTCACTCCTTTCTATTTATGAGCAGATAAAAAATTAACTGGTCAAATCAGTAGAGCGCGCTCTGCTTTTAACTTTAAGCGGCATCTTGCCGGGGAACGGCACAGGGAATCCACGAAAAAAATAAAAATAATAATAAATAAATAATTGGATCATTTGCACAGTTGCTTTGATTATTAGATCACGTCACGGTGAATGAACCTGGTCAGGATTTGGAGTGTGCACCCACCGCCCAGAGAAGTTCCCTCACTCACACTCAGAAAGGAGAGGTGGGGTTGGGTGATGTCAAGTCAATAAGGAGAGCTGAATCTAAATTCTAATTATGGATGACTTAAAAGTCTAAATGCTCAGAATCCCAATTTAGAAAAAAGTGGAAACATGCAGAAGATAAAGGTGTGTATGAAGCTCTATCACTCATCACATTATGATGATTGTATAAGCTAATGCATTTAATGAAATAGCCTTATAACTATATATCACTTCAGTTATGCTGTGTTGCACGGAGTTCAGTAAGGGGAATCTCCAGTACAGCTTAAAGGCTAAGGATTTAAAAGACATATGATAAGGATATAGATGTTGTATGTATCTTATGGTTACAATTAGCCTAGGAGTTTATGGTTCCTGGTTCTGAGAGTTTGATCAATTGTGCACAATGACAAGTGTATTTAATTGTGCAATACAGTGGAACCTCGGAGCTCGCGAGGGTTATGGACCAAGACCGGTCGCGAGTTCCGAATTTTCGCGACCTTTTGATACGCCCCTTCCAACCCAGTAAAAACGCAAAGAACACTATACGAAATCGATTTAAATCAGTAAATAACACCATTTCACTATTTACATAATAAAAATAGTTGTAAAGCATTTTTAAACAATTTTAATGAGATAAACCTTGATTAGAAATGTTAAAACTAGTGTTTTGAGCAGCTCGCGGTTGCTCACGAGCCGATCTGAATGAGAGTCGCGAGGATGCGAGGTCGCGAGCACTGAGACCGCGAGCTCCGAGGTTCCACTGTAAATGTTTTAAGGGTGATATTTATACATAAAAGGGAGCTTGCATAAATGTCTTTTTGGACATGCTCGGAGAACATGTCTTACTCATCCAGTGACTGAAGCTGAAGCAGAGAGGAGTTTTTTTTAAAGCTGAAACGAATCAATGGGGGAGACTAGGTTCATTGCGTGGTTCACCCAGGGTGGCATTCAAGCTGGAACCGCCATTGCCGCTTGCTTGCCGAACATTATAGCCATAATAAATCATAGTATTTGGATACGTAAGTACATTTGAAGGTAAATACTTTTGTATTTTTACTCAAGTTTAAAGGACCACATTGAATTTTACTGGAGTCATATTTTACGTACTGCATCTCTAATTCTACCCAAGTACATGATTTGTGTACACTTTGTCCACCACTGCATGTTACAACATTCTGCATTGCTAAATGCAACATTATATGAATAAAAAGCTTAACATCATATTTTATTACATAATTACAGATTTATTTTCCTCTAATTGGCGATACTATGGTATAAGTACTGGGACCCATACCTCCACAAAATCCACTCACCAGTGTACTCTGAGAACAAGAGAGAGCTTCCAAAATTTCATCGACAATTCGGTCGGAGAGAAATGAAGCCAGACTCAACTTCACTTCACTGCAAGACGAAAAAAATAAATAAATAAGAAGATTGTGGTTGCTCAGAATATGTTAATTATGAAACACACATTCACATGTACATACCTTCAAAAGGTACCAATGATCATGAAGGAAAAAGATTGAGAGATCTTTGGAGATATTTAATCACAGACCCCGCAGTTAGGCAAAGATTCTTTGCTACAGTTCGATCACAAGGAATCATAATCCTTGTGCTACAATCATATCTGAGAGATGATAGCATACTAAAGGCTAGAAAAGTGAACAGTGCAACCTCGATACTCGCGGGGGTTAAGTTCTATGACCCCTCACGAGTAACAAAAAAAATCGCGAGGTTTTGACCCTCTCCTTTTGATGGCTCATTTTTCAAGGGGAATTGTACATGTACTGTAAACTCAACAAAAATTGTGAATTACTTGTCATAAATGTTTTA
The DNA here is from genome assembly GCA_039877035.1 of Silurus lanzhouensis. NCBI lineage: Eukaryota > Metazoa > Chordata > Actinopteri > Siluriformes > Siluridae > Silurus > Silurus lanzhouensis. The sequence goes on from JBCEWE010000483.1 coordinate 1,949,418, forward strand.
TTTACTACTTTAAATGAATAACACAAAAATCGTTTTTTTTTTATTTTTTATGTCATTTATTAGTACAAACTCTGTTTTGAAATGTTACTCTGAACTTTCAAGCCACTCGCGGCTACTTGCGAACTATCAGATTTTTCGCGAGTTACTCTTAGTTTGGTTCCAAATGAAAAGTCACAAACTATCGAGGTCACGAGGGTCAAGATCGCGAGTATTGAGGTTTCACTGTATAGTTATTTTGACAAACAGTGGCTTCCATGGCAGCACTGGTTCCTGCAAGCACCCCAATAACTTTTAGCAAAAATATTCTGCCATGTAATTATATATGTCAAAATTCTGCCTAAAAAATTCTTAAAGAAAAAAATTCTTAAAGAAAATATCAAACCAGATCATGTGAATGCCAGTTCCGGATAGTGTACTGTATCTCAAGTTTATTTACAGTGCCACTATACACCATTAGATAAAATTTCCAGAATATTAAGGACGATGTGGAGCAACAAAGACCAACAAATATGGGTCTGAATCATCAAGATGTCTAAATCTTAATAAAACATACTGGCTATCAGTGTAGTGCACTTGACACAGTGATCCCGTTGTTTCTGTCTGGTTTGAACGAAAATGCAATTACAGCTTTAAATAATGACAGAAAAAGAAAAAGTGTTGCCTGAACACCAACGCTTTAAAAATCAATGTTGTCTTGCAATATCTTGAAGAGGATCTTTTAGCTACTGTTAGACAGTTCTGATTTCAGGGCTTTTATGCATCATCAAACTTTTTAGGATTTAGTTTTAGAAAATTTGAAGATGATGGAGACCAGCAAGCATAGCTTTTTTAGTTTCTAATTTATGGAGAACCCAGCCTTTTAAAGAGAATGGGTTTGTAGAGAATGCTGTACTACAACAGTTTATTGCTGCTTTGAACAGTCCACATTTTTTTAACACATATTGGTGAAAAAAAGCACATTTGGCTTGATGATGATATCATGATATCAGCAAAGAGCTATAATATGCAAAATTGTTTTAATCTTTCTTTTATCTTTCCCCAAGTCTAGTTATTGGCTCAAGAGAAAAATCCAACATGAAGCTGACCAAAACAAAGAGGACCAGTGTATGTAATTTTTGTTTTATATTCTCCACAGATTTTTAGCACCTTTCTGAGCAGAGTATCTAACCTGATCTTGTTAATGATATCAATGCCAGACTGCTCGAGCAGTGTGTTCTTGACGAAGCTTCGTGGAACGGTCATCTTTCCTGTCCCTGCTTTGATTAGCTCATGGCGCAGGTTGGGTTTCCGCATTACGTGAGGACAGAGACTCTCTGCCCTGTCCACCATTGACTCTAAAAGACTCTGGAGATAAAGGTGGAGCAGAAAGATTTTGTGAAGTCTGGGAACATAGTGTTTAAAATATACAATAAAGGTAATAAGGAACATACAGCGGGGGAAATAAGTATTTGACACATAAGCATTTTTATCAGTAAGGGGATTTCTATTGACACAAGATTTCCACCAGATGTAGCCATCAAGCCAAATATTGAATTCATACAAAGAAATCAGAACATTTAAGTATACAAGTTGAGTCATAATAAATGTCATCATAAAATAAATAGTGTGTGATACTGGAAAACAAAAGCCTCAAAACAAAAATCTGGACTTCTATAAAACTTGTCAAGATCAATTTATTTCATTTCTGTAGACATGGTGATGATGTTTTACATGTTGGTGTCACATTGTTACCTGGAGCTGCTCATCCATGACCTGAGCCACTTCTCCAGCCATGGACTCCAGTTTCTCTTGGATGGGACCGATTGAGGAACCATTTAACTCTTTTCGGGACGTGCCGCCTAGGTGGTACAGGTTAGGGAGGAGCTGTGGAGGGGAACAAGATGGATATTGATGTGTTCTAAAAATATTTTATCATTCTAAATACATTTAAAAAAAAACAATTTTTTTTTTTAACTTCCTTGGGACAGAATGTTCATTATCTTCAGCTCAAGTGGTCTTCCATTAGGAGAATAAACCTTTTACTGGCTGCATGTAGACTATATAGACAAATTTACCACAAAACTGTTATCACAAAGTTGGATGTATGCAGTCGTATGTCTGCGGATGAAGTAGCATTACATTTTCCCTTCACTTGAACTAGGGCATTTAAACCTTTTCCAGCATTGCAATGCCCCTGTGCATTGCTTTGACCTCAACCCTGCTGAACATCTTTGAAATAAATTCTTATACTGATTGCACCCAAAGTACCCTAACCCTATGCTTATACCTGTTATTACTAACATTATTGAGAGGTCTGGTGTCCACATTTTATCCATAAGTTATGTCAGCTGCAGGATAATCTAAAACAATATACATTAGCAAAATCCACAACCTCTCTAAATGGAAGTCTCAGTACATAAGAAAAGAAAAATATTCGCAAATGCATCATGCTTGCAGTTGTACCACTTGAACAATCCTTTAACACATAATATAATATAATCATGTTTAACACTCTAGTATTTAAATATATAAATATATATATATATATATATATATAACAACACACACACACACACACACACACACACACACACACACACACACACACACACACACACACACTAGAGGATATTATTTGTTTATATTTTTATTTATTTTTTACTGTTTTTGAGTTCCTCGCATCCTTTATCAGGTTCTCTGCCATCTTGACATCTTCCAATATGGCGTCCTGTTCAGAGGTCTTCAGGGAGTTGAGATGGTCCTGCACCTTTAAGCAAATCCTGTCAATCATCTAGAGAAAAAGAGAAATTAACTCTCACATACTTCATGAGGACATGATATTTTTTTTAAAATTTTATTTGATTTTGTATTTTTTTGTTTTTAACGGTTCGATCATTGTGAGTTGAGAGTTGAGGTGTTCTCACCTGCTGTGTGGTGGTGGTGACGATGCCCTGTTGAAGACGATATGCTTGCTCCTGAACATATTTCCTAGTTTCATGATTCCTGAACAGGTAGTTCTCCATCTGGAGCAGAGAAAAGTAACATATTTCTGTTAAGAGTCTTGTAGTGGTTGAATGCGTATCAGTAAACATAAAAGAACTAAAGAGGAACTCTGGATGGTTCTTACCCTCATTAATGCATCCTCGGTTTTCTCTGGACTGGCCTTCAGTGCCTGAGATGCATCGATAATGGGGATGGGCATAAAGCGGATGGTAAAATTCCTGCAAAATTTGGTGAGATTTATACAAGAATACGTTATAGAGTATAAAATGTAATATATATATATATATATATATATATATATATATATATATAAAGCATGTTCATACATACATACATACATACATATATATATTATATATAAATAAATAAAAATACTGCGAGTGTGTGTGTGTGTTTGTGTGTGAATTGTATTGTGGGTGTGGTTGTTGGTCAGATGTCAGTAACTTTATATAAATTATTGTCCTAATCAAAGACAAACCTTTGCACAGCGATGCTATAATATTATACACAAAAAGCTCACATGAAACTAAAGATTTCTATCACTTTAATGGTGACATCAAATCAACATATGAAAAAATAATAATTCCTGCTAGCTTTAATTTTTTTTCTTATAACCCCTCCCCTTTTCACCCCTTCCTTACCCATCATGCTAATTATTCACCTTTTTCTATGCCCTTCTCTCTTTTTCTCTCTTGCCAATTATTGATCATCGTTCACAGATAAATAAATGCAGCAGCAGCCACTTACACCACTCCAGTGTTCACTATGCAAATGGGATTAAAATAAGGAAGACCGAGAAGGAAAGAGAGGGAGAGATTCAGAGCTAATATCCCATATTCCTCTCTCACCTAATCTCCTGTCATCAGTGTTGTAAATTAGAAAGCCGAGAGAATTGGTGATGATTTCAGAGAAAATGAGACGAGACACAAACACACACACTGTTTTAATCCTTTAAATATTAAATATTTCTGGGCTGCCTCTGTCAGAAGGACTCATTTATAACTCAGTTCCCTAAATAGTAAAAATAGACTGCTGTTAAAAAAAAAAAAAGTCTAACTTGCATGAAAAATTACACACACACACACACACACACACACACACACACACACACACACACACACACACACACACACACACACACACACACACACACACACACACACACACACACACACACACACACACACACTGTATTATCCACACATACTTCTCCAGAGCTGCAGCGACATCCTGAAGTCCCTGTGGGCTGACGTTGTTCCTGTCCCAGATGACAGTCCTGAAGAAACACAAATACTGAATTGATTAACGAAACAGAAACCAACATATTATCTCTGTTCATAAGGTATCGCTCCTTAGATTACATACAGATTATTACACTTTTACAAGGAGTATCCTTATCTGCTCTCAATATCTGAATATATTATCCTGTTACTTCGGTTTCTACGGGAAAACTTCAGAACACTAAGCACGGCCCCTGAACCTGCTCATAGATACTCACCTGAGTGTGTTTAAACCTCTCACCTGAGCTTGCTGTTAATCTGCAGGGCTTTAGCCAGCATTTTAGCCCCAAGGTCCCCCATCCCGTTCCCACTGATATCTACTCGTGTCAGAGAGCTGTTACTGCCCAGAGCATTCAGCACTAGACTCAACTCCCCCTTTAGCTTCGAGTCAGCCAAAGACAGAGATGCCAACGGCTGAAAAAGAGAGAGAGAGCGAGAGCGAGAGAGAGAGAGAGCGCGAGAGGGAGAATTGTATGGGAAATGCATATAAATAAGCAACATATAAATCAAATAATAATTATGAATATTTTAAAGCTATAAAATTATTAAAAAACAATTACACCAATCAGGCATAACATTATGACCACCTGTCTAATACAGTGTAGGTTCCATTTTGATGGCAAAACAGTCCTGACTCGTTGAGCATTAACATTTACTTCTTCAAGCAATTTGAGCTAAAGGAGCTGTTGGAGGAACATCTGTACCAAATGGCCCAGTGAGCTCCTGTACAACATGTCACCGGTTCACCACTGTTTCTTACTTGTAGCACTTTTGATAGATACTTACCCCTGCAGACCAGGAATATCCAACAAGCGCTGCAGTTTTTGAGATGCACTAACCCAGTCACCTAGCCATCACAATTTGGCTTTTCCTTAAATCCTTATGCTTGCCCTTTTTGTTTTTTTGTTTTTACTTTGAGGACAAAATGTGCCATGATGAAGATATATCTTTCTTTCGGCTTCTCCCATTAGGGGTCGCCACAGCGGATCATCCGTATCCGCATGTTCGATTTGGCACGTATTACGCTGGATGCCCTTCCTAACGCAGCCCTCCCCATTTATCCAGGCTTGGGACCGGCACTAAGAGTACACTGGCTTGTGCAACCCTAATGGCCATGATGAAGATATAATCAGTGTTATTCACTCAATGGTCATAATATTATAATGTAAATGTTATGCCTGGTCGGTGTACATGTGTGGCAATAAATGTGAGAGTTTAAATTTCTCACTGATTCTTCCTCCTGGATCATGTGGACGAGACCGTCGAGGACCGGAGCCAGATTTCTACAGATACCAACAAACATTTAATACAACAGAATACACTCCCATTCACAACACAACACACAAATCATTATCCCCTCACTCTTTTTCACTCAACCTCTTTCTCATATCCATCATTCACACACGTCCTTTCACTCGTTTTCATCCTCTATTCATCCCCACTCATTTTCACTCATTCTTTCAATCATCCCCACTGCTCCTCTCACTCACGCTCATCCTCTCCATCACCACCACTCCTCCTCTCACTCACGCTCATCCTCTCCATCACCAATCCTCCTCTCCATCACCACCACTCCTCCTCTCACTCACGCTCATCCTCTCCATCACCACCACTCCTCCTCTCCATCACCACCACTCCTCCTCTCACTCACGCTCATCCTCTCCACCACCACACCTCCTCTCACTCACGCTCATCCTCTCCATCACCACCACTCCTCCTCTCCATCACCACCAATCCTCCTCTCCATCACCACCACTCCTCCTCTCACTCACGCTCATCCTCTCCACCACCACTCCTCCTCTCACTCACGCTCATCCTCTCCATCACCACCACTCCTCCTCTCCATCACCACCAATCCTCCTCTCCATCACCACCACTCCTCCTCTCACTCACGCTCATCCTCTCCATCACCACCACTCCTCCTCTCCATCACCACCACTCCTCCTCTCACTCACGCTCATCCTCTCCACCACCACCCCTCCTCTCACTCACGCTCATCCTCTCCACCACCACACCTCCTCTCACTCACGCTCATCCTCTCCATCACCACCCCTCCTCCTCTCACTCACACTCATCCTCTCCATCACCACCACTCCTCCTCTCACTCACGCTCATCCTCCCCATCACCACCACTCCTCCTCTCACTCACGCTCATCCTCTCCATCACCACCACTCCTCCTCTCACTCACGCTCATCCTCCCCATCACCACCACTCCTCCTCTCACTCACGCTCATCCTCCCCATCACCACCACTCCTCCTCTCACTCATGCTCATCCTCTCCATCACCACCACTCCTCCTCTTACCCATGCTCATCCTCTCCATCATCACCACTCATCATCTCACGTGTTCTAATTCTCTCAATCATTCCCACTCACCCTTTCACTCGTTCACAACTTGTCCATCATACCCACTCATTCTATCAATCCTCCCCACTCATCCTCATCCCTCATTCAATGATTCTCACTTTGATTTGATGTTGTTGAAGTTCTTGCCGAGGGAGAGGTGTCTGATAGATCGGTTCTTGGCAAGCCAGACCAGCAGCGTGCTCATGTCTGAGTCCAGACCTGAGAAACAGAGAGCAACAATACATTACTGGAAGTTTATAACTATGTAATTACAGTCATCACAGGGTACAGAAGAAATAATTTTAAAGGAAATAAAATAAAGATGTTTAGCTCTTAGTTCACTTCCAAATTATCACAGCACCAGCAAAAGCTGAAAAAACAAAAACAAAAAAAACCAGTAAACTAATCTGTACTTTTTAATGTTTTATATCCTAGTGTTTAATTTTTAATGACAGGAATTTTGAGCTAATAATACTGCGCCGAGGCTCAACATAGTCTATAACACAAGTTAATATAATGACTGGAGGATTCAACAGAAACTTCATTGGGGGTTTAATTAGAAGCATTCGGCTTATCAGAATCGCTTAAAGAGTTTTGCATTAATCCCTCTAAATCTAGCCCAGCTCATAATGAACCCCTGGAGGAATCAGGAAAAAAATATGATGATGACTCACACATGTGCTAGATCCTCATCTCATAACATCATAAAACTAAAAAATTCATTTCAGACAAGGGTTCACATTCACTTTAGATTCACCTTTTACATTTGTTTACATTAACGGCATTTGGCAGACGCCCTTATCAAGAACGAGTACAGCAGCTCTCTTAATAAATACATCCCGATACTGGTTTATTAGGTTGCAGACTAAGAATATAATCAGCTATAAAACTGTTTTGTGAACAGTGAAGAGTGAACAGTGAAGATTCTTGAGTGCAGTGTAGGGAGACACATGGGCTCTGAGGTAGATGGGTGCAGTTTTGTAAGCAAGCATCAGTTTTGTAAATCTGATCAGATGCAGGAAGCCAGTGAAGAAAGATCAGATATGGGCTGGTGTAAGAGGACTTAGGAAAGTCATGCAGCTGCATTCCAAATCAGTTGTACAGATCGAATGGTGCTCTGAAACAGACCCGCCAGAAGTGAGGTGCAGAAGTCCAGTCTTAAAATCATAAAGGCCTGAACAAGCACCCGAGTGGTCTGTGTACTGGGTTTCAAAAGTGAAGTGTCCTGATAACAAAAGGAGCAAAATTTTGATGATTATCATCGTGTTTGTATCTCACCGTTATCAGAAATATCCAAACTGGAAATGTTGGGAATCTCAGCGATACAGCCTTCCAGGATCTGTGAGCCTCCAGAGCGAAGCTGCGAGACGAAACACAAACTGATGATAATAAACACCCACTGATAGCAATAAACACAGATACAGCTTCTAATAAATACACATACAAACATACAGTGCTGCTAATATACACACAGATACTGCTCCTAATAAACGCACACATTGCTTGTAAAAAAAAAAACCCGACACTGATACTAATAAACACATACACACAGATACTAAAACACACTTACTGCTTCTAAAACACACACTGTTGTAATAAACACACCGATATGAAAATACACACGGGTACTAAAACACACACTGCTCATAATAAACACAAATACTAATGAACATACACTGATACTAACACACACACTCTAATAAACACAATCACTGCTTCTATTAAAAAACAAAAACTGCTTCTAGTAAACACACACACACACACACACACACACACACACACACACACAGCCCCTAACTCATACAAACACATAACCTTTAAGAAACACTCTGTAAACAAACAGTAATCATTCACACAAAGAACTCTAACCAGCCAAAGTCTAAAATGACTATATAAGAATCCTAGAGGAAAAAGACAAGGAAAAACCTACAACAAAAATATAAATAAAATATCTGAAACTTCTTTAAAGACATTAATGATCTCTTCCAGTGCAAGAGGCCTGATTTCAGTGTAGTGTAAACCCACATGGATAGTGTGCTAATGTTACAAACAAAATCGTGCTAATAAGAAAGAACCTTGGCTCATGACACAAAGCTGCAGTGTAGTTTTGTATGTTTTAACACAGGAAAACACACAAAATCATACAAAAGATGAAAGGTCTCCATGCATATAAACAAGCAATATACAAACAAACACACGACCCTGCAAAATGAGCTCTGTTTCCATGTTGCCAAAGAATCATTGCCAAAGAATCATTGATATGTTAATGTTTATGAAAGGAGTGTGTGTGTGTGTGTGTGTGTGTGTGTGTGTGTGTGTGTGTGTGTGTGTGTTAAAGCATGCAGTTACTGCTGTCTGTACTTACACATTGGCCAAGCTTTATGATGCATCATGGGAAAAGGAGGTGGGGCAAATTAGCAAAAGAAAAATAAAATTCTAGCATCATGCATCAGGCAAAAAGCGATGTGACAAACAATGAAAACAAATAAACAAATCAGGCGGAACAGCGTCATTACATACACCAGAACACACGCACTTATAATAACTCTAGCACTGGTAAAAACATGCTTTAGAAATGATGCGCAGTCCAAGTGATGTCATCAGTGTTTGCTTATAAGAATCAGAATCTTAGCATGTGTGAACTTGAAATGTGTGTGTGCTCAACGAACGAATACAAACACACACACACTATTAGTATTGCAAAAGCGTCACTTTGCACTCTGCAGGGTTTCATTATGCTGAAATTTCCTTAGGAATGTCACATATTTGTGTGTAGGAGGGATTGTGGGAATTTTCCACTTAACCCTAACCCTTTTTTCCCCACAATCACACACTAAAACTGCAAATGGTGATTTTTTTTTATTTTTAAGATTTTACCTTTTATGCAGTCTCTTGGCAAAAACAAACATAAATTAATCTTTGTAAATATCTGTTACAAGAATTTATTTATTGAGCAGATTAGATATGATCTTCTGTACATGAAGTTCTGTGAGAAGTAAATAAATGATTAATGTGTGCTTATCTGCATATCTCACCTCACAGCAGCTGAGATCCAGAGACACCTCTTTAAGGTTGGGGTTACAGGCCAGGCCTAGCAGGAGTGCTCTACACAAACACAAACACATGTACACACACACAGCACTTATTTCATGTGTGAAGATTTGCCCAGATTGTGGTCACTAATAATGCAGATATTGATCACGAAAATGTTTTCAAAATGCATTTTTGACAGATTTCTGTAGAAATCAGTATGCAATATAAATAATATTTGAATAGAAATAAATAGAAATAATAAATAAATAAATACTGGTGGTCAATGCCTATGACCTGGTTAATTTAAAAAATGATATAAATAATGGGAAATGCATCACTGCAATTTTTGTCAGAATTGTTGAACTGCTAATTGAAAACATAATGCTAATTTCCCTGCAAAATCCATAAAACATTGTTTTTTTTAGTAATGGAAAGGAAAATAAATATTGGTAGAAAATGTAAATGTTGTCTCATGAATGGGTCTGTGTGTCAGAGAGCCACCAGTCACACCTCCCTCCAATGCTCACACTCTCACTCAGCCTCTCCCTCCTACTAATCACCTACACCTGTCCTCCTCCTACTAATCACCTACACCTGTTCCCCATTTACCCGTCCCCTTTATAAGGTCCTTATTCTCCTTCACTCATGGTCCGAGCTACCAGTTATGACCCTGGACTTCCTACTTCTCTAAATCCCTGTGCTTCCATGCGTCTTGCGACGCTTCTAAGGAGCACTCAGTTAAGTGTACCATTGGCTCAATTCACATCTCAAATTTCCCTGTGTGTGTATGTTTAAACCAAATAAATGACATTTGATTTTACTCCCGGTTTCTGACGCCTGGTCTATCTACTTGACACTGTGGTTGTTTAAAAAAATCTAAAAAAAATTTGGTGAAACAATTTCAGCTGTTTTTAAATCCCACCATTACATGTGATAATGTTAAGCTGCCTAAAAACAATAAATCAGGCAAAGAAAAAAAAAAATAAAGACAATATGCTTGTCAAAAATTAAAGAACAATGAGCAATAATAGTAATTTGATTTGAAGTCAGACATGAAATTTGGAAAAAAAAAAAAAAAAAAAAAGGTTGTCACTACAGTCAACACAAAATTGATTTTCTTTGTTGTGAACTTTGCAAAATGAATGATTATGTAGATGAAATCAATTAACGCAAAAACATGGAAAGGGATTGAGTTATATATTTTTTTACTTTAAAGCCTCAGGAGGCAGTTTGGTCCCGGAGACATTGATGGTGTTGAGGCAGGCAACGCTGCTGAAGAACTGCTTGAATGCAGGAGGAATATCTTTACCTTTCCTGTACACACACACACACACACACACACACACACACACACACACACACACACACACACACACACACACACACACACACACACACACACTCTAATTGGATATAATTGTGAATTAATGTGAATGAACAAGAGTAGAAAATTCTTCAGCTCCTCACCTGTGAACGAAGATGCTCTTTGAGACATTAAGAACGGAGAGATGCTGAAGAGAGCCTTTCAGAAGAGCAGAGCAAAGCTACAGCACACACACATTGATGAAAGAAAAATGAATTGTTAATTCATTAATTGAATATGAAGAAAAGTGCAGAATAAATAGTTTTTCAGCAAACAGTTGTTTTTTTTAGATAATGATCAGAGATTTAGTGTCATATCAAATGCTAATGCAATGCTCTACCAGTATTAGCAGTGTGTGTGTGTGAGCACATGTGCGAGTGTTGCGCTTACCGCCTCGAGCGAGCAGTCTGTGTTCGACAAGTCCAGCGTGCTTAGGCTGTTCGGCTGACCCAGGAACTGATAAAAATGCTGTAGGAAAACAAAGCGACAGTCAGCTTTGGGGCTATTTGATGTACCAACAAATGAAAAGTGGAGTAAAGCTTCTAGCTCAGACACAAATTTGTAAATAAGCATAAACATTATAATAATAATGTTTTGAATAAAAAAGATTTTGAACATGCTTTGATACTCCAGATCTTCAGTATTCTTAGTTGTACTTCTGGAGAACCTTAAATGCCCTGAATTGTACTTTATGGACTTTATGCTAAGGACCCTTAATTATGCAAACAACCATGGAAGAACCTTATTGTTCTTATAATGTACACTCCTTATAAACGTTCTTTCTAATCCTTACCAAGGTTCTAAGAATCGTGTGTTTTCTTATCACATGTAAAACCCTTATTTATTCAATTCATACTAAAAGGATGTTTTTAAAAAACATTTAGAAAGATTTACTATTCCTATTCCTAAAAAGTTCCTATGAAAAACACTAGAACTGAATGCCAACTCATTAGCATCATTAGCGGCTTTAGCAGAGACATACATAAAAGCATACTCACTGAGAGATCATCTCCACGCAGGAGGTTCCCTGAGAGGTCCAGGTAGCTGAGCGTGCTGGGCATGGACTGGTTAGAGCTCAGCGACTGGGCAAGGCTGTTCACCCCTTAATCATGACAAATTCACACACACACACACACACACACACACACACACACACACACACACACACACACACACACACACCACACAGTGTGTCATCACACCAGCACAATGTATGGAGGAACCACCTATAAAAGCTCTACATTGGTCTCTCTGCAAAAACGTCATAGTATCACAGCGTGTATAGTTTTGTGCAAGGTTTGAGAGGTCATTCACATCACAGGTCACACAAGTGTACAATACATGTCAGACAGGGGCTGTAAGCTGAGCTTTCCAGACATCTGCATTGTTTCTCACAATGTTGTAAAAAACAAAGATCACACTATGCAGGTTCTGTCTTATAGAAAACCAACACAAACTAACCCAATTGCAAAGTGTAATATCACAATTGGGCAATTCAGGAAAGAGTTTGTATTAGGAATAATAGTTGTTTAACGAATACAGGAAATCAAAACTATAGTTTTTTTTGTTTTAGCCTCATGTCCAATACACACCACACCTATTTTTTATTTACCGTAATTTCCATAAATGCACCCATATATAAGCCGCACCCACTGAATTTAACAAAGATTTTTATTTTAAACATAAATAATGTCTACATTGAAACTAATGAACTTTACACAGGCTTTAACGAAAGAGAGTGTCTGTTACACGGTGTAACGGGTGAAATATGTTGCGCTTCCTTTGGGAACTATATGTGTGCAAGATTAGGATCATGTCCTTATTATTTTCTGATGCTCATTTCTAAGTTTCTTTGACTAACCCATAACGCTGTTGCCAAGAAAAATAAAAAATCCCGATGCCGTGCAGCTCAGAACACAGGTGAAGTGCGTTTTTTCGTTTCCGTTCGGAAATTTCATTGGTCTAATGTTATGGGGTTCAGTTTATTGGCTTGAAGTTTGTGAAACCGGGAAAAACCCAGGAAAAATCATAAATAAGCCGCTTCGTTGTTTAAGACACGGGGTTCAAAACGTGTGAAAAAAGTAGCGGCTTATAGTCCGAAAAATACGGTAACTCATCAGATACGAATTAGCCGTATGCCTACACGCCAGACTGTTACTCCTGCGCCACCATTAACCTCGCTGTTGCCAGGTCTCAGTTCATTTATAGCATTTTTAAGTAACAACAGATACACAGGGTCATTATGACTTCCAGTCCGGAAAAGTACTGAGGTTCTCATGGAAACCGCAGATCAATACGTATATAAATAAGCAGCTATTACTCAGACGTCCAAATGGGAAACGATAATGATACAGAAAGAGTTTCTCAGGACAAAGACTAACTCACACTTTATTCATCTGTAATCTGTGCGTTTTTTAACTTTATAAAATGTCTTTTTATTTTATCCAAGATTCTTAAGGGGCACAGACGTTTTTACTTTAGCATAATAAAATCATACTTTAAAGAAATATATATATATATATATATATATATATATATATATATATATATATATATATATATATATATATATATATATATAAAAGTAAGTGCCCCAATATTTAAATGAATTTGACTTCATTATTCCCCCTGTCTATTTCTAAAATTTCCGGAGGGGTGTGCAAACAGTGTGTAATGTCAGTGTTGTGTACTGAACTGGTTAAATGGTGATGAAGTGGTGAGGTGATTACCTTTGGGTGATAAGGAGGTTCTGGAGAGATTGAGGTGTTTGAGGCCTTTACGGAGTTTAGCAAACTGAGCACCTAAAAAAGCAACTCCTGAAAAAGAAAAAACACAATAATCAGTAGCAGCAACACCATGACTGCGTATAAACACACACACAAACACACTCGATCTGTATTTATGAAGAAGGAACCCGTAGTAAACAAACAAAATCTGACAGCCATTTTACAGACAAAATATAGCAAACTCATCCCTACCTCTGTCCTCCAGAGGATTGTTGGCAAGGTTTAGATAATGCAGTCCTGAGTTGGAGTTACAAGAGAGAGCGTTTGCCAGCTTCTGTGCAAAATCACTGCAATAACACAGACATACAGACACATATCTACAAATAAATCGAATAATAATAATAATAATAAAAAAAAAATGCCCCACTCTTTAAATACACATACAGTTGGGAGTACAATCACATTCCAAGTGATTACACAGAAATAAAGCTGTGTGTGTGTGTGTGTGTGTGTGTGTCATTTCTTACACTTTGAGTCCTGCATTATCCAGGACAAGCTCCTCCAAACGACTGGAACGTGCAACAACTCTTAAAATCTGATCGCACACGTCTGCTGACTTTATACACACACACACACACACACACACACACACACACACACACACACACACACACACACACACACACACAAATCAAATACAAGTCCACATAATTACAGGACAATATTAATATGAACATTTTACAACTTACTTTCTGAAGTTTACAAATTCTTTAGCAAATAAATAAATAAATAAATAAATAAATTAATCTCACTTTCAGAATTTCTAAAGCACAATTACATTTCTCTTAAGGTATAATATCATATCACTGTGTATGATTTGGCGAAAAAGACAGAAAACAGAGAGAAGGAAGAAAAAAAAAGAAAAATTCACTGTACTTTACACAGTACAAAAATTAATTTGAATTGGTTGGAAGGTAATTTATTTTCTGGTGTTTTGGGTAACTGTTCAAAAGTTGCCCAAGCCCCACCCATCTAACACACACACACACACACACACACACACACACACACACACACACACACACACACACACACACACACACACACACACACACACACACACACACACACACACACACACACAGTTTTAGATCCCATCCTTGAAACACAAAGACTCTTTCATGTAAAAAGAAAAAAATAAATAATCTCCAAATCCCACATAAAGGGAAAATGAGAAGGACAACCTGAACCTCGGCTCTGATATTTAATCTTTGAATTTTCCGGAACGCTTCTCTCCGACTGTACATGATTTTGGAATATTCTATCTATAAACTTATAGTGCTCAATTATTTATAACCCTCCTAATTCTCTGATAACCTACATTACAGTCTCACTCAAAATCCTGAGGAAACCTAACAAACCCAGTCTTGGTTTTACTGATTATAAGAAACAAACATCATCCAGACTCTCCAAAATAAAGTTTTTTTTTTAACCCTGATAGAATGTATTTACTGGATCATCGATGAACAGTTTTAAGGGACTATGCCTTAATATCATCCCTCATTTCTTTCTATCAATTCCATCTAATGCAGGTGCTCGGTTTTTATCACCACTCAGACTGCTTTTATATTTATCTGAGTCATCCCAGTTTTGTCCAGAAACCACACACTTTCTAAACAATGGAGCTCCAGGGAAAAAAAAAAAAAGAAAAAGAAAAAAAAAGCGTTTTTTTTGTTTCATTCTTATTTTCTCTCTCATCCAGAAGAAGAAGAAGAACGGTCACAACTAAATCGCTATTGTTTAATTAAGCAAATGTTTCAATAAGAAAGTACCATTATTTATATAAACAAGGAAAACAATAACGGATATTGTCAACATTGATCGAAGGAGTCTTCAGTGTTAGTGTCTTAACAGTAAGGTAAAATATTCATCAAAGAAGAAAAAAATAAGTGTTTGTGGATACCTTATTATTTATGATTATTATGTGGTTAATGAACATCCTATTCCACATTTAGTCCCCATTTGGTGTTATAAAACCCCTACTCTTTTGTTCCACTAGATTTTGGACTGTTTGTGGAGATTTGTGCTCATTTAGCCACAAGGGAGTTACAGTATCTCACAAAAGTGAGTGCAACCCTCACATTTCATCAACTATTTTAGTGTATCTTCTCAAGGGACATTACTATAGAAATTAAATTTGGATATATTTGAGTAGTCAATGTGCAGCTTGTATACCAGTACAGATTTACTGACCTCTAATAATAACTCAAAATAAAAATAACATGAAAATGCCAAAACTGTTCCCAAAGTGTCAATATTTTGTTATCCAGCACTGCCTTAATCCTCCTGGGCATGAACTTTACCAGAGCTGCACATATTGTTGCTGGGGTCCTCTTTGTGACATCACTGAGTTGCTGGATGATAGACACATGGCACTCCTCCACATCCGCTTGATGATGCGCCACAAATGCTAAATAGGGTTCAGGTCTGGGGACAGACCTTCATCATCATGAGGCCACTTCATCACCTTCAGCTTCATTTGCCGTGCAGGCATCATGGTGGTGGTATCATCATGGTCTGGGGCTGCATGAGTGCAGCTCCCCAGTACCAGCTGCAGTCATGCAGCCCCAGACCATGATGATACCACCACCATGATGACTGTAGTAAAGACACAATTTTCTTAGTTCTCTTCTCCAGGGTATCGCCACACATGCTGGACATCATCTGAACCAACAAGTTTACCCTAGTCTCATCAAAACACAGTACATGCTTCCAGTAATTCATTCTCCTGGACATGTTGTCTTTAGTAAAATGTTTGTGGGCTTTCTTGTGAGCCAGCTTCAGAAGAGTCTTCCTTCTAGGATTACAGCCATGCAAACCGACTTGCTGCAGTGTGTGGCATATGGTCTGAGCACTGACAAGTGGACCTCCACTTCTGCAACTTCTAAAGCAATGCTGCAGCACTCATGTATCTGTTTTTTTCAACCAGACTCTGCACCTGATGCAAAACACAAGGACTCAACTTGTGAGGCCTGTTCTGTGTGGAACCCGTCTTGGAAAACTTCTGTATGACCCTGATCACTGTATTGTAACTCATCTTTGTGAAGAGCAACAATTCTAATTCTCAAATCCTGATAAAGGTTCTTTGCAATGAAGTGCCATGTTGAATATCCAGTGGTATGTATGAGAGAATTTTACTCAAAGCACCCAGTTATAACACTAGTACAAGATACACAAATTTGTATAGTCCTGTTAAGCAGACAAAAACATGAAAATTATGAATAGGATATGTGGCTTTGGATGGCTAAACTATGTGCAGCTGTTATCACTTAGGGTGTACTCACTTTTGTTGCCAGTTATTTGACAATAATGGCTGTATGTTGAGTTATTTTCTGAGGACAGTAAATATATACTGCTGTACAAGCTGCACATTGACTACTCTAAAATGTACCCAAGATTTATTTCTATATTATTGTCCCTTGAGAAGGTACTACAATGGTTACTGAAATGTGAGGGGTGCACTCATTATTTTCAGATACTACAAGTAAATTCGGGTATTGATGTACAGTAACGTGAGGAGGCCTGCCATTAGTGTTCCAATTCATCACAAAAGTTTCAATAAGATTGAGGTCAGTGCTCAACTGACCTTTAAGATCTTTAAGACATTTAAGATCTTCCACTCCAAACCATGCAAGGCTTTGTGCACAGGGGCATTGTAATGCTGGAACAGGTTTGGGTCTCCTAGTTCAAGTGAAGGGAATATTTAACGCTACTGCACCCAGAGATGTCCAATACAACTTTGTGCCTCCAACTTGTGTAATAACAGTATGGCTGAAAAATTCCAGTGTCACAATACTTTTTTAGCTCACCAGTTTGTAGTCCTTTGTGGCGAGTTTGGTGAACCACTGGTTGAACTCCAGAACGGCGATTATTGCTACCAAATCCCTGCCAAAAAAACAAAACATGACAAGATTAGGCGAGTTTAAATCACATATGTGTGTTCTACCCCGCAACATTAACACCAATTCGATTGTATCAAGGGTATGATTATTCAACATAAACAAATTCAAGCTTTACCTGTTCTCTAGGTGACTGAAATCCTGAAGGTTCAGCTCGCGTGTGTCTTGTGTCAGATAAATTGTGTCCACATCCTAAAAAATAACAAAACACACAAACACAGTTTAAGAGAGAGGGTGATATCATTCCTCTGTGTGTGAATGTGTGTGTACATGTACTTACCCACTGAACTTCTTCTCTGTAAGGTAAGCCAAGCCAGTCACACACACATCTGTACTGCTGAGAGAATCCACCTGTAAATCAGAACACACACACACACACACACACACACACACACACACACACACACACACACACACACACACACACACACACACACACACACACACACACACACACACCCTTCAGTAAACATATAGATGTTGTGACAGCAGAGGATCATTTGTTGTTTTGTTTTTTTTAATGCCATTCCGACATTAATGGCAATTTTTATGGCAAGATCAAGGAGGTAGGACGAGAAACTATAGCAAGAGTGTCTTACAGTGTTTCGACTATGCCAAAAATACTTATATTTCTTTGGTGATGCCTTTTGGGAAGCTCACAAATACATATTTGTCTTGTGTCAAAAAGGGTATTAAAGTCCATTATTATATGTTTAATAGTCATGTTTGCTTTACAGAGATCACATGCTGGGGTTCTTCACTGTTTAGTTAGAAGACATGTACATTTTCAGTATGAAGGCCTATTACCATTTATTACTAAACAGCAATAATTCAAACCAGAGAACTTTATGATATGGACAAAGCTGTAATAGCATCTGAATTTAAACAATGAGATGTAACCAACATAAAAAGAATTCAATCAAAAAAGAGGACTAGATCATCAAAACAGGCACTTAAATCATAATATTCAATAATCCTCAACTACTGGAGAAGATTCAACTAGGATATTTAATTGCATCTATCATTTTCTTTCTAAATCCACTGAGATGTTGTTTTAACTGCCAAAAATTTGGTAATGGTTCTGCTGGCTGTAAAAATAAACCCATTTGCTACAAATGCGGGAAAGCTAAATATAAACCAGCCTGTAGAAGACCTGAAATGCATCAAATGTTTGGTTAATTTCCCAACTCCATTAAAAGACTGTCTAGTTTGGATAAAGGAATAAGAGATTCATAATGTAAAGTTTACTGGTACTGGGTGAGCACAGAAGCATATAAACAAGGCAGTAATTCATCACCCTTTCTTTCAAGGAATTCGTATGCTTCTATGGCCAAACCCAAGAGGAGGACTCCTAGATAGCCATGAGGGGCGAACAATGAAAAACCATAACAAATCAACAAACGTTTGACCTAAAAAGAAGACTCAAAGCAACCAACACAAAAATTATTAATGAAGCAAAGACATGGAGCTGTAAATTATGTGTTTCAAGTTTAACAATGTGTGTGCGTGCATGTGTGTGTTTACCGCAGGGTCCAGGATCTCCTGCACTCTGAGTCTCCCAGATGCTCTGTAAAGTCGTGACTCTCTCTGGAGGCTCCATGGACAATTTCTTCATCACCTTACTGACACACACACACAGAGTTTTAAAAAACATTTAATTTTTTTATTTTTATATATATATATATATATATATATATATATATATATATATATATATATATATATATATATATATATATATATATATTTGTGTATGTGTGAGTGAGTAAGTGAGTGAGTGAGTAAGAGAGAGAGAGACTTACACAGGAGACAGAGCAGGACAGATCCTCTGCACACATAAGCCAATCTGACCCACCACCTCATTCACCTCCTCCATGGACACCAGTCTGAGAGAGATCTGACCTTTCTCATGCTCCAACACACACTGAGGTGCGCGTACAAACACAAACACACACACACACACACACACACACACACACACACACACACACACACACACACACACAGTTTAATACACCTTTATATATGATGCAAATACACATTTATTGGGCAGAGTGATGACCTTAAATTATACTTGATGGTGAAATCCCCTAAACTGTGTGTGTGTGTGTGTGTGTGTGTGTGTGTGTGTGTATGTGTATGTGTAATAAATTACCTGTGTGGGTTTGGTACATATGATGCCCTGAATCTCCAAATAACTGAATGTCTGTTCTACCTGAAAGACATATGCACTCACATAACTAACAAAAAAAAAAGATTTTGCAAACAGAAAAAAAATTCTGAAGAAAAAAAAAAAAACATTTTTGTTGAAAAGCAAAACGACTGGATCCTCTGGGAAAATAATTACTAAATAAATAAATGGTTAAACAAATCTGGTTAATCCAATATATTAATATGTACAGAACAAACATAACAGATTATTTATTATGAAAACAAACAATTATTAACTAGAATTTTCTAAACTTAAAAACTAAAATAAAATAAATACAATATAGCTAACATTAGAAAATAAATAAGCAATTATTGTATATTGTAAAGTGAGATCTACTGCATTTTTGAGTACACCAAAAGAAATACACTCACACACTGCTTGCATTGCCAGTGTGTGTGTGTGTGTGTGTGTGTGTGTGTGTGTGTGTATGACTAACAGAAGAAACAAGGAAAGGAAATTAGCTGTAAATGATTCATTGGGAGAACTGTAATGAGTGCACTATGAGAACACGATCTAACAAACACAAGCACAAGCATGCATGCTTGGACGTTGAATAAATAGTCGATGACTAACAGAGAGACACAGAATGACAGACATATAGACAGAGAGAGCGAGAGAGCGGGCGAGCGAGCGAGAGAGAGAGAGAGAGAGAGAGAGAGAGAGAGAGAGAGAGAGAGAGGGAGAGAGAGAGAGGGAGAGAGAGAGAGAGAGAGAGAGAGGGAGAGAGAGAGAGAGATGGTGCCTGAAGGTGGGTTCTGAATAAAGGAAAATGAAATCAATATTTGGAGAGTTTTGTGTGTTTCCGGAGGGGTGCACACACACACACACCACACCTAAACACACACACACACACACACACACACACACACACACACACACACACACACACACACACACACACCTTAGGCACACTGTGAGGTGACCTTGTGACCTTTCCTTTTGCTAAATCAGACTCCGAGTGATGGTGAAGGTGTTCATGTGTGACAGTCAGAGGGCAAGGAAAGCTCTCACAGTGTCTAAGTATTTAATTTGAAGAAAAGTGTGAATGTGTGTGTGTGTGTGGGTGTGTGTGTGTGTGGGTGTGTGTGTGTGTGTGTGTGTGTGTGTGTGTGTGTATGTGTGTTACCTTGGCGGGAATGCGAGCGGTGAGAAGATATCCACGGAACGATGCCAGAGCCTGTGAAGGACAAAATCCACAAACACATAAGTGCACACATTATGACAATCTTTCTCACACACACTCACACACACAGTGAGTAATATGCCATTTTGCTTTATTTATTTACATTTATTTATTAGTTGATATACATATACATCTCACAACCGTCTTGCTATGCTATTCTTTTCATTTTTTATTTCAGCCAAAAATAGTTTTATTAAGCACCCTGCTCAAACGAGGACATCCAGCTGAGACAGACCATTCCAAATTTAGCCGAAGAGACCTGCGGGAGAATGTGTGTGTGTGTGTGTGTGTGTGTGTGTGTATAATCAGTCTCACAGAGATATTGAGAGAGAGAGAAAACCATTAAGTGAGACAGAAAAGAGACAGATGGAGATAGGAAGAAAGACAGCCCAAATGATAAAATGGCTTCATGAAGCAGAGTAAAAGACAGACAGTTGAATAAATAAATGATGGAGAGATTCTTTTGATGTGGCAAAACATAGGAAGAAGACATTTTCATGAAATCAGCATGGATACAGGAATATATTTTTCTCTCTTTCTGTCTCCATCTCTATCTCTTTTAGACACACACACACACACACACACACACACACACAGCATTAACTCAGCATGCGTAGTCATTTCCCAAAAAGGAAGTGAAAAATTCATTACCAATAAAAACACGGCTGCGAGATGGAAGAGGGAAGTGTGTGAGAGGAGAGAGATAAGCAGGATAAAGATATATACTGTATGTGTCAAGTGAGACAGTACAACAGACATTGTCTCAAAGCAGTGAATGTGGTTATGTGTTTCATTTGCCCATAAGTCAAAAAGATGAGAGATGTGTTTGAGTTATGACTAGAGGAGTGTCTTTAGGCTCCACCCCATTGCTTTCATCAAAACATTTATAGATTCAATAAGGCAGGACAAACACACACACACACACACACACACAAAAAAAAATTTTTAAACTGTGTGCGTGTGTATATTTTTTCCCACCTTACAGTCAAACCCCCATCCTGGCCCCTACTAAACCAGCGTTGCCATGGTTACACACCCTTACATGGATATGGTACTTTTGCTCTTGGCATTAATACCGTGGCAAGGTTTTGGCTTCACCCCAAAATCCTCACAGCTCTACGATCGACACAAACCAGTGCTGTAACAATTCACTGAGGCAAATCTGTATAAATGCTTTAGAACAGTGTGCTAGTGAGTAAATGAATAAATCAGAGTCTATTCAATTACTTAAACATGTCAAGCCTGAGCTGTTTGTGATACTTCACCTCAATCCTTATGTGTAACCAGCAACAGCAGATTATTTAGTCACATGGCCACATGGCTGAATGCTCACAGTGAGAGTCAGGGAAAGTCACTGAAGCATGACTCGTCACGCTGTTCAGTCTGGCCATTTTGGCAAAATCTGGCACTGATTGCAATATATCCAGCTCTCTCTAGAAACAGTTGGACCGTTAGTTTGGAACAAAAAACGAAAGCTGACACAAGGAGTGCACATGATCCACAATCCCACAAACAGCTAATAAACAGCAAAGGAGGAGAACCTGATCTCTATTACTTCGTCTTGTATCAGACATGGCGCAGGTTGTCTGAATTCCTTAGAGGTCTAAACATTAACCTACTTTCACCAAAAACACTGCTGAGCAGACACAGATGCAGATGCATGGGATGACTAATTCCGTACATGAAGAACCCAGGAAGGAAAATGAACCCTCCAGTACTGTCAGACGAAGTGCCTTTAAACCCGCACCATCATAATCATTTCACCACAGAGTTATCTGTTAATCTCACTCTTTCATCATGAGGGCATAAAAACCACAAAACTCCATTCACTCAAGGAAAATCTGACCAGAGTCATTTTTGTTACTCTTTGCCTCGATTTGTAATTAGTCCAAATGTCATTTATGTTACTGTTTGCCATGACTTCCATTACCCCATCCAATTGCCCCACTTCCAAAGCGTCCTTCTTTGTGTTTTCATCCAGGAATATTCGTTTAACCTTGTTTAATGACTGTTGATGAATGTTAGATTTACGGTATGAAGGCACCAAAAATTACTGTGACAAATGGCATTGCAGCTCATGTCTAATTAAAATCTGCAGTTTTAATCAGACCATGCATTTTTTAAATACTTCATAGTTGTGTTTTTTTTCAGATTTAGATTTAAATGTGATGTGACTGATGTTTTAGTTTAAACCAGATCATTTCTTTAGTAAGCCGTTTTTTCCCAGCACAGGGAGGAGCAATCATTCTCCCAGTCACTCTCTCGGTCAATAATTCCTCTTCATCATAAGCAAACACTATAAAGCAGATGGTACATGATTCTTATCCCTAAGCACTCTCATGAAGTCTGTTACATGATGTAATGCACCGTAAAACATGCTCTGGGCTGTGTTCAACACACTACAGATGTGACTGAAAAATAAAAAGCACAAATTCATTCTGCAGGCTGGTTTTCCTGTCTGATAAACTGCTTCATATCATGTGTTTCTTGAGAGATCCACTATACGCTGAATGTCTGGTCATGATAAGTTGCACATAAACCAAATATAAAAGCTAGTTTTAGCTAAAAATTCCCAAAACTAACTTAAATAAACAATCACCTGTGACAGACCTTTGATTATTAAATGTTCAAAGACTTTTGATTATCCTTTAAAAGATTAACCTTTAGCTGTGCAGCATTCTGAATAAATATTTTGCTAATAGCTTTAAAGACAGATGAACACTAGAACTCAAAAGTAATTTTTTTAAATCATCATAAATAATGAAATACACGCAAAAACAAGTACAGGCCCTCTTCTACGGCCATGCAACCGAAACAAAATAGGGTTAGCTTAAAATTCAGAAGCTCCTCTGTTGTTTTAACTAGCGATTAGGGATGCACCGAATATTCGGCCACCGAAAGACTTTGATCACCGAAAAAAACGCGCCCGAAACGCGGCCGTTTGTTGTGATGACGCAAACAGAAACCGCTGCCTGCACGTGCATGTCTAAAACAACATGTCTGCGATGTGGACGTGTTTCAGTATATCTGAGAAAGACCCACGGATAGCGATTTGCAAAACATGTAATGCCAAAATTTCGTCTGCAAAAACTTTCTCCACGTCGGGTTTAATTTGAAATCCAAACATCCGATCGCTATGCTGAATATCAGAGGAACGCAAACGCACAGGAAAGCAAAACCCCTCCGAGCACGCGCACTCCGTCTGTGGTGGAGGTTTTTGAAAAGGCAGGAAGTTTCGCAGTGATGGTGTTGTATTGTATCTTTAAGCAGTTGCACTTGTTCTAAATGCACTTTGTTTTTATGAAAGAACATATTTAATTGTACAACCTTTCAGCAGGCCAGAGGGCCTGTACATTATTATTTAATGTACACATGAGTGCATTTAAGTTAAACATTTAAGACTAAATTTTAATTTATTTTATCCTGTGCATTGTTGCAATGTGCTATAAATAAATATTTTCATAATTTGTAATTGATTAATTCTTTGAAACTTTAATATTAATTTATGCAATTAAAATGCCTTGATTTTAGTAAGTTTAGTACACAATCATAGCCATAAATGCAATGTAATAATAATTGCCATAATTTCTTTCGGTGTTTCGGTTTTTCTTCGGTTTTCGGCCTTGCTTTCCTCCTTTTTCGGTTTTCGGTTTCGGCCAAGAATTTTTATTTCGGTGCATCCCTACTAGCGATGTGACTAAACTAAACTACACTCTGTTATTGGTTGCAAGCTAATATTCTCTGCATTAAGAATTGAATGTTATTCAAGTTCATGTGCATGTGAAGGCAGACAAGCAAATTCTTTTGGCAATATATATATATATATAATGATTCTCTCTCTCTCTCTCTCTCTCTCTCTCTCTCTCTCTCTCTCTCTCTCTCTCTCTCTCTCTCTCTCTCTCTCTCTCTCTCTCTCTCTCTCTCTCTCTCTCTCTCTCTCTCTCTCTGTACGGTTTGGTACAATTTTGGTACAGTTTGGGGTCATTTGTGATCATCAACTGTTTACATTTTTAGAACAATTTGAAATAAAATGGCCATTTAATTAAAAAATATATATAAAATAATAATAAAAAAAAAAGAAAAAAAAAAAAAAAGAAAGAGAGAGACAGGGAGGTGTACACTTATACTTCTGCAGAGATCTAGTCATGTCCCAAGTTCCCCTGACACAGGAGACAGCTGCATGTGACCCTCTGGTTCTGTGGCTCTTCAGTACAATAAAAAAACCCACAAAAACTGCCATTAGTGCAGCTTTCATCATTTTCCCTTTAGTCTGATTTATAGCTGCTTGCTGGAAGACAACTAATTTACACTGAGTGCATGAGGAGGTAAAGCACACGCAGGCTGCAAGCATGTTCCTTTCTGTGATCTTATGAATGTATAAATCATTCCAGTCTGAAGATGAAACTTTCAGTTTTAAAGATTCTAAACAAGGATTCTAGGCTTTTAAAAGGTTTCATCGATTAGCTAAGGGTTCTTCTTAGAGAAAAACATGTTGCTGAAGGTTAAGTTAGTATGGAATTCTTCACTGCATGGCTTGACCTGCCAGGTGCTGTTTCAGATGTCTTTTCATCGTACTCAGATTGCACCTCCTGAAAGACTTTATTGTTTCATACTCCAAAAGGGTCCAGGTTATTCCCTTGCCGTTGCTTTGTGGGAGTAGATTACGTAGGTGCCTGCCTTACCTTACCTTACCTCATTGCCTCACCGCATGGATAATACAGCTCTTTGAACAAGCAAGAAAGCTGGTCTTTGATATAGAGGTCTCTTTGTTAAAGTTCGGATGCAGAAAGACAAACTGGAAGAAGATACGGATTGGGATCAGACACAGTTTGGAGCAAATCGCTACTTTGCTAACTGTCCATCCTAGTCAAAAAAAAGAGAAGAATTGGATCTCTACCAGGAAGTTGTATTTGTTGACTCCTTTGGTGCTTAACATGCTGATACAGAGTAGTGTTTGATGGTCTTAGATGTTTCTTGATCAGTCAGCTTTGTTTCAAACAGCCTCAGGTTAACCAAGTGATGGTTCTATGAGAGCGAGTGCTAATCAGACAGCATGCAGGAAAGATAAATCTCATTACACAGCTGGGGAATGAAAACACAAAGTCTACTCAGGGGCCTGTGTGTGTGTGAGCCTGCTGGGAGATTACATTGTCTAGACGAACACCGGTTATATGCCAAGTTTTGTTAAAGCCAAGAATACAAACGGTCCTTCAAAACAGGACAAAACCATAGCAAACATCTTATACTGAGAGGCAACAGGAAAAAGACTCAATAGCAAATTGAACGAATGTGATCTCAGTGTTTTAACAGAAAATATTAGTCTTTTAGAAGGTCTGATGGTCACATGTCTATGACCTAAGATTAAAAAAAAAGTTCCTTTTTTTTTTTTTTTTTTTTTTTTTTTTTTTTAACTCCGTTGAGCTAATATATCTGAATCACTGGCTTAACAATGATCAAAACAAAAAAAATTGCTGGGTCTTTAAACCTGGACTTTTTATAGTCACAAAATCTGACAGACCCTATGGGAGGTTTAATACATTTCCTTCACACCTCTTTATACATTTTCAATGTAACCATGTAAAGCCTGTAATCAGTCAGCTCAGTTAAATGTGTCAGTTAGTGGAATGGAGCTTTCATGAGCTAAGAGTCCACTAACTGACACATTCAACTGAGCTGAAGTGTGCCATGATTTCTATTGGAAAAATGTCCCTTGCTAGCATTAAAGCTTATGAGATATATTGTTTTATCCCCATAGATTATACAAATGGCTAAACAAGTGATACACAAAGTTGAGCTATTTTATGAGTTGCTCAGTAGCTCCTGGTTCCACATCATCATCTGACTGTATAAGACTGTAGAAAGGGCATTACTCATAATCACACACTCTGGTACTCATGGTAGTTCTCTCTCTCTCTCTCTCTCTCTCTCTCTCTCTCTCTCTCTCTTTTTCTCGCACTCTCTCAGGTGTTTTGTATTGTTTTAAGATTTATAATAGCACTCTTGATATCACTCAAATGAGGATGGGTTCCTTGTTTAAGTCTGGGGCCTCTCAAGGTTTCTTCCTCATACGATCTAAGAGTTTTTCCTTGCCACAGTCGCCTCTGGATTAGTCATCAGCGATAAATACACATAATTCACTTTAAATCTTCAGTTCTGTAAAGCTGCTTTGAGACAATGTCCATTGTGAAAAGTGCTATAGAAATAAATTTGAATTTGAACAAAGTGAATAAAATGTTGCAGTTGACAGAGAAAGGTTTTTTTTTTTTTTTATTATTGCCTCCATGTTGGCAGGATTCTCCTGGCAGCAGTGCACAAGGGCAGGTGTCTCCCTGTAGGCAAGAAGAGCTGCTCAACCTGTCTTGTCCCAGACACACAACACTCAACACAGAGTGGAAACGAGGCGGGATTTGAATAAGAATGATTCAAAAACAGGTGGTTAACTCCCAGTTTCTGTGGCATATCAGGATATCAGTCACCGTAAAAGATCAAATGCATGACGGTCATTTCAAACGTAAAGTATGTAAAAAGCAAAGCTGTACGGTGCTGGTCAGGTAAAATAATAAATGGCAATAAGTGTTTGTATTTTTTGGTAGCTGTGGTATAAAAGGATGCACTGTTAAAAAAACACATCAACTGAACTAGTCTCAACTGTACTGAAGACGACAGGGAAAAAAAAAGGCAGTGCTTGTAAAAGTCAAATTCGAAGCATCAACAGTGGAGACTCCTTCAATAAAGGAACTGTCCTGTGAATGAGCCATTATTGCAGAAACAATGACATACAATAACATACAATATAAATAGTCAAATGATTGTGGACACACATGGTCATAGGTTTCGTATGTGCTTAATGAACAGTGCATTCCATATTTAGTTCCCATTTACAGTTATAATATCCTCCACTCTCCTGGGAAGATGTTGCACTAGATTTTAGAGTTGGCTTGTGAAGATGGTGATCATTCAGCCACAAGGTTTCTATTAAAGTCAGTACTGATGTATGGTGCAGAAGCATGGAGTGCAGTCAGTGATCTGATTCATCCTAGAGGTGTTCAATATGATTGAGCATTAAAGCCGGTCCCTCAAGAGCTTTTATTCCAGCCTGTCTAAAACACATCTTCATAGAGCTGGCTTTGTGCACAGACATTGCCATGCTGGAACAGGTTTGGGTCTCCGAGTTCAAGTGAAGGAAAAATGTATGCTTCCAACTCAGGGTGGAGGAAGAACCACATATGGGAGGAAAATTCAGATGTCCCAACACTTTTGGTCCATATAGAGTACAAAATAGAAACTAGAATCCATAATTCAACAGGAGTGAGGAAAAACAAAATGAACAATACCACTCACCAAAGACCGTTTATAGAGTGAATGCGACTCTTTTAAGACAGATTCGAATTGAAGCCTCAACAAACACACCAAGACCTCCTCTCAGGAACACCCTGATGGAAACAGTACTGTATCGCC
This sequence comes from Silurus lanzhouensis, assembly GCA_039877035.1. Taxonomy (NCBI): domain Eukaryota; kingdom Metazoa; phylum Chordata; class Actinopteri; order Siluriformes; family Siluridae; genus Silurus; species Silurus lanzhouensis. Next base: position 1,977,961 of record JBCEWE010000483.1, read on the forward strand.
TGTATTGAAAAGGTCATGTTAATAATGTGGGTATACAGCCAACATGGATGTGAGTCACTACTGGGTTTCTGCTCTTGAAGCTGACGCAAAAGGACGAGAAGATGTGTTGTGTAAACTTCGGTCAAAAGTGTACTAAAAAATGATAGCTATGGGATTTTACATCACTTATGTCGAGAAGAGATTTATTGGATCCAAAGATAATAATAAAACTTCAACATTTGTGCATCACATAAGGATTTGAAAATTTCCACCACATCCCCATGGTGAGATTCTGTCTTCAGGAATATAACTGGTACAGCAGCAAAAGCCTGAGACCTTTAAACCAATCCCAAAGAATCTTAATGTATGGAGGCGTGGCTCTTTATAATAATGTTTACCCAAGATCTCAAACAAACACACACACTGTTCTGGTCACTGAAATGTCACCATTTCCACTCTTGTTATGCTGAATTACACTGAGAGCTGTATATAAACCCCCAGACAGCAAGGGACGGCCAGAAAACACAGTTCTATCAGAGATCTCACACACCTTCTAAACACTTCCCCAGGAACAGATTAGATACATGTGGAATTCCCCACTGCAGAGAAGTTTATAAGCTTGTGTAAAGAGCTTGAGGAAAAAATGAAAAGAACACAGATTAGTGGTGATTCTATTTTGGTTGTCAGGCTGTTTAAATAAAACCTGGGGGTGCTCTCCACTCTGTGGTGTTCTTTAGCCAGATGAGAACACAGCAGTCCCAATTCAGTGGCCGTGAGTCTCTCAGTGAGGTTAACGTATTATACAAAATGAGAAAAGTAATTTGAAGCATTTGCTGTAAGATTATTCAAATTTTTGTCATAATTCTGACCTAATTCTTACTAACTGTGATTCTGATTTTAACCCATACAAGTTTCGAGTTCATTTTCACCGTTCACATTCCTTACTTACTATCTTAAAATGCTGACTTGTTATCTCAAAGACATGTCCTATCTCACAATCCTGAATGATTATTACAATATTCTCACATTTCTGAATGAATAACCTTTCATAATTCAATATTCCAAGTTATAACCTGAACACTGTCTTATTTCTGACATCTCTATTTTGATTCATCTCAAAATTCTAACCATCTACTTTAACATATTGACCGATTTACAGAATAACGTGCTGTGAGATAGGGATTCAATTAAATCATAGCGAGAAAGTGATGCATTTTGATCATGGTGAAAAATAATTTCATCTGCAAATATAGAAAAAGATATATTTGGCACAGGAAAAAGGCAATTCGAATCAATTGTGGAAAGAAAGTGAATCAATTCAAAAGCAGCAGGAAGTCGATTTAACTTGACTGCAGACTACATGTGTATACAAATACATACAGAGAGGATTAGAAGTTTATCGTTCCACTGGTGCTTGAGCACACCTTCAGAGAGAAGAGGGGATTACGATGCCGTTTAATTCCCTTAAGGACTTGTTACAGGTGAATGGTAATGGGAGTACGGATCAAGTGTGTGTGTGTGTGTGTGTGCTGCAGTCTAGGTGATAGTGAAAGTGCTGACAATTTAATTATGCTTTGGCATTCACTGTTCCTAAAAGCAATCATGTACAGATGTCCATGTTTAAAGCTAATCTCTCTCTCTCTCTCTCTCTCTCTCTCTCTCTCTCTCTCTCTCACACACACACACACACACACACACACACACACACACACACACACACACACACACACACACACACACACACACACACACACACACACACACACACACACACACACACACACACACTTTCCTCCACCATGACACATCTTGGAACCATCATTTTAATAACTATTGCACTATATACAGATAATTTATTCAAAAGCAATAAAAATGTCTTGGCTGGGCATTAGGACCCTGAATTGCAGACTTGCCTCAATATCCTAGTCCTCTAAAATCAAGCCAAGAGGCTTGCTCACTCACTTGCATGTGAAATTTAGCAGGAGACACACTCCCCATGACACACATTTCATGCAATGCTAACAATCCCACTGTGCTAGCAAGTCTTTCGCCTTTCAGAACCTTCAAGACATGCTCAACTAAATATTTTCCACTGGAATGTTATAAATAGCCAGTAGGCTAATCAGGTGTTTACAATAAACAAGAACACACACACGAACAAACACGTACGAACACACACACACACACACACACACACACACACACACACACACACACACACACACACACACACACACACACACACACACACACACACACTACAATTTCCATCTACACTCTACCTCCATTCTATAGATCAGATTTAAATAACCCTGACTTCCAGATCTTACACACCTTCTAAATACTTCCCCAGAAAGTCTATTCTGGGAGAAGTAACCACTTTTTATTTATAAACGAGGAGGAACTCACATTTTATTTGCCAAGCCAAAAGCTTATAATTCAACAAGCAGAAAGTTTAACAATGAGAATTTTTTTCTTATCTTAAAAAAGCAGGAACAGAGCCTCTGCATTAAAAACACTAATCACTGAGTGTCACATGGAAATTTATAGTAATGTATTACATGTTCTCATAAAATATACACCATTCAGCCAGTGAACAATCTTAAGTCTCTTCAGGAAGACACTAAAAACTTTTATTTCCAAAAAGCAGTACTCACCACCCGTTTCCACATTCCCAATAGCTATTTCCCAACTGCTAGACAAGGTTTTTGCTGTTTCAACATTCATTCATCCAAAAGACTATCCCAGGAAAACCATCATAAGCAATGATGGACCAGCAATTCCATCACAAACTATTACATCAAAAGGCCATTCTCAGAGATGTTAATCAACCTAGCATGTGTTTAGGAGGTGGACGGAACCCTGAAGAGAACCTAAACACACACAAGGTTGAAAAAAACATGTAAAACTTTACTGAGATTTGGGACAAATACGTGTAGCAGAGAAACATCCTGCAAGAGCTACAGATAACAGCAACATCTCAACGTCTACTTTTACACCTTCTGGATTAGAACCTGTAACCTTCTGATCAAAACAAATCTTTATCCAGTGACTTTTTATTTTGGATGCATGCTTGGTTGATTATGTACAAATCCCAGACCAAATTAAAAGTGTATATGTGGATTTTTTGTTGAGATAATTTACATTCCAAAATTATTAATTGGTTATAAACTTTTATATCATTTTAAAGCTCTAATTTCAACCTTGTCTGAGTTGAGTGGCAGCACACACATGCATGCACACACAAAACACAAAGTCTCATAAAACTACAACACCGCATCCTGAGACATTTTTTCAATGCATGTTTATAAAACATGTGATATCCTCTCCGGATTCACCATCGCCAGGATGAAGCTCTTACTGAAGACAAATGATCAAACCATCTTTGAATGGACAGACATATCTTATATTTCTGATTATGTCAACAGCACAAAAACAATATTATTGAGGCTGTTGTTTTTATTCCTTTCGCACGTTAAATGTTTTAGTCAAACAAAAACAATTACTTACCATAAGAACGAGTAGGAGTCCAAAACGTCTAGAATACGTTTTGTAATGTTCTACAATAGAACATTTTCAATAAAATTTACATTTAAATTACTTTAAAAGATTGGATACAATTACTTCATATAAAAACCCACTCTGGTCTGCTTGTGATACAAAGTAATGAGAGTGTGTAGTGTAAATATAAATCTATTGGAAAAATAAACTGTTTACTCCCCCATGTCCAGAATTACTCTGGGATTAGGAATATGCGAGCGATTAGCCAGCGATTAGCCAGAACCAAATCAAATAATAATAAAAAAAAAAAACATACAAATGTGTGTACATACAAAATTAAAAATTAAAATTTAATTAATTTTGGGCGACTGCTGGTAAGATGAATAAATATATTTTTTTTTAACATACAAATAAATAAACAAATAGGAGCAACAGAAAACCCCAGTCTCATCCTGTTCCAGGATTTTTCACCCCGACTAAAGCTCAGATTTCCTGCTGACAGTGCACATTTTTTATGAAAATTTACATTTCCTGAACTTTCCTCAGACTAAGTCATGAAGATAAAATAAAAGCTCTCCTGGTCATGTTTGTGTCAGAACTTTACACCCTGAGCTGACAGTTGTGTGTTTGTTAGCTCAGTAAGAGGGAAATGCCCGAGTCAGCGTTTTATTTTCACGGCTGAAGAGGCATCGTGAAATTCTGGGAAAACTCAAGGGACATTCCAGCATTGTATTTTTCTCTCTGAGACACACACACACACACACACACACACACACACACACACACACACACACACACACACACACACCTCTTTTCAGAATTAGAGTCAATGAATATAAAAGGGAATGCGTGTTGAATACAGCAGCAATTATAATCCGAAAGAAAAAAACTTGAATAGAAGACGTTAAAAGTGCCTCAGATGCACACATGTGAAAGAAATGACATGCTTTAGTGTCTAGAGCAAATAAAACCTTAACACCTCCCAGCTCTATACATGACCCACATTTTTTTTTTTTTGACTAGCTAACAACCATCTCAACATTATTAACTTCTATATATT